>UESW01003857.1:74304-210953 GCA_900491605.1 Calamus simplicifolius
TATCCAACACCTACGTCCACTCCCAAGATCCTACTTGGGTCCACACTATAATCACCTTGATTACAGCCGAGTTGTTTTACAAGTTCACAACTCAAACTTGTATTTTACCCGGGATCACAACGAATCCAGCCGGTTTTTTGGGCTCACCAGCACAAAAACCCAAGACTCAAGCAAAACTAGCTTGACCCGAGGTTAACAACCTCCACTAGTTCAATCCCCTTTGATTGAACTAGGCACAAACAAGAATAAGAATGTTTTACAAATTTTCACAGCTTCTTAATGAGCAAATATTCAAAGAAAAGTAAATAGGTTTAGAAAAGCCTGGTTTGAAGTTGTTTGGCTTTGAGCTTTTCTTCTTTTCTTCTTTTCCTCTTCTCCTTGCTGGGTTGAATCAAGCCTCAGCTCCGATTCTTCACAGTAGATGCAGTTAAGAAGATTGAAAAGTTGGTCTCTTTCTTCTAGTTGAGAATCCTCCGATTTTTCTCTATTTGAACGGCTTGGATTCTTCTTTGAGCTTTGCGGAGTGGAAGGTTTTGAACTTGAAAGCTCCTCTCTTGGATATAAGGCTCAAGACTTCTCAGATTTTTGATTTTGATTTTTGTCTATCTGTTTCTATATCTTTTTCAAACGGTTGTTTTTCCCCTTTTTATAGATTTTCCTTTGATTCATTTTTGGGTGAAAATCTAGCCGTTGGAGTGTACCTGGAAGGATTTTCCATTCATAAAAAATAGCCGTTAGATGTCAGAAATCAAAAATATTACCGTTAGAGCTGATCTTGCATTTTTGATTTTTCATCCAGGTGGGTTGGAGTCGGCTCCAGCTTTTCAGGTATCGGCTCCGAATCATTTTTCCATAAATAGAAAAAATCTGAGTTCGTCGTGAAATCGGCTCCACAAAAGTAAGTGTCGGCTCGCCGTCGTCAGGTGTCGGCTCCCGAAAACTGTAGGTGTCGGCTCCAGGATGCTCAGAAAATCAACGTTCTATTCCTGCATCGGAGTCGGCTCCAGACACAGTAAGTGTCGACTCTGAAACCTTAGGTGTCGGCTCCGAAACTCTAGGTGTCGGCTCCAGGTTTTATCAAAAATCAGATTAAAATTGAATTGGCCATGGGGTCGGCTCCAGACTTTCTAGGTGTCGACTCCAAGCTCTGAAACTTTGAAATCTATGATTTGTATTTGATTCAAAATTCATTTCTTAATTCCTTAAATTGATCAAATAAATTTAAGTCTTGAAACACTTATAAAATCCATTAGTAATCAAATAAATATACTTAATTTCTTTATTAATCATCAAAATCAATGAATGGATCAACAATGACCATAAGCATATCTCCAATCTCTGGGTAGATCTTTATCATTATGAGCAGTATCAATACCATCATCCTTAGGTGAGTCATCATCCTTAGCTTCAGGTTCTTGATCTGAAGATACATTTAATTTTTCAATACCTCTTTCAATCAAAGATGTATCTTCCTCATCATCAATTTTATCTGAACTTGATGCTAAAGACTCATCAAACACTATATGAATGGATTCTTCTACAACTAAGCTTCTCTTATTAAATACTCTATGCCTTGCTAGATGTAGAATATCCTAGGAAAATACCTTCATCAGACTTTGCATCAAACTTCCCAAGATTGTCCTTACCATTGTTATGAATAAAGCATTTACAACCAAATGCATGAAAATAACCTAAATTTGGTTTCCTATTATGCCATAGTTCATAGGGAGTCTTCTTAAGGATAGGTCTAATCAGGGCTCTATTTAGGATGTAACATGCTGTGTTTATAGCTTCCGCCCAAAAATATTTTGGAAGTTGGCTTTCACATAGCATGGTACGGGCCATGTCTTCTAAAGTCCTATTCTTTCTTTCTACAACTCCATTTTGTTGAGGTGTCCTAGGTGCTGAAAAGTTATGATGTATGCCTTTTTCAAAACAGAATTTTTCAAATAAGTGATTTTCAAATTCAGTTCCATGATCACTTCTAATAGACACTATGGTAGTATTTTTCTCATTTGTGACTTTCTTAACGAATTTCAGGAATATTGAGAAAGTCTCATCTTTGTGAGCCAAAAACATTACCCAAGTGAATCTAGAGTAATCATCTACTATCACTAGACCATATTTCTTTCCTCCTAGACTTGTGGTTCTAGTAGGTCCAAAAAGGTCCATGTGTAGTAGCTCTAGTGGCCTAGTAGTTGAAACAATATTCTTAGATTTGAAAGAAGTTCTTGTTTGTTTTCCAAACTGACATGCATCACATATTCGATTATTTTCAAAATTTAAGCTAGGAATACCTTTAACTAAATCCATTTTCAATAGTTTAGAAATTAGGTGTGTGCTTGCATGACCTAATCTACGGTGCCATAGCCAACCAATCTCATTCATCTTAGCATTATTAGCAACTAAGCAATGATTACTTGGAGATAAATTGCTCAAATCAATTAAGTACACATTGCCATAACGTTTACCAACAAGAATAATGCTATTATCAATGGGATTAGTAATGGTGCAAACAGAAGCTTCAAAGGAAACTTTGAAACCTTTATCACACAGTTGGCTAATACTTATCAAATTATGTTTAAGTCCATCGACATATAAAACATTATCAATATGAGTAGATGGAGTAATTTGAATCTTACCAATACCCATGATATGGCCTTGACCATTATCACCAAAAGTAACTACTCCACCTTTTTTTATTCAAGGGTGATGAATTGATCTTTGTCACCCGTCATGTGTCTTGAGCAACCACTATCCAGGTACCATTTTCTTTTCAGTCTGATGGCTGCAAGACACTCCTGCAAAACATTCAAGTCTTAATTTTAGGTACCCAAGCCTTCTTGGGTCCTTCATGGTTAGATGCATTAAATATTGTTCCTTTGGAAACCCAAATCATCTTTCTTTTATTATGTGAAGATTTACACATATAAGATTTATGTCCTTTGTTTCACATTTAAAACAAGTAATATTTGATGATTTTTCAGCATGTATAAAAATATTTTTTAAAGATTTTTGCTTCTTAAGTAGATTATATCCTAATCCAGCTTTATCAAAGATAGCTTTTTGATTGTCCAAAATCATATTAAGTTTGATAGTGCTTAAAGTAAATTTGTCAACAATAGGTTTAAGCCTATCAATTTCATTTTTCAAATTTTTATTTCTTTCTTTAGAAATTCATTTCTTACAATATGCTTTTCATTTTCTAAAGATAGATTTTGCAATTGATTCTTCAGATCTTTGTTATTTGAACTTAAGTTTGCAAAATCATCCATTAATTCATAAAAAGCACTATGCAATTCATCGAAAGTAAAATCATCAAGAAAACTCGGACTTACCTCATCATTGTCCGCCATGAAGCATAGATTGGCCATTTCACTCTTTTCTTCCTCTTCGGAACTTGAGCTTTCCGAATCACTCCATGTGGCCATCATTGCCTTATTTTTGAATTTTTAGGTGCCTTTCTTTAGTTATGGGCATTCAGATTTAAAATGACCCGGCTTCTTACATTCAAAACAAATAACTTCTTTTTCTTTGCCCTTGTCCTCATCTTTTCTTGCAAAGGGCTTTTTCTTTTCAAACTTCTTCTTCTTCATGAATCTTTTAAATTTTTTTGTGATGAGTGTCATGTCCTCATCATCACTTTCATCTTCAGATTCATGAGGCTCTTCCATGTATTCAGAAATCTTAAGAGCCATAGTCCTCTTCTTCTTTGACTCATCATCATCAACATGTTGCTTAATTTGAAGCTCATGAGTCATCAAGGATCCCAATAATTCTTCCAGGGGTAGGGTACTTAGATCCTTCGCCTCTTGTATTGCAGTCACTTTAACTTCCCAAGTCCTAGGCAAAGAACGTAAAACCTTTCTCACAAGATCAGAATTATCATAAGATTTACCATGGCTTTTTAAACCATTAACTATATCAGTAAATCTTGTAAACATATCAGTAATAGATTCACATGCATCCATCTTAAACAATTCATACTTATGAACTAGCATGTTAATCTTGGATTCCTTGACTTGATTTGTTCCCTCATGGGTAACCTCAAGTCTATCCCAGATTTCCTTAGCAGAAATGCAAATAGATATACGATTGAATTCATTTGCATCTAATGAGCAGTATAAAACATTCATTGCTTTGGCATTTAAGTTGTGCCAATTTTTTATCATGTTCATCCCATTCCGTTTCTGGTTTAGGAATCTCCATGCCATTAATTCTAGCAGTGGGTGTGTGTGATCCATTGACTATAATGCTCCATAGATCATAGTCAAGTGCTTGAATAAAGATTTTCATTCTAGCCTTCCAATAACCATAGTTTAAACCATTAAACAAGGGTGGTCTATTAGTAGATTGGCCTTCGGAAAAAGATGAACCAGCTTGAGTTGCCATGTGGATCTTTAACTCTTGATCGTTAGATCAAATCAAATGAGCACTAGCTCTTATACCAATTATTGGTCCAGATAGCAACCCAAGAGGGGGGGTGAATTGGGTTTTTCAAAAATTTAAACTCTTTTGAAAAATAAACCCCAGCGGAAATAAAACTTAGATTCGCACAGATTAAAACAGAATATGCACAAATAGAGAGTTAAAGATAATGAGACAATCACGGCAAACACGGAAGATTTTATAGTAGTTCGGTGTACCTACACCTACGTCCACCCAAGTATCTCTTGGGTCCACACTATAATCAACCTGATTACAACAGAGTTGTTTTGCAAGCTTACAACTCAAACTTGTTGTTTTTCCGGGTGCACAATGAACCCAGCTGGTTTTCAAGGCTCACCAGCACAAAACCTTACACCACAAGCAAACTGCTTACACAAGGCTAACAGCCTCAATGGAATCAATCCTTCGAATGACCCAGCAAACAATAATCGTTTTTACAAAACAAAGGCTCCTCCAATGAGCAAATATATAATGATAGAACACGAAATAAGGAGATAGGAATCAAAGCCTGATTTGCAGATCTTGGTGGCTTACTTCTTCTCTTCTCTTGGGTGGATCTTCCTTTAGAATGCTCTTGAAGTTCCGAAGATCAGAAAACTAGGGCTTGCTTCTTCTCTTGGACTTCTTCAAAATGAAACTATGAAAGCTTGGAATCTCTCTCTTTTCTTTTGGGGAATCAGTATGATCTTTCCTCTCGAATCTTCCCTCTTTTCTTTTCTGATGGATTTCAAAGATTTTTCTCTATTCTTGTCTTTTTGTCTCTCTTTTTCTTCTCTTTTCTATTTATTTTTCGGATGCAGCAAACCCTCTTCTTATAGATCAGTTTAATCCATAAATAGTTTAAAACTATCCGTTAGAAACAAGTGTAAGAAGGATTAGATCCAAAAATAGCAATAGCCGTTGGGATTAAAAAGATAAAAGTAAAGTTTAGAGTCATTCTGACAGTTCTGGAGTCGCGTTTGACATTCTGGAGTCGGCTCTAACTTTTCTGGAGTTGGCTCTAAATCAAAAATCCCCAAATCGCTTGAACTGGAGTCGTCTCTGACTTTTCTGGGGTCGACACAAAAATCTTCTGGAGTCGACTCTAGCAGTCCCGGAGTCGACTCTAAGTCGTGGCCAGAAAAACCTTCGTTCTGTCTTTTCTGTTGGAGTCGGCTCTAACAATCCGGGAGTCGACTCTATGTCTGTGCCAATTTTCGGAGTCGACTCTGCGATTCCATGTGTCGACTCTAATGTCTGCAATCTTACCTTGACATTAGATTCGAACTAGAACTTGATTTGTCTTATAATTTTGATTAATAAATCATATCATAAACTGAAAAACTTAATCAAAATCATTAGTAACTTCAAATGTTATACTCAAATAGTTTTGTTAATCATCAAAATCAACAATTGGGTCAACAGCTTCTGACCACTACCCTATTTTGATATCCACTGAGGCGACTGCTCAGCAGCAGAGACCTTTTCGATTTGAGCAATTCTGGACCGCCTATTCATCTGCTCAGATCATCATTTCTCAGGTTTGGCATCTACCGATGAGAGGCAGTGCCACCTACATGTTATCTAGGCACCTTGAGCTCACGAGGCGCAGACTTTCCATATGGAATAAATATGAGGTGAGGGATCTGGCCAGACAGGTGGAGAAGGTGGAAGAAGACATCATTACCCTTCAGTCTAAAGAAGACCAGGAGGGATGCCTCACTATCATGATCTCTCCTCTCTCCGAACTAAGTTAGCTCTTCATCACTCGCTTCTTCAGTAGCAAGAAATCTTTTGGAGGCAAAGGTCTCAGGTGCAGTGGATCAGAGATGGGGATCGTAATACCAGATTTTTTCACCAGGTCACCCTAAAGCGTCGTGCTACTAATAGGATTTGGCGACTTATTGATGAGACGGGACACTACCAGGAGGATTCTGACATTATAAGGGATCAACTTCTTAGCTTCTTCCGGTCTAGATGGACGGAGCGCACTGGAGATGGTTTTCCTGTACATCTGGTTCTATCTGCTAAGAAGGTTTTAGCTAAGGAGAATAACCTTCCTATAAATCCGATTTCAAGGAATAAGATTCGTAAGGCTGTTTGGGATCTTGGGCCTGACAAAGCCCCTGGACCGGATGGCTTTCCGCCTTTCTTCTTTCGCCATTACTGGACTATAGTGTGCCAGGATGTCGTTGAGGCTATTCAGACTGTCTTTCATACCAAATCCATTCCTACCGACTGGAATTTGACCTTCATCACTCTTGTGCCTAAGCGTTCTGATGCTTCCACTCCCCAGCATTTTTGGCCCATCAGCCTTTGCACTACCCTGTATAAGATCTGTGCGCGCATTATTGTCTCCCACCTGCAGAAGGTGATTTCCCGCATCATTTCTGTTGAGCAGGGTGCCTTTATCAAAGGTCGTTGTATTACTGATAATATCTGTATAGCTCAGAAATTTATGTACGACCTTTAAAGATCTTCTGCCCGACAATGTCTTATGGCTGTCAAGCTTGACATGGAGCGAGCCTATGATAGGGTTAGCTGGGATTTTTTATATCGTATCCTCTAGGAATTCAAGTTTGACGACCTTCTTATTGACTGGATCATGGGTTGCATATATAGGCCGTCTTTCTCTCTGATCATTAACGATAGTCAGACATATTTTTTCTATTCTGCTGTTGGGCTGCGTCAGGGATGCCCTCTATCTCCCTTTCTGTTTATTCTTGTTGTTGATGCTCTTTCACGGGCATTCACCCAGGCATAGGATGATTGCCGCATTGCTCCTTTTATGGCTACTCCTCAGGGCCCCTCGATATCTCATCTTTTATTTGCTGATGATTGCATATTATTGGGGCAGGCTACTATACACAATATTGCGGCCTTTGCTTCCATTATCCAGCTCTACTGTCAGGCATCTGGGCAGCGAGTTAATCTTCATAAGTCTATGATCTGCTTTAGTCTGAAAATGACCACTATTACAAGGGAGGCCATCCTCCAAATCTTGGGTATTGCTACTCAGACTGACCGGCTGGCTTATCTGGGTATCCCTATCACGAGTAGACAACTGCGGTGTCGAGATTGCATCGACCTAGAGCGGCGGGTCTGTGACCAGATTGATGGCTGGCAGATCACGGGATTATCTATGATGGCGAGGATCACCCTTCTTCGCTCAGTTCTCACCTCTCTGCCTCTTTACCTCCTATCTAATGCAGATGTTCCGAGGACTTGCCTGAGGAGGATAGAGAGATGTTTTAGAGATTTTCTTTGGGCTTCCATGCAGGACGGCCATGGTATTCATTTGCTTGCATGGGACACTATTTGCTTGCCGATCTCTGAAGGTGGCCTTGGAATCCAGTCTCTTACAGCCAGAAGAGAGGCATTGATTGCTAGTCATGCTACGCGGTTCCTCTTGGATTCGCATTGTTTCTGAAGCTCTTTTATGCGGGCTCGTTATGGGCCCTGGACTCCCTATTCGGACTTTCAGTTTCTTCGTGGTTATTCATCTTTCTGGAAGGAAGTCTGCCGGCACGCTCCGACAGTTTTGGATAATATCTCATAAATGATTGGTGATGGATCCTCGGTTGATGTTATCCAGGATACATGGATTGCTGAGCTCCCCCTTTCCCTCTGGCCTACCTTTATCAGCATGGATGCTCCTAGCAGTATGAGAGTCTCAGAGTTGATTTCTCAGGAGCGCACTTCATGGCGCACTCCCACGGTGGCTCAGTTCTTTGGGGAGGAGTTAGCAAGCAGGATTCTTTCTATCCCGCTCATCCCGAGGAATTCATCTGACACCAGATTATGGAGAAGATCATGCCTAACTCATGCACCTACCAGGGATCTAATGAAGATCTATAGGCCACACCCTCACCGTATGATGGATGCTGTGTGGATATGGAGGCTTCATATTCATCCCAGGATCCAGCTATTTATCTGGAAGCTTGCGTGGGATTGCATTCCCACTTGCTTTATGCTTGCTGGGAGAGGAATGCACATCCAGGCTACTTGCCTATTATGTGGTCAGAAGGAGGAGATCACTGATCATGCCATTTTCAGTTGCTTTAGAGCGAGGCAGATCTGGCTGATGATCGGATACCATCCCAGGGAGGGTGCTGATGGCTCATGGAGGATTGCTTTTTTGAGTGATATTCGAAGGAGAGGCCGACAGCAGGGCGCTATCTGGGCTGGCATAGCCTATCAGATTGGCTATCGTGCAACCTTCTCATATTCACTAACGAGGTGGTCTCTCCCAGGAGGGTTGTGAGGAAAGCTATTTCTTTCTCTGAAGAGTATGCACTCCATGGGTCTGCTATTGATTCTGATAGCTTTGGCCACTGGGGCTCCTCTGCTGCCTTGGCAGCGACTCGGCATATAGCTTTTATAGCTTGAGAGCCCCCTCCTCTAGGGTTTGTCAAAATCAATTTCGATGGGAGTGTTCGTGGTCGCTGAGCTGGCTCGGCATTTATTATTCGTGGGACTGATGGTGTGATGCTGACGGCGGGTGGCTTTGGCCTCCTTGACTCTTCTGTCCCTCTAGCCAAGCTTTATGCAGCATGGACAGGTATTTTATATGCCACCCGGATACTCCATGCTCAGTGTCTTATTATCGAGGGTGACTCCACTACGGTTATCCGATGGGTTCGGCAGGATTATTGTGATCACATCCCTACCAACCATCTTCTTTATGATATTTGGGCCACCCTTCGGGATGTTCCTGATGTCCAGATACGGCATATCTACCGGGAAGCGAATGCGGCGGCAGATTGGGTTGCGGCTTCAGTCACCTATCATTCCGATTTTTGGATTTGAAAACAGGGTGATCCATGCCCCCTTGTATTAAATCAAATACTATTTTCTGATGTATCTAGATTGACTCGTACCAGACTAGTGTGATCACCCGTTCTTACCCCAAAAAAAAGGATAAACAAGAAAAAAAAATATACATATAAAGAAATAAAATCAAGAAATATTTTTTAACTAATTTTATATAGAGACGATATAAATCATGCCAATGAAGATAATTTTAAAATATAACGTTAAATGAAACAATTTAAATATATATTATATGAGTTACTCAATACAAATCGCATAACATGTTTAATCTATGTGACCGATGTAGCCTACGTAACCTATTTGACACGAATTGATTAACATAATGAGTATAATTTGTGTAACTTATTTATAGTAATTCAATTATAATGTAGATATATATTCAAAAATATAATTTTAAAAGTAATTATATGTTGATCAATGTAATTTTAATTATCTTTAATCCAACTTTATCTAGCCGTTCGATCTTATGTGGTGATAAAATAATAATTAAGGATGGCATTAACAAAAAAATACATATGCTATGTCATAGTTGGATCGTTGAGTTGAATTATATAAATTGATCCATTTAAAAAATAAACAATTGTATGCCAATTTTTGATTAGTGGGTCAATCTTTGATCCAACTTGTTTATTAATCAAGTTTATGGATCAATCCAATTATAATTCCAACTCGTTTATACTTGTGCTAACTTTGTATAGGATATAAGTCATGTTCACGAATCATGTCCAAAATTACCCATCCTAGTTTTATGTCACCTACCATCCATACATTACAGATTGGTGATAAGATGGAGATATTTTTCAAAACATAAGTAATAATATATCCTTGCTCAATCACTATTCAAGCTGCACGTAGATATGGATTGAAGCCTCTCCAAGCCTGAGAGAACAGAGTTTGTTCTTGAATAAATTTAAATAATCATGAACTGTTTCCTTTTTTTTATTTTGAATATTTAAAAATTAATGTGAAATGATTTTGTTTTAGCCAGGTTGGTAATTTAGCTGCTTTTCAATGTCGATTGGTTTAGTTCTAACTCAAGACGCATTGAGAATAGGTCGAGGTTGGTTTGTTTTTGAGTTTATTTTTGAAATAAATCAAATTGAAGCACAGGCACAACAAGGGGTGAATCAATTTAACTCATTTGATTTATTAAAAAAAAAAAAACAGGTGGGGACTTTTTGGAGCGATGAAGTAATCATGATTCATCAATCAATTTATAAAACCAATTTTATCAACTATGGTTCCTAAAGTCTTGAGTCTTGACATTTTTTTCTGAGAAAATAAGCGACCTTGCTTCTCTTTCCTTCATTTCTTTGCTTCATGAGTCAGCATAGACATATCCTCTCTTAAGGTTTGAGATGGAAACCTTTACAATGATGTCATTGCTCATCTTCTTAATAAAATAACAAAAATAATTTGACTCCATCCTATCAAAATAAAAAAAATTATCAATTCAAATCTTTATTTAAGTAATTAGTTTTAAGGGTACTAATTTGTTGACTTTGAAATCACTAGGGATGGCAATTTTTTTTGTTTGATTATTTATCCGATCGGTACTATTTTTTAACGGGTCAAGAAATCCTCGATCTAAATGGCTTAATAGATAAGAGGAATTACTTGTTAACGGCTAAACAGATAAACAATCCGATATTCTCTGCCCTCATCTCTGTTTACCCATGCCCATCCCATTAGCTTTAACATAATATATTTAAATATATATATATTAATATATTAAAAATTTAAAATTTAAAATAAATAAATTATATATAGTAAAACACGTTTGAATTATTCTTTGTCTCTTGCTCTTCTTCTTTCATGCAATCGAATCTCCCTGTCTGTTGCTGACTTGCTTTTCATTCTTTCATGTAGCTGATCTGAAGTTCTAAACATCAAAACCAGAACCTAAGTCCATCGTCTATCTTCGCCAATCGCTAGCCCTTCCTAGCCAACACCTTTTTCTCTCTCTCTAGTCTGCTTAACTTTTTTCTTTATTTTTAAAGAAAGATATCTTCTTAATTTTTTGTTTCTTAAATTACTTTTAATAACATCTTGCTGTCAACTTCCTTTGAAATTTGAATGTGTTGACGTTGAAATCTGTCCTCCGACTCCGGCGCAATCGAGCTCTGGGACGGGCTCCCTCCTAGGCAGACCTGCAAAACAGTCCTCACGCGAGAGGCGTTGGGGATGGCCCTCCGTGGAAGACCCTTCGATGCTCAAGTCAGCAGGATCGGCAAACAACAAACAAGAGAAGAAGGCTCTCGCTGAAGAGTCTCTCCAAGGGTGGCCTTTCGAGAGCTCTGAGCAGAGCGCTAATGGCAGAAAACCAAGGCAGAAGGAGAGTGTGCCAGTGAGCAAGTGTGCATACCTGAGGAGTCGGCAGACGACTCTATTTATAGAAGATCACCTGATTCCCTAGGGGCATCGTGGGTCCAAAAGTTGTTAGGATTTGAATCCAGTTTGTTATGAGGTCAGTAAGATTCGCATCTTGTTGGTTAGAGGATCGACGGCTGGGAGAGCTGGTTGATGTCTCGAGATTTGGCGGGTATATAGGCTCCAGGGCTCTAGGCCACTCTCGCGGGTCCTAGGCCACTCTCAGATATGATTTCTGTTTGGAATCTTACGGATTTAACTCTCCCGCACGAATTCCGTAGAGGTCCTTGAATGCCCGAGTCTAGCCGGGGTATAATAATGACTCGGCTGACGAGGCATAGTCGGATAGCTTGACCGGGGCCGAGCGAGACGATATAGCTCGGCTGAGGCCGAGAGATGGTATAGCTCAGCTGAGGCCGAGAGATGTGATGTGCGTCTTAGGAATTCTTGGCTCGGTGAGGGGCTAAGGCGCCCCGATTCACTGAGGCTGACTTGTCTCTAGCGGGTATTGTTCAGCACGTGGGAGTCAGGGTTGATCCTAACCCCCTTGCATGATTATTTATGCAATGGCAATTTTACCCCTCAACACATGCCCTCCACTCTCTAGTTTGAAGCATAGGTTCGGGCGCAGGGAGTATAACTCCGGGTGACATGATTTGAGTGGGTTTGGATTTGATAGCCTGTGTAATGGTCTCTAATTAGCGCGTGGCCATCTTGCTTTTACGGAATAGAACCGTCGCTTTCTAGGGGCAACGGTTGGGGGAGCACCACGCAGCAAATCCCGGTTTTCACGGTGCCTGTAGCGGCGATTCTGGGTGTTTCGATCAAGATGCCTTATCTTCTTTTAAAATATAATCTTTTAAATCCTCGGCCGGGCCGAGTGATCTTCGTACCTTGGCAGCGCCAAGTAAAATATAATATTGAAGGCTCGCAACAATCGAGTAATAAATTTCTTGAAGGCTCGGCAACAACCAGTAATATATTCCTGAAGACTCGGCAACAACCGAGTAATAAATTTCTTGAAAAAAAAAGTACGCCATTACTAAACTCATTCTTGTTCATTGAATTAAATTTAGCTTTTGAAGGCCTGCAAAATTCTTATAACTCTCCTTGAAAGCTACAATGAGAAGCAGGTCATATAAATCCTCGGCTAGGCCGAACGGTCTCCGTACCTCGGCAGCGCCAAGTAAAATATAATCTTGAAGGCTCGGCTACAACTGAGTAACGATCTCCGTACCTTGGCAGCGCCAAGTAAAATATAATCTTGGAGGCTGGGCTACAATCGAGTAACGATCTCCGTACCTTGGCAGCGCCAAGTAAAATATAATATTGAAGGCTCGGCAACAATCGAGTAATAAATTTCTTGAAGGCTCGGCAACAACCGAGTAATATATTTCTGAAGACTCGGCAACAACCGAGTAATAAATTTCTTGAAGACTCGGCAACAACTGAGTAATATATTTCTGAAGGCTCGGCAACAGCCGAGTAATAAATTTCCAAAGCCTCGGCTACAGCCGAGTGATATATTTCTAAAGCCTCGGCCAATTCGAGTGATACAGCACTAAAGCTTCGTCCCAGCTGGATAATTTCTCGAACACTCTAGCGCAACTAAAGCGTCTTATTTTACTTCAGCAAGAGGGCCGCCCAAGCCTTTCTCTAACCTACACAGAGATAAACACTTCCTCCACAGAGGATCGAATGATGTTACCCCCAAATAAGATTGCTCCAGAATTCTACTCCCTATATCCGAAGTTACACTTCAGACTAGGGAGTGGGGGGCATGTAATGAGGGGTAAAATCGTTATTACATTATTGATCGCTCACATTGGAGATGGGGTCGCGCCCAATCCATATGCTCTGTTTGCCAGCTGGCTAGCCGGCACGACATTCTAACAACAAGCGTCTCGTCATAATGAAGAAAGAGAACAAGAAGAAAAAGGGCCACGTTATATGCGTAGGTTCTCCAAAAGGCCACCTCATTAATATCCGTCAGTCAAGGAGCATTTAATGGTGCAGAAACGGTCATAATGACTTGGCCAGCATTTAATGGAATAAAAAGGAAGGCGAAAGCATGCCTCGGCCAGCTTCAACATAGCTCAACTAGCCTCAGCCTCGTCCAGCTTCAGCATAGCTCGGCCAGCCTCAAGCCTTGGCCAACATACCTCGGCTCCGCAACCACGCTATGTCTCTTGCATCAAGGCATTTATGGCCTCATAAAGGCCACGTGCATCCATATGCTTTAAGGCATTTATGGCTGCCACATACCTCGGCGGAACCATGATGACCGAACCACAGCGTTCAAAATACCTCTACGAAATCCGGCGCGTAAGAATTCGAATCAACTATAATTGAATAAGATTCCATGCGGTGAATCATGCCAAGAGGTGGCCTAGGACCCGCAAGAGTGGCCTAGGTCCATGTGATCATTAAACCTCATGGAATCAACTAGCTCTCCCAGCCGTCGATCCTCTAACTGACAAGATACGGATCCCGCTGGCATCATAACAAACTCGAATCGGATCTCAACGGCTTTCAGACCCACGATGCCTCCAAGCAATCAGGTGACCCTCTATAAATACGACCGTCTTTCTGCTTCCAAGGTAGGCGCCATCGTGCACACTTGCTCGCCCCTCCTTTCCGTCATTAGCGCTTTGCTCATAGCTCTCGAGAGGCCACCCTGGAGAGACTTTTCAGCGAGAGCCTTCTCCCCATTTTTGTTGATTGCTGATCTCCACTGACTTGAGCGTCGAAGGGTCTTCCGCAGAGAGCCACCCCCAATGCCTCTCGCGTGAGGACTGTTTTGCAGGTCCACCCAGGCGGGAGCCCACGCTGTAGCCCAATCGCGCCCGAGTCAGAGGACAGATTTCAGCAGCAACAGAATGTATTTTTTTTTAGCAGTTGTGGCATTGAAAATCTTTATTTTCAGATTTTTTTCCTTCTTAATTATTTCCTTCCTCACTTTTCATTCTCTTCAAATGTTTCAACTTTCAATAAACTCAGCAAATTAGATTAAGGGAGAGTTAATTCAAAGAGGTAATGGACAGTTGTTAGAAGTTAATTCAAAGAGATCTAATAGATTTTTCTATTAGTATTTTTTAATTTTTTAATAAATTATAAAATTAACAAAATAATTTTATTTGTTATGTAAATGGTCTGGTCGGATATCTATGTCCCTATCTCGTTAACCATAATGGCCCGTTAACTATAACAGTTTAACGGAACGAAAAATGGGAACATTTTTTCTAATGGGGACGGAACCGGTAGAGGCCATCCTAAGTCATCCTTGGGCCATTGCCATCCCTAGAAATCAGTGCCGAATGCTACTAAATTATATTTAATCTTACCCCCATCTAGGGTTTGGCTTGAGCCTTCATTGTCCTAGTTGCAAAAGGTAATTTTATTTTCAAAATTTTTAGTCAAGGAAGAAAAAAAAATGGTAAGTGTTGAGGGGTAAAATCGTTATTACATTAATATCCGTGCGAGGCGGTTAAGGCTAACCTCCTCCCTTCGCCCCTCCGGGCTTCCGTAGCTTGGCCCTTCCGGGCTTCCATAGCTCGGCCCTTCCGGGCTTCCGTAGCTTGGCCCCTCCGGGCTTCCATAGCTCGGCCCTTCCGGGCTTCCGTAGCTCGGTCCCTCCGGGCTTCCCTAGCTCGGTCCTTCCGGGCTTCCGTAGCTCGGCCCCCTCCGGGCTTCCGTAGCTCGGCCCTTCCGGGCTTCCCTAGCTCGGCCCTTCCGGGCTTCCATAGCTCGACCCTTCCGGGCTTCCGTAGCCCGGCCCTTCCGGGTTTCCGTAGCCCGGCCCTTCGGGTTTCCCTAGCTCGGCCCTTCCGGGCTTCCGTAGCTCGGCCCCTCCGGGCTTCCGTAGCTCGGCTCCCTCCGGGCTTCCGTAGCTCGGCCCTTCCGGGCTTCCGTAGCTCGGCCCTTCCGGGTTTTCGTAGCCCGGCCCTTCCGGGCTTCCGTAGCTCGGCCCCTCCGAGCTTCCGTAGCTCGGCTCCCTCCGGGCTTCCGTAGCTCGGCCCTTTCGGGCTTCCATAGCTCGACCCTTCCGGACTTCCATAGCTCGGCTTCATTTGCGATCCGCAACCTAACACTTACCTCCGCGGAACCTGACGCGGGAGAGCCCGATCCTACCAGAACGGCATCCTAGACAAGGAATCATATCGGGACGTGGCCTAAAGCCTATCATAACCGCCCAGGCCTACTCAACCAGATCTCGAGACATCAAGGAGCTCTCCCAGCCGTCGATCTCTGAACAAACAGGGTACGGATTCTAACGGCCCCACAACGGCCTGATTCTATCCGTCTCCGTATCGTAACAACCTCCGAACCTTCCAGAAGGCGCTCAAGACCCAAATGACAGTCTATAAATATCAGACTCACTGATTCCCCCAGGTACGCAACTCTGGACGCACTCTCTCCCTGGGCACAGGCACGCGCCTCTTCCACGCGCGCCTCCCTGCTCTCTCGAGCAGCTCGTCGGCGCTCCTGCCCTTTGGAGCTTCCGATTGGCCGCCCCCGGAGAGGTCTCCCGGAGAGATCCACCTCCCCACTGTCTGGTTGATCGCTGATATCTTCTCCACTGACTTGAGCGTCGGAGGGCCTTCCGCGGAGGACCACCCCCAGCGTCCCCCGCGTGTGGGCTTCTTTTTGCAGGTCCGTCCCCCTCTTCCTGAGACCGATCGCGCCCGAGTCGGAGGACGGATCCCGGCGGCAACAGATTGGCGCTAGAGGAAGGGCCTCAAGTCCCATTAAAACTTGAAGAAAGGAGACAAGGATCTCAATCCGATGAAGAACCTCTCCAATGGCCAACCGGAGGAGAGCAACCTCTGAAGCCCAAGATCAGGTCGCTTCCCAGAGGCCTGATCCGACTGGCGCTACTGCACCGCAACCTCCCCCGGTCGAAACTCCGTCACCGCCTGCCATCCCGGTGACCCAAGATCAGTTCGCTACGCTAGTCCAACAGGTCCAGGCCCTCACCCACCTGGTTCAGGAGCGCCTTGCAGCTCCTCCTGCTTCGCATCCTCAGAAGGAGGCGGCGATTCCTTCTTCGCCGACGGCCTCCTCCTCTGGTTTCCATGGGTCCGCGGATCCCCCATATCGGCCCAGGGGGGACAAACCAGTCCCGCGAGCCGGTTATGATAGAGATCCTCTCAAATCTCGGTGAGCCCGCTCCCTCTCCTCGGCGACGTCTCACCACGATTCCACGCCATCCTTGCGATTCTCACGTCCAGCTCCTCCTCTCACCGGTGAAGAGGAGATCCGCCGTCAGATCTGGGAGATGCGTCAGGAGCTGGACGCCGCCAAGCAGACCCATCTGTCCCAGCCCAAGGCGGAGCAGGGCATCCCTTTCTCTAAGGGGATCATGGAGGAAGTGATTCCCTCCCATGTCAAACTACCAGCCGTCGAGCCCTATCACGGCTCCACTGACCGGACGACCATCTCAGTAGCTTCCGGTCAATAATGATGTTCCACGGAGCATCAGATGCGATCCTCTACCGCGCCTTCCCATCCACCCTCAGGGGATCCGCCCGAACCTGGTTCAATGCGTTGAAGCCGGGTTCCATTGATTCTTTCGACGAGCTGAGCCACCTTTTTATTGGCCAGTTCGTCAGCAGTCGCCGCCACCGACGAAGATCCGACTCCCTCTCCGAAGTCAAGCAGAGAGAGGGGGAGTCCCTGAGGAATTATCTTGGCCGTTTTAATAAGGCCATGTTGGAGGTGGACCACCTTAATCATGAGGTGGCTATGTCCACCCTGGCGGGGGAGTTTCGAAGGAGAGCGACTTCTACCTGGCTATGGAGGTCAGCTACCCCCCCAGCCTGTCTGATATGATGGCCCTTGCGGACAAATATGCAAGGGTCGAAGAATCACGGAGGATCGCCCGCGCTGAGCACGCAAAGAAGCAAGAGCCCAAAGTCCCCGACAGGCACCGTCCCGCCCGGCGGCTAAGTCCACCTCGCCGCCAAAGAGTCCCTCCGCTGCCGCCCAGGAATCGCTCCCGGAGTCCTCCCAGGCGATTCGACCGCTACACTCCGCTGACTGTGCCCCGGCGCAAATCCTCATGGAGATAGAGCGCCAACTCCCCCGGCCGATACCTCTTCGAGGGAACCCGACCCGAAGAGATCCCGCCAAGTACTGCCGCTACCATAGGGAGCATGGCCACGACACTGAAGAATGCTGGCAGCTAAAGAATGAAATAGAGAGGCTGATTCGGCGGGGACGACTGGATCAGTTCAGGAGGGCGCCCGAGCCGCAACGACAAGGAGGTGACCGTCAGCTGAGCTCCAACAACCTCCTCCTCCACCCAATCCGCCCGTAATTGGCTGCATCAACATGATTGAAGAGGCCGGTGGATCGAGCCCCAGGGGCGGCGGTGAAGAACCAGCGCCAAAAAAGGCAAGGATGGGCGAACTCTCCTTCTCCGATGACGATCTTCTGGGAATACAACTTCCCCACGATGACGCACTAGTTGTATCCCTTAATTTGAACGATTATGATGTAAGCCGAATCCTCATTGATAGTGGAAGCTCGGTAAATGTTTTGTACCTCGGTGTGTTTGCCAGGATGAAATTGCTCATGGAAAACCTTCGAGCCGTGGATTCCGCCCTGATGGGATTCACCGGCGACGTCATCATCCCGGAAGGAATCGTCACCCTGACGGTCCGCGCAGGAACCTGGCCCCTTATGACCATTGTACAGACCGATTTCCTAGTGACCGACCTCAGATCCCCATACAACGCCATTTTCGGCAGGCCTGGCTTGATGTCCCTCAAGGCAGTTGTCTCTATCCCGCATTTGTCTATGAAGTTCCCCACCGAGCGAGGAATTGGAGTGGTTCGGGGGAGTCAGGCCATGGCTCGGCAATGTTTCGTTACGAGCCTTCAGTCTAGAATGCCCGAAGTTGACGGGCTAGACGCTCGCGAAGACTTCGCCGAACAACGGGAGAACCAGCAGAGGAATTGGAGGAGGTACCATTGGACGAAGCTCAGCCCAACCGAACCGCAAGGATCGGGTCGCTACTCAAAGGAGAGTCTCGCCACAGGTTGATCAGATTCCTCCAGAGCAATGCCGACATCTTCGCCTGGACTGCCTCCGACATGCCAGGAATCAACCCCGAGGTCCTCGTCCACCATCTCAATGTGGACGAGATGCACAGGCTTGTTAAGCAGAAGAAGAGGAGCTTCGCCCCAGAACGGCAAAAAGCCATTGAAGAAGAGGTCGACAAACTCATAAAGGCCAACTTTGTCGAGAGGTAAATTACCCAAACTGGCTGTCAAATATCGTCATGGTGAAAAAGTCGAACGGCAAATGGAGGATCTGTATCGACTTCACCGACCTCAACAAGGCCTGCCCGAAGGACAGCTTCCCCCTCCCTTGGATCGATCAGCTCGTGGATGCCACCTCAGGCCACAAGATGCTGTCATTCATGGACGCCTATTCCGGCTACAATCAGATCCGAATGGCCCCCGAGGATGAAGAAAAGACCGTCTTCATAATCGATCGAGGTACCTACTGTTACCGTGTTATGCCTTTTGGTCTTAAGAATGCAGGGGCAACCTACCAGCGGCTGGTTAACAAGGTGTTCAAGGAGCAAATCGGCCGGAACATGGAGGTATATGTGGACGACATGCTGGTCAAGAGCAAGGAAGCGCCACGACATATTGAGGACCTCTCGGAGAGCTTTGCAACGTTGCGCAAATATGGGATGAAGCTCAACCCGACCAAGTGCGCCTTCGGCGTCAACTCGGGGAAGTTCCTCGGCTTCATGGTCTCCCAGCGAGGTATCGAAGCCAACCCCCAGAAGATTCAAGCTCTCCAACAAATGGCCCCCTGCATCTGTAAAAGAGGTCCAGCGCCTAACCGGGAGGATAGCGGCCCTTAACCGCTTTGTGGCGCAGTCGGCCGAGAGATGCCTCCCCTTCTTCAAAACTCTCCGATCGGCCAAAAACTTCTGGTGGACTCCCGAGTGCCAAAGGTCATTCCAAGATCTCAAGAAGTACCTCGGCTCGCCCCCACTCCTCAGCAGTCCGACCCCAGGAGAAACCTTATTTTTATACCTGGCTGTTTCGGAGAATGCGGTTTGTTCGGTACTAGTCAAGGAAGAAGGCAAAGTCCAGAAGCCGATCTATTATGTGAGCAGGTTGCTCCGCGATGCGGAGACAAGGTACAGCAGGATTGAAAAGATGGTGCTGGCCTTAATCACCTCAGTCCGAAAGCTACGACCGTATTTCAAGCACATTCCGTGATAGTCCTGATTGACCAACCCATCAAGGCGGTGGTCCACCGTCCGAAAACATCGGGGAGAATGACCAAGTGGGCCGTCGAGCTAAGCGAGCACGACATACACTTTCAGCCTCGCCCAGCCATCAAAGCCCAAGTACTGGCCGACTTCCTCCTCGAGTGCACCATCCCGGAGGACGGTTCTGCCCCAGACTCCCCTGAAGAGCCAAAGTCCAGAGCCCGATGGCTCCTCCACGTCGACGGGTCGTCCAATGCCCATCACTCCGGTGCGGGTCTAGTTCTTACTAGTCCTGAGGGGATGACTTTCGAGTATGGCGTCCGATTCTCCTTCCCGGCTTCCAACAACGAAGCCGAGTACGAAGCTTTGTTGGCCGGTCTCCGGATCGCCCACAATCTGAAGGTGGAGAAGCTCAACGCCTTCACCGACTCTCAGCTGGTAGCCGGCCATGTTCGGGGAGAATTTGAAGCTCGGGAGCCGAACATGATTCGGTATCTCCAGGAGGTGCATAACTTGCTTCCCCATTTTTCCGAATTTGAAATTATTCAGATCCCCAGATCCGAGAACGCCCGTGCCGACCTACTCTCCCGACTGGCAACCACGGAGACGATGGATGCCGAACAAAAGTTCCACCTGGAGACTCTGGAAAAACCGAGCATCACGGAGGCCGACCGGGTGATTCAAGTGGAGGCCGAACCATCCTGGTTCGACCCTATCCTCAAATATCTCAAAGAAGGGTCGCTTCCGTCCGACCGAAGAGAGGCTAGGAAGCTGAAGCTGCAGGCCATCCACTACGTGTTGATTGACAACCAACTGTACAAGCGGTCATTTTCCATGCCGCTGCTTAGGTGCCTTCGCCCATCAGAAGCGGACTACGCTCTGCGCGAGGTACATGAAGGGATTTGCGGTAACCATTTGGGAAGCCGGTCCCTCTGCCACAAGGTGCTGCGACAAGGCTACTACTGGCCGACCATGCAAAAAGACGCAGACGATCTAGTCCGCGCCTGCGACCCCTGCCAAAGGCATTCAAGCATCCAAAGGCTCCCCTCCGCCAAGCTAGTTTCCATATCCTCTGCTTGGCCCTTTGCCAAGTGGGGGATGGACATCCTCGGCCCATTCCCGCTTGCAACAGGGCAGCAAAAATTCTTTTTGTCGCCATCGACTACTTCACCAAATGGGTCGAAGCGGAAGCGGTCGCACAAATTACCGAGGCACGGGCCCGAGACTTTGTGTGGAGGTCCATCATTTGCCGATTCGGCCTCCCTCATACTATAATCACCGATAACGGCAAGCAATTCGATAACTCCAAGTTCTACCAGTTCTGTGAGGAACACGGAATCCGTCACCACCTTACTTCGGTCGGGCACCCACAAGCCAACGGAGCAGCCGAAGTAACCAACAGAACCCTCCTCCAGGGAATCAAAGATCACCTCTCCAGAGCCCAAGGCAGGTGGGCAGATGAGCTACACCATGTCTTGTGGGCTTACCGCACAACCCCGAGAATCCCGACCGGCGAAACTCTATTCCGAATGGCTTTCGGCACAGAGGCCGTTATCCCTGTGGAGGTCGGCCTCCCGTCATTGCGGGTAGAAAGCTACTCAGAGGAGGCTAGCGACGAACAACTCCGCACCAACCTCGACCTGATAGAAGAAATCAGAGAGAAGGCTCGGATCAGAACGGCTGCCTATCAACAAAGGGTGGCCCGTTACCACGCTTCCAGAGTTAGAGGGAAGACCTTCCTGCCCGGCGACCTTGTTCTCCGAAAGGCTTCTGTTTCCAAACCGCTGGAACAAGGAAAGCTGGCGCCAAACTGGGAGGGCCCATATCAGGTCGCGGAGATTATTGGACCGGGAACCTACAAGCTGCAGGATCTGGATGGGAAGTCCGTTCCCCGGACTTGGAACGCGGACAACCTTCGTAAATATTATCAATAGGGTATGTCCTCTCTGAATTCATCTTCGCATGCCTCCCTACACATTCCTGCTTATCTGTTTCCTCAAAACCTGTTGCGTGAATCATTATGCACTATATTGCTATAAATTGCAAGGAGAAACAGATACTGCTTACCAATCCTCGGCACAACCGAGCTGTCTGTTCGAACAGGAATCTCCGAACCTTGGCAGGGCCAAGTAAAATATTTCTCCGAACCTCGGCAGGGCCGAGCAACAAATCTCCGAACCTTGGCAGGGCCAAGTAAAATATTTCTCCGAACCTCGGCAGGGCCGAGCAACAAATCTCCGAACCTTGGCAGGGCCAAGTAAAATATTTCTCCGAACCTCGGCAGGGCCGAGCAACAAATCTCCGAACCTTGGCAGGGCCAAGTAAAATATTTCTCCAAACCTCGGCAGGGCCGAGCAACAAATCTCCGAACCTTGGCAGGACCAAGTAAAATATTTCTCCGAACCTCGGCAGGGCCGAGCAACAAATCTTCGAACCTTGGCAGGGCCAAGTAAAATATTTCTCCGAACCTCGGCAGGGCCAAGCAACAAATCTCCGAACCTTGGCAGGGCCAAGTAAAATATTTCTCCGAACCTCGGCAGGGCCGAGCAACAAATCTCCGAACCTTGGCAGGGCCAAGTAAAATATTTCTCCGAACCTCGGCAGGGCCGAGCAACAAATCTCCGAACCTTGGCAGAGCCAAGTAAAATATTCTCCGAACCTCGGCAGGGCCGAGCAACGAATCCTCCGAGCCATGGCAAGGCCAGGTAAAAGTCATTCGGGCTAAAACCCCAGCGAAAAAGCCTAAGCATACAGGCCTCGACCAAAGCCGAACGGCCCCCAAATAGTCCCCGAAGGACTTCGTCCGGTTTAAAAATGAGCGCGTTAAACAAAAACCGTCCGACGCGCAAGAAGAAGCCACCATTGGCAACCCCCTCTTGAGGCCATCGAGCCCCACGTAGTCAGCCAAAGGCCCCAAGCAGAGCTAGGAGATTTCCCTCTCTGCTACTGAAAACCTTTTGGGTGACGCCCCTACAACCCGTCGTTCAAAGAGCCTATATCAACGCGCAAGAACGACGGGGCCACGCCAACACCCTGATTCATCACACGAGTCAAGGCCATAAACTCTTAAAGAAAGGGACTTCAAAAATAAGATCCATCTTTCATTCATAAAAAGAGGGACTACAAAGAGGCAGTAAAAAACAAAAACAAGAAGGGAGGCCCTAAATCAGAATTCGGAGTCACTCCCGGAGGCTAGCAGCTCCTCCAGGCGCTCCGTCAGGTTAGCCACCTGCTGACGAAGGGACGTAATTTCCTCCCTCTGCCGGTCCATCAACCAGCGTGAGGCCTCCGCCTCCCTGATCGACACGTCCAAGAATTCTTCGGTGGTCCTCGCAAGCTGCTCATTATTCACAAAGGCCGACGCTAGGCCCTCTCCGTCAACAGTGACGGAGGTGCGCCTCCCCTCCGAACGCGGTAGGCTGTCAAGCGAGGAACGCGACCCAACCGACGAGTGCCCTGGAGAGGCCATTTTTCCTGAACTTATACTGAGGGATGGCCGAAACCAATGCCCCTCGATCGTATTTATACTCGCCAAGCAGGTATCTCTATCGGTCACGCCGTAGCCACCGACCCATAAGAACTTGCCACGCGTCGCCGCTTCAACGCTTGCGAAATCCGAAGTGTTGCGCCCCATCCCGAACGAGGTCGATAAGCGCGAGCGGATTGCTCGGAATTCCCCAAGCAAACATTTTCCGATCTGTCGGCCCTCGCAATAAATGCGTTCGGCGCTTCCCCGAGCCCCTTAATGCTGGCCTCTTTTTCGGGAAACGCGGAAGTCCAGCATTCGGCCAATAACCTGTCCCCTCGGAAAGAGTGGCGTCGCCAATAAAAGCGCGACAGTATATCGCCCGTTCCGCTCTGGCGCCCCCTTATCAAGCGCCACGTGGACTTAACGCTGTGGCCCACAATGACAATTGAGTCGCTCCCTTGAGCCCGGATCTCCGAACCTTGGCTGGGCCGAGTGAGCTAAATCTCCGAACCTTGGCAGGGCCAAGTAAAACATTCTCCGAACCTCGGCAGGGCCGAGCAACAGATCTCCGAACCTTGGCAGGGCCAAGTAAAACATTCTCCGAACCTCGGCAGGGCCGAGCAACAGATCTCCGAACCTGGCAGGGCCAAGTAAAATATCCTCCGAACCTCGGCTGGGCCGAGTGACTAAGTCTCCGAACCTTGGCAGGGCCAAGTAAAACATTCTCCGAACCTTGGCTGGGCCGAGCAACAGATCTCCGAACCTTGGCAGGGCCAAGTAAAACATTCTCCGAACCTCGGCAGGGCCGAGCAACAGATCTCCGAACCTTGGCAGGGCCAAGTAAAATATCCTCCGAACCTCGGCTGGGCCGAGTGACTAAATCTCCGAACCTCGGCTGGGCCGAGCGAGCTAAATCTCCGAACCTTGGCTGGGCCAAGTCGCTTATCTCCAAACCTCGGTAGGGCCGAGTGACAACATCTCCGAACCTCGGCAGGGCCGAGTGACAAAATCTCCGATCCTTGGCAGGGCCAAGACAAATACCTTCGAAACTCGGCCGACCCGAGTGACAGGTTCCCTGAACCATGATGAGGAAAAGTACGGATTCCACGAACTTCGGCCAAGGCCGACCCACGATAAACCGAGCCCTGGTAAAAGCGAAGCACAAAAGTATCAGGCTTCTGACCAGAGTAAGGAGCATGCTTCGCCGAATGATTTCTGAACCGCCACACACGAACCTCGATTAGTTCGGACGACGCGAGACCCTCGTCTAAGGACGAGCGGAATGCATTTATACCCCACAAACATCAATAACTACAAGTTCGGCACAAGAAAAGATAGAGATTGAAAAACAGAATATAACTCTCTTTATTGCCGACCGAGATCAGTTACAAATGTCTCACAAGCGTTACAAGAGCATTAAAATGCATAAAATAAAGGCAAATACAAAACCCGGGCAACTGCTCCAAAGCAGACCTAGGCGACTGTGATGTTCCGACGTCCGGATCGATAAATCAGGCAAACCACGAAACGACCAGTCCGCCTGGACGGATGATAAAGCCGACCCTCCATGGCCCCGGATGAATTAAAAGATCCAAAAGGAGGCATGGCCCACGGATGCTGATTCTGAGGATTCGGACAACCCGGCCCGCTCCCCTGGGAGGGGATGCTGGATCACAGGTCGCCGTCCAGCCGAGGGAACTGGGGACCATCCAACCCCGGTTGCTCCCATATTCTCCCTCCCGTGGCAAGGATTCCCCTCAGAGAAGGGACGGGAACCCAAGCCAGCGAAAGAGGGAGAGTTTGTGCGTGCTACGGGGGTGTCGATACGCTTCCTACCGTAAGCCCCCCGTAACGGGCCACAAAGATCACATAGGAAGCGCATATGTGCGCTCTCCGTATGATCTCTGCGCCCCCCTTGTGCGCTCTCCATATGATCTCCGGGACCCATCCCCTAAGGACGAGCCATTCTTCGGCAGCTCCCCAGTCGCCCCAGCTATCCGGCGGCAAGGAGCCCATGAGAAGAAAGCTTGATCCTCCCACTCGTAGCAGCAGAGAAACGAGCATAATGGAAGCTCTAAGGGAAAATACACTTTGGGGATAACTAAACATGACCCCTTTCTCCCCTTTTTATAGGCAGGAAAAAGCCGGGAAGAGCTATCAAAGCTGAAAGTCCCGAGATTCAAACACCTGGCCCATGCCTCCACGTGGCCCCTCAGGATAGACGCGGCGCCCCACTGCGCGCCAAGCCCACCGCCTGATTATGACGTGTACGAAGATCCCCTCCTGACCCCGAATCACTATCATTTAATACGGGTGATCGCCAGCCAGCACCTCGAAAACTGGCAGGCCCAGAGTATCGTCCTTCGAAAGTGACGTCCTCCAATGGTGAGCGATTGCGTGCACGGCGAAGTGATCCGCATGGGAAAAGAGCACTTTCCGGAAAGCTCCGATGCGGCTTTATTCCCCCCACTACGCCGTAACATCGATTCTGGTGAAATAAAAACCGAACGACCTGCGGATCAGCAAGACGATTGTCAGAGTAGCAGAGAGCGCGAAGGCCTTTTTGCCTGTCGGCCCCAGCCGACCTATTTTGCTGTCGGCCCCAGCCGACCTATTTTGTCTGTCAGCCCCAGCCGACCTATTTTGTCCGTCGGCCCCAGCCGACCTATTTTGCCTGTCGGCCCCAGCCAACCTATCTTTTCCGTCGGCCCCAGTCGACCTATTTTGTCCATCGGCCCCAGCCGACCTATTTTGCCTGTCGGCCCCAGCCGACCTATCTTTTCCGTCGGCTCCAGCCGACCTATTTTGCCTGTCGGCCCCAGCCGACCTATTTTATCTGTCGGCCCCAGCCGACCTATCTTTTCCGTCGGCCCCAGCCGACCTACTTTTCTTTTCGGCCCCAACCGACCTACCTTCCTCGTCGGCCCAAACCGACCTGTTTTGCCCGTCGGCCCAAGCCAGTACGTTTTCCTAGTCTCGGAACAAAAACGACCCAAGGGCGTCAGCGAGCCACAGGTCACTCACAATCGAGGCCAAACGACGGCGAAGTCACGCAAGAAAGACACTTAAATGGAAACAGGAAATTCTTTCACTATGAAACGTCAGACAAATGTCTAAAAGACAAGATACAGGAAGAGCTCCTAAGAACCGGGAGCCGCACCGACTTCAGAAAGGCCCTCAGTCACATCTGCGGAAGCGTGACTAGGTTCGCCCTTCTCCAATATTTTCGCCCCCTCTGCGGCAGTTTGTGACCGTCCCTCAGAGGCTACAGCTTCGCTGGGACCGGGGGCGCCGCCAAGCTCGGCGTCAGAAACATCAACGTATTCGTCTTCATCTTCTTCTTCGGACTCGCCATCTTCGGGATCTTCAGCACTCAGGAAAGAAAGGTCCCATTCCGGGTGCCCGCTGAGTATCCTCTGTTTGCACTCTTCCATCCCATGATGGAACGCGTCCATGCTGATAGCATCTTGCCTCCCCTTAAGTATGGCGAGCTGCATGTTGGCCTCGGCGGCCCGTTTCTCAGCCTCTGCGACTTGGGCCCGCAAAATGATATTTTGCTCCTCGAACTCGCCGGCCTGCGTCTCGAATTCTGAACTCTTGTTGCGGCTGGACACAAGCTCGCCTTGAAGAGCCCGAACCTCCAGCCCTAACTCCGCTATCTAAAAAGGTCGAGATAAGTCGGCGTCACAAGAAACTAGTAGAAAAAACTAAAAATGGGGAAGAATGAGGTCGAACCTCCTCCTCTCGTCTGGCCAACATCTTGGCCGACTCCTCAGCCTGGCTTCTGGCTCTTGTCCTATCGGCCCCGACCAGCTCAACTCTCTCTTGCAGATTGTTGATCTTCAACTGCTTGGCTCCGATTGCCTCCTGGGCTTGGGTTAGCTCGTTGTTCACCCGAGCTATCACCCCTTGTTGCCATTTAGCGCCCTCCTTCAAATGAGCAATTTCGCTGTCACGGCGCTTCAGTCGCTCCTCCACCTCGCCCAACATCCTAGTTAAACACTTCCTCTCGTCGGCAGCTTCCTTGCCCAGCCGACCCATACTCTCGCTATGATCCCTCTGCATCATCTTCACCTCCGCAGAGTGCTTCGACTCAATTCTGGCCAACTCCAGGCACGCGTCGTCGTTCTTCGCCAGGAGCTCCTGCAACTCCTCTACTCTGCGCTTTTGTTTGGATATCTCGGCCTGGGCATCTTGATATGCCGCCCTTATCCCCTGCAAGCCCCTGTCGCTAATTGCCATGAGTTCCTCAAACTTCTCAGACACCTTCAGCCGCGACTGGAGCTCGGCATTCTCCCTCCTGGCCTGAACACTGGCCCCTGTCGCCAAGCTTAGACGCCAGCATATAGCCCGAGAGAGCAGAACACTCTGCAAGATAAAAATCAAATGCATAAGGGTTAAGCCAACCAGGACGTGTTCACTACCTGAGAATGGCAACTTACCCGCGAGGCATAGGCCCGAGTCATCCTCATCAGGGTCGCATTATCTATATCGGGAAGGAGATGAACGCTTTCGGCCACGCCTTGCTGCCCAAACGCAGCATCGACCAACCCCAGATCGGCAAATTTGTCCGCCGAAGGATCCGCGCCCGGATACAGGGCCGACCTCATCATGGCGGAAAACGCCTCCTCAATGCCGGCATCCGAGCTGCTGGGTTGGCCAGCCCCGCCTGAAGGACCGGCCTGGGTGGCCCCCGTCTGATGGGACTTCAACCTCCCAGCCTCCTCTACCAAGGCCCTGGCTTGGGTTTCTTCAGATAATTCAGCTAGCCCAAGTGCCAGCTTCCCCAAAACCTTTTTCGAAGAAGCTCCCAATGTAGAGCTCCCGCCTTGCCGCGTCTTCTCCTTCGACGCCCCTTCCTCGGCTACCACCATTCGTGTCTCCGCCACCGGGCCCCCGAGGTCCCGGCCTATTCTACCACTTGCATCTCCTCCGCAGGCTCCCCCGAAGCCTCAGTCTGACCTGCCTCACTACTTCCGGACTCCCCTGCGGAGAGACCGAGAGAGGGCTCTCCCTGAACCTCTCCAGCTGCGGCTGCCGCTTCTCCCTCTCCTACCAAAGCCAATGGCGGTCCCACGGGGACAGTGGGCTCCTCGGCGATAACCACCTCCGCCAAATCCGCCGCTGATTCCTCTTTCAGGGGGGACGCGGTCGGGCGAGCCATCGGAGCCTCGTCCGAGCTGTCCGAGATCTCTAACACCAGAGGGTCGGAGGCCATAACCGCTCTCCCCGGGCTCTCCTTCGCCCCCGGCGCTTCTGCCATGACTGCTCCAGCGCCCGACGGACTCCTTGCGGAAGTATGAGCCCTTTTTTCGGGCCGGCCACTATCCGCGCCGATACCTTCCCCTGGGCGTTTTCCTCTCTTCCTCTTGGAGAGGTTGACAACGCTGACCTTGCGGCTATCAGAATAGAACACATACTCAGGACCAAGCACACTAATCGAGAAAATACACAGCATGAAAAGGACTCACCTTGCAGGTCCAGGGGGCTGAGCCCGGCTGCGAAGAGGGCCCCCTCCGATAGCAGGTCGTTAGCCGAAAACACCTGTCCGTTGCGGAGGACGTCCAAGTCCTTCTCCTCCTGCGCCGACAAAGCCGGATGCGTCTCCGCATCCCTTGCAACATTCCCCCATCTCCGAGGAAGTCGGAACCGACGTTCCCCTCCGCAATAACAAACCGACTCTTCCACCCCTTGATGGAAGAGGGCTTATCCGCGATTACGTTGAAGGATCTCCGGGGCCCGATGTAGGGCCACTCCGATTTCCTCCCGGGAATCAGGTGGTAGCAGGTGCGGAAAAGGGGAGGGTGGCGACAATCCGAATCTGGTGGCACATCGAGATGAATCCGATGATATTCCGCCAGCTATTCGGAGCCACCATTGACGGGCTGATATTGTAGTGGGTCATGATCTCCTTCACCAGGGGGTGGAGAGGAAAATGAAGACCCGCCTTCAAACTATCTTCGTAGATGAAGACCCCAGACTCTAAGTCCCGGGTAACTCTATCTTCGAGTTCCGGCGCCCGTAGAACGACGTCCAAGGGCAAGCCATACCGCTGATGAATCCTCCCAAGTCCTCGGCAACGATCTCGGAGGCCACATCGTCGGGGCTCATCGCCATTGAAAGAGGTACCAAACGGAAACGATAAGTGTCGAAAAAGATGGAAGGCCAGAACCCTTTTGAAAGCAAAACGAGAAGACGCCGAGCGCACGCGCACATATATATATACACAATGCGGCCGTCACTTCGCTTCTCCGCCAAGGAAGCCGCCCTGAAGAGGCGGGCGTCTCATCCCAGGCGTCCGGAATCGCCTCGACAAACGCCCGATCGATCGGGATTCGTAGCGTGGCGCAATCCCAACCATCGCTCATAGAGGAGCCTTAGCCCCGAAGGCGGGATGGCCCTGTCGCATTAATTAGGGCATCATTGCGCGAGCTGTCTAAACCAAGACGTCCCATCCGGAACGCGCCATTCGAACTTGTACTCCCTACGCCCAAACCTACGCTTCGAACTAGGGAGTGGAGGGCATGTGTTGAGGGGTAAAATCATCATTACATTAATATCCGTGCGAGGCGGTTAAGGCTAACCTCCTCCCTTCGCCCCTCCGGGCTTCCGTAGCTCGGCCCCTCCGGGCTTCCATAGCTCGGCCCTTCCGGGCTTCCGTAGCTCGGCCCCTCCGGGCTTCCCTAGCTCGGCCCTTCCGGGCTTCCGTAGCTCGGCCCCCTCCGGGCTTCCCTAGCTCGGCCCTTCCGAGCTTCCGTAGCTCGGCCCTTCCGGGCTTCCATAGCTCAACCCTTCCGGGCTTCCGTAGCCCGGCCCTTCTGGGTTTCCGTAGCCCGGCCCTTCCGGGCTTCCCTAGCTCGGCCCTTCCGGGCTTCCGTAGCTCGGCCCCTCCGGGCTTCCGTAGCTCGGCTCCCTCCGGGCTTCCATAGCTCGGCCCTTCCGGGCTTCCGTAGCTCGGCCCTTCCGGGTTTCCGTAGCCCGGCCCTTCCGGGCTTCCGTAGCTCGGCCCCTTCGGGCTTCCGTAGCTCGGCTCCCTCCGGGCTTCCGTAGCTCGGCCCTTCCGGGCTTCCATAGCTCGACCCTTCCGGGCTTCCATAGCTCGGCTTCATTTGCGATCCGCAACCTAACACTTACCTCCGCGGAACCTGACGCGGGAGAGCCCGATCCTACCAGAACGGCATCCTAGACAAGGAATCATGTCGGGACGTGACCTAAAGCCTATCATAACCGCCCCAGGCCTACTCAACCAGATCTCGAGACATCAAGGAGCTCTCCCAGCCGTCGATCTCTGAACAAACAGGGTACGGATTCTAACGGCCCCACAACGGCCTGATTCTATCCGTCTCCGTATCGTAACAACCTCCGAACCTTCCAGAAGGCGCTCAAGACCCAAGTGACAGTCTATAAATATCAGACTCACAGATTCCCCAGGTACGCAACTCTGGACGCACTCTCTCCCTGGGCACAGGCACGCGCCTCTTCCACGCGCGCCTCCCTGCTCTCTCGAGCAGCTCGTCGGCGCTCCTGCCCTCTGGAGCTTCCGATTGGCCGCCCCGGAGAGGTCTCCCGGAGAGATCCACCTCTCCACTGTCTGGTTGATCACCGATTTCTTCTCCACTGACTTGAGCGTCGGAGGGCCTTCCGCGGAGGACCACCCCCAGCGTCCCCCCGCGTGTGGGCTTCTTTTGCAGGTCCACCCCCTCTTTCTGGAGACCGATCGCGCCCGAGTCGGAGGACGGATCCTGGCGGCAACAGTAAGAAACTGATTTAGCCATATCAACATGTACATAGTGCTTGCATAAATGATTCTTTAAAGGGGTGCTCCTAGGTGTTAAGCATAGTCCATGGCACAAGCTGATCTACTCTGACACATAGCAAGTCATACCAGATACAGCAATACTGCTACAATGATCGTATTAGATCAAGCATCGCATGATCCATGGTGTCCTGTAGGCCATGCAAGCACGACAACGTGAATGAATCATGCACACCATAGCTTAGCGTAAGTAGGCCAAATATGGTATGGTACAATGGATCAAGCACAGCACGATAAGTGAAGTTGATACTATTCTAATGGATTGGTACGATATGATCCAACCTATTTGAATTGTAAGTTTGTGAGTTGGGTTGAGCTATCTTCTTGTTGGGGGGCTGTGCCACCGAGTAACAGTTGTAGACTAGATTTTAGGGTTGAAAATGGATCGGATAGTAGTATATTCATATTTATATCTATATTTTTTAAGGTACGAATATGAATAGAAATATTAAACGGATATTAAAATTTATTTTCATATTTACTCTAAATGGATACGATAGAAATCGGATATCAAGCATATCCATATTTACTATATATATGGATACTGATACACAAATTTGAGTTTCTCTTTTACCTAGGCTTTCTAAAATCCTCATTGCACATGCTTGCACATCATTCAGTTTTCTCTCTCAATGTACTCGATTAGAAAAAAAATATTGAAATCCACTTTGATATGGTTACTAGGATGAAATTGAAAACAAAGGATGAAAATAAAATTTTTTGATTAGATATCCGTACCGAAATTTGATTAATGTTTGTATTAGATATCGAAATTTATATTCATATTCAATTAATTTTTTGATTAGATATTCGAATCCGTATCCGAATTCGATTAGACTGAAAAATAAATATTCAAATCTAATATAATTCAAATAAAGATACGGATGCCCAATCTGTTTTCAGCTCTACTAGGATTGATAGGGCTGATGTGGAATCATATGAATCATTGCCACATTCTAGGGTAACGTATACGTTTTCTCTTTCTTTTGTTTTATGGGCTCAATAAGCCTCCATGAGCTCACCGAAGCCACACGGGTGGGGTTCAAGTTTCAAAAGTCTTCCCGGCCTGCCAAGCCGTCTCCACCGATCTTAATCTATTCAAAGATGGCTGCTTTGGAAATTCTCCAGTAAAAAAAATCCATTAAAAATTTTCAAAGGAAGCTTTCCGTATCCTTTTGACGAGAACCAGCCGTCAATATGTGCCAGTTGTCCAATATATATATATTCTTGTATTTCAAAGTCTATGACGATTCTAACAAACCGGTTCCAGCGTTGAGGTTTTGATATTTATTTGTCGAGTATATTAATCGAATGATTGATTTTAGCACTTTGTATTTCCAAGTCAATGACCATCCATCCCAGCCAAACCAATTTACGTCATTGTTTTTTTTATTCCTGAGGAAAAATTTACAGCACTAAAATTTAGGTCCTAATCCAAAATATTATTTGTAAATACATAAATTATATTTAAAAATTTAAATTGTAATTTATTAATTTTTAGTATTTAAGAATATATTTAATTAATATTTTTAAAAATTATTTTTTAAATTCATTCAGATTTTTAGCATCGTTTTGAAAAATATTTTTAAAAAATAATCTATTTTAATACATTTTTAATATTATAAATTAATTTTTTTATTTTTTAAAATAAAAAATTTAATACGACTACCAAATGAAGAGAATTTCTATTTGCATCACCCTTATGCTCAGTACATCTTCGGATTAAAAAAAATTTTAAACTGCCCTTATCACACTCGTGACCCATCCTTTCTCGGCACCAGCGCATCCCCTCTTTGGCACCACTTCCCATCCCTCTTTTCTGGTCCTTATCTCTTTTTCTTCTTTTTTGGCAGTCCACCCTTCCTCTTCTCTCTCCTTTGGCATGAGGGAAGGGGGTGGATGGGGAGCAGTGCCGAGGATGAGAGGAGAGGAGACGGGGTCGAAGAAAGAAGTGAAGGATGGTGCCAAAAGGGAGAGGAGAAGGGAGGGTGTTTCGGTGCTGAGGAAAGAAAAAGGGAAGAAGGATGAGACGGATCACGATAAGGGTAGTTTAATTTTTTTTTTTTTTTAATCTGGGATGTACTGAGCGGAGCGGTGCAAATAGAAATTCCTCCGAATGGATCTTAAAAATTTATTTGCCAGTTGTTTTCATAACCGTCTCCGCACGGCAGTTCGGATGCCGAGAAAAAGGGTTAACTCGGGGGGCAATTTTTGGCCGTCGGTCACGTTCTGTGAAACAAGACATGGCCATTTGCATCTTAAGCAGTTCAACGTTTACCATTGCTGATCCAATTTAACATAAAAAAACTTAAGCCGTTAATTCGTATGGACTGCACTTCACCAAACTTCTATAAAAATCCATCAATCTTCTATAAAAATATGCATGGAGGAAATTCAAACTTACATCCTTTTCAACAGCTGTCTCACAAAAGAAAGCTTTGGTATATATAGAATTCAATTCAATTTAAAACTTCAGATAATTAAGTCTTATATCAAATCATCTCTATCAATTTATATCCTTTTTATTGATTATTTTATGTGTGATTAAATCACACACAAAATATTAGCAAGGAAGGGATTCAAACTTACAACCTCAACGCACGCTGCACAAAATCTACCTTCAACTAATTTTTTCATACGAGATTAAATTTCATACAAAAAAGTTAAATTAAAATTTAGCATTAAGGATATTCTAACTCATGGCCTCTTTGACAATAATCGAGGAAAGAGAAGGCTTTATATACAAGTTAAAATATAATTTAACTTTTATATATATATATATAAAGAGAGAAAGATAGCTTGACTATATTTAAATGTAATTAATTTCAAGATTTGTTTTTTTTTATCTTCAGCTAATATTTTTATATGAGACTAAAGTTTATACAAAAAGTTAAATAAAAAAAATTAGCATTAAGGACATTCTAACCCATGGCCTCTTTAGAAGGCTTTATATACAAGTTAAAATATAATTTAACTTAAAATTTTAAGATATTAAATTTTGAACATAATCTTCATGTCAACTCATCTCCCTTTCATTAATTATTCAAGGGAATTGTACTCATGATCTCTATAACACACACATACATACACAAAGAAAAAGAAATATCATAAGGCGATTTGAATTCACAATCCCTAACAAACCTAAAATATGATATCTTAATGATTATAATTAAGAGGAAAATTAAAACTAAGTTATATTATTCTATTTTTCTCTAACAATTTAAGCTTTAAAAATGTAGTAGTTAAGGTCTATTTGAATTCGAACCGATCGCTAACCAATGGCTATATCAGATAACTATCAGTCAACGATCACTTAAATGCATCCCAACAGTTCCAAGCAGCTAACTAGACTTTTAGCCGGTTGGCCCTATTTCTTTATTTTGACCCATATATATATATATATATATATAGAGAGAGAGAGAGAGAGAGAGAGAGAGAGAGAGACAGAGAGGTAGGTTGGCTACATTTAAATTAACGTAGCCAATTTTAATATTCAGTTTTTTCACCCTTTAACCTATATGAATCCTGTAGCCATCCTAACATTTTTTTTTTTTGATATTCATAAATTATATGGATTTAAGATAAAAAATGGTCGAATCTAGATTCGAATAGTTGCATTTAGCTATATATATATATATATATATAGTTAAGATTAGATTATCTTTTTCATTTTTAGATCAATAAGTTTTAGAGCTGTATCTGATGACGCCAAGTCACTTTCCTCAAACGTCGGAGAAGACGGGCGTCCTTCTCCTCGAAGTCCTGCAAGAAAAGTCCCCCAGAGACCGGCAATACCGGTGGGGACCCTCCAACGATCAAGTCAGTCACTTGGGCTCAGACAGAGAACCGCTTCAGTGAAGAAGAGCTTAGGCGGTTAGGGTTTTGCTCGGAGGAAGAAAGCTCAGAAAACCAGAGTTCAGATGCCACTTACAGCGCGAGCACGTGCCTTTATACATGTCCGAATACCCTAGCTTACAGCTCTGGGAGATCACCACCGTACCATCGCTGCGCATGCCGGAGACACCCCGTACCGCTTGCTGGCGTGATATCATACGTGTCCAACAGCTGCGAAGGCATCCAGTGTGCGCCGTCGGCTGATATGACCGGGCACAGTTGCAAGTGGTAGCGAATCGTATGTCGTAGCGAGGCATGGCCATGCACAGGGACATGCAACGCGCCATACGCCGTTATGAGGCATGGCCCTCCGTAACGGGGTGCAATCACAGGAGTACTGGGAATCACGTGGGTGTACCGCGCGACCTGGAGTTGTCGTTTTCCTTGGTGGTTGAGTTTCATGCCAATCGCTGACGACTCCCCACCCTGAGACCGGAAGGGGTCCCAAGGGTGGAAGAACGCCGGTGCACCCCGAGACCGGAGGGGGTCTCGGGGTCGAGAAATGATGACCCCACCCCGTGACCCCGAGGGGGTCCCGGGAGTGGGGAAATGCCAGTGCACCCCGAGACCGAAGGGGGTCTCGGGGTCGAGAAATGATGACCCCACGCCGTGACCCCGAGGGAGTCCCGGGGGTGGGGAAATGCCAGTGCACCCCGAGACCGGAGGGGGTCCCGGGGTCGAGAAATGATGACCCCACCCCGTGACCCCGAGGGGGTCTCGGGGGTGGGGAAATGCCAGTGCACCCCGAGACCGGAGGGGGTCTCGGGGTCGAGAAATGATGACCCCACCCCGTGACCCCGAGGGGGTCCCGGGGGTGGAAAATGCCAGTGCACCCCGAGACCGGAGGGGGTCTCGGGGTCGAGAAATGATGACCCTACCCCGTGACCCCGAGGGGGTTCCGGGGGTGGGGAAATGCCAGTGCACCCCGAGACCGGAGGGAGTCTCGGGATCGAGAAATGATGACCCCACCCCGTGACCCCGAGGGGGTCCCGGGGGTGGGGAAATGCCAGTGCACCCCGAGACCGAAGGGGGTCTCGGGGTCGAGAAATGATGACCCCACCCCGTGACCCCGAGGGGGTCCCGGGGGTGGGGAAATGCCAGTGCACCCCGAGACCGGAGGGGGTCTCGGGGTCGAGAAATGATGACCCCACCCCGTGACCCCGAGGGGGTCCCGGAGGTGGGGAAATGTCAGTGTACTCCGAGGCCGGTGGGGGTCTCGGGGTCAGTAACCGTCGTTACCTTTTCTGACGACACGGGATCAGTCATATCAGATGCCCCCTCGCCCCTGGGGCGAAGCGGGCCCCACCGCTGAGGCTCAAGGGGCGTTCTCCACGTGGCTGATCCCCGTCCTTGTCTTTTATGCGGACGGTGCAGGGAATGTAAGGAGGTGGCCTTCCGTACGCTGTGCTTGCCACGATCGCCCTCGAGAGTGAGGACTGGCTCTTCGAAGTTTGCGCGAAAAGCCGCATCATCATTTCCTTTCAATTAATGAAAACACTCTTTAAAATGCCTTCTGAATTGTCATGGACTTCATCGATTGATATGTAGCCTTGTAACCCCATTAGTTCTGATAGTTTCGGGGGACAACTCCCCATTCGAGCTATTCCGCTCCAGCTGTTTAAACTCGAAAGTTAGAGCCAGGGAGGGTAGAATTCTCGGAGCGGAAATGCCGTCAGTCAGAGGTTAGGTAGGCAGGCTCCTCGGGGCTATCGGCGCAACGCCCTGTCAAGTATCGGACCTTGTACTGAATAGGTGCATGGCTTTTGATGCCTACGGGGGTAGGCTTTCGTCTGACCGGAGGGACTTTGTGCTGTCGGGTGTCGGGCCTTCGTTGCGGAGAGTCGGTGGTACACCGCTCTGCCGGTAGTACACCGATCTGCTAGTGGTACACTGGGCTTCATGCCTGGTTAGTGCAGGGCTTTAGGTGCCGATGGGGTGTCGGGCTTTTTTTTGCTGAGAGCCGGTGGTACACCGCTCTGCCAGTGGTACACTGGGCTTTGTGCCTGGCTGGTGCAGGGCTTTAGGTGCCGACGGGGTGTCGGGCTTTTGTTGCTGAGAGACGGTGGTACACCGCTCTGTCAGTGGTACACTGGGCTTTATGCCTGGCTGGTGCAGGGCTTTAGGTGCCGACGGAGTGTCGGGCTTTTGTTGCTGAGAGCCGGTGATACACCGCTCTGCCAGTGGTACACTGGGCTTTGTGCCTGGCTGGTGCAGGGCTTTAGGTGCCGACGGGGTGTCGGGCTTTTGTTGCTGAGAGCCGGTGGTACACCGCTCTGCCAGTGGTACACTGAGCTTTGTGCCTGGCTGGTGCAGGGCTTTAGGTGCCGACGGGGTGTCGGGCTTTTGTTGCTGAGAGACGGTGGTACACTGCTCTACCAGTGGTACACTGGGCTTTGTGCCTGGCTGGTGCAGGGCTTTAGGTGCCGATGGGGTGTCGGGCTTTTGTTGCTGAGATTCAGGTAGCTAAAATCGAATCTCGTTAATATCGAACAAGGGGTAAGAACACAAGCGAATACAAGGGTGATACTTAGCATGAAAGGAGAAATACATTACTGATAATACCGGCGAAGGTTATCCGTATTCCACGTCCTAGGGAGTGGCGTCCCATCAAGTTCTTCAATTTTATAAGCTCCGTGGCGAAGTGTTTCGGCGATCTGGTAAGGCCCCTCCCAGTTTAGGGCTAGCTTGCCTCCTTCAGCTGGCTTCGAGACCTCGGCCCGTCGAAGGACCAGATCTCCCGGCAGGAACGTTCGGGGGCGCACACAAGCGTTGTAGTATTTTGCGGCCCGTTGTCGGTAGGCTGCCATTCGAAGCCGCGCCCAGTCTCGCACCTCCTCCACCAGGTCGAGGTTGGCTCGCAGTTGGTCAGGGTTGCCTTCCTCGCTATAGGCTTCCACCCGGGGGCTTGGCGCACCGACCTCCACAGGAATAACAGCTTCGGAGCCAAAGACTAAACTGAACGGCGTTTCGCCGGTGGGGGCTCGCGGCATTGTATGATAGGCCCATAGCACGTTGGGGAGCTCCTCCACCCATCGCCCCTTGCAGCCATCTAGCCGGGATCTCAGCCCTTGGAGGATGATCCGATTAGTCACTTCGGCTGCCCCGTTGGTTTGAGGATGCCCAACGGAAGTGAACCTCTGATAGATACCCAGCTCGGAGCAGAACTCCCGGAAGGGTGCGTTGTCAAATTGTCGGCCATTATCAGTGACTAGTGTGTGCGGCAGCCCGAACCGACATATGATGGACTTCCAGAAGAAGGATCTCACCTTACTTTCGGTAATCTTGGCCAGGGCCTCGGCTTCAATCCACTTGGTGAAGTGATCCACCGCTACCAAGAGGAAATTTCGCTGCCCGGAGGCCGGAGGAAATGGCCCCAAGATATCCATGCCCCATTGGGCGAAGGGCCAAGGTGCCACCAAGGGGGTCAGGTGAGACGTCGGCTGTCGCTGGATATTGGCGTGACGTTGACAGCTATCACATTTCTTGACAAGCTCAGTCGCGTCTTCCTTCATCGTCAGCCAGAAGTACCCTTGGCACAGGGCCTTGTAGGCTAGGGCTCTGCCCCCCAGGTGACTCCCGCATATGCCTTTGTGGATCTCCCTGAGGATGTAATCTGATTCAGTCGGCCCCACACACCTGAGAACCGGGTATGAGAAGGATCTTCGATAAAGCTTCCCGTCCATCATCAAGAATCTCGGGGCCCTCCGCCTGAGCAGCTTGGCCTCAGCGGGGTTCTCCGGGAGAGTGCCGTCAGTCAAGTACCGGATGTAGGTGTCCATCCAGGAGGGCTCCTGCTCCACTGGAAATGCTTCATCCATGGCCTCAGTGCTCGGGACTTGTAGGTGTTCCACATATGTCCTTCCCAACGTCCTGTCGGCCGAAGTGGCCAAGCGGGACAATGCATCAGCCCTGGTGTTCTCCGCTATGGGGATATAGCTGACATGAAAGTAAGAAAAATGAGACGCCTGGGACTGCACCTTGCTCAAGTATCAGGACATGGTTGGGTCCCTAGCCTCATACTCTCCGGTGATTTGTCCAGAAACAAGTTGAGAGTCCGTGAAGGCCCTCAAGCGCCCAGCGCCTAGCCCCTCAGCTAACCTCATCCCCGCCAGCAAGGCTTCATACTCCGCCTGATTATTAGTTGCTAGGAACTGGAATCTGAGAGCGTGCTCCACCACGTCCCCCTCTGGGCTTGCGAGAATAAGGCCGGCTCCGCTCCCTTGAGAGTTCGCCTCTCCATCCACATGCAGGATCCAGTCCTCCGCCTCCACAGATGAGGAAGAGCCCACACGCTCCTCCGGTCGCGCCTCCTCCATGTCCTTCTCGGTCCAGGAGCACTCGACCAGGAAATCCGCCAACACCTGGGACTTCATGGCTGACCTTGGCCGGATGGACAGGTCGAACTCACTTAGCTTAATGGCCCACTTAGCCAACCGATCGGAGGTGTCAGGGCGAAATAAGATAGCTCGAAGGGGCTGGTCCGTAAGCACTACGATGGGATGGGCTTGGAAGTAAGGCCGAAGGCGCTGAGTAGAGACCACCAAGGCGAAGATAATCTTCTCGGTTTTCGAATACCTGGTCTCAGCATCGTGGAGTACCTTGCTGGTGTAATAGATTGGCTTCTGGGCCCCGTCAGCATCCATACGCACAAGCACGGAGCTGACAGCCTCGAGGGAAGCGGCCAGATATAGAAAGAGCTCCTCTCCATTTTCAGGCTTGGATAACAGCGGAGGAGTGGAGAGAAACTGCTTCAACTCTTCAAAGGAGCCCTGACACTCTTTCATCCACTCGAAGCCGTTGATCTTGCGCAGCGCCTTGAAGAAGGGCAGGCACTTCTCCGCCGACCTTGACATGAAACGACTCAAGGCCGCCACCCTCCCCGTTAGGCGTTGCACCTCCTTCTTGTTGGCTGGGGGCCGCATCTCCAGGATAGCTCTAATCTTGTCAGGGTTGGCTTCGATCCCTCGCTGGGTCACCATAAAACCCAGGAACTTTCCTGCTGCTACTCCAAAGGTGCATTTGTGGGGGTTGAGCTTCATCCGGTACCGGCGCAGATTGTTGAAAGTCTCCTCGAGGTTAGCTACATGGTCTTCCGCATTGGTGCTCTTGGTAGCATGTCATCCACATACACCTCCATGTTGCGCCCCAGCTGGTCCTCAAAGACCTTGTTCATTAATCTTTGATAAGTAGCCCCGGCGTTTTTCAATCCAAAGGGCATCACCCTGTAACAGTAAATCCCCTTCTCTGTGACAAAGGAAGTCGCTTCTTCATCTGCCGGGCTCATCTTGATTTGATTATACCCCGAGAACGCATCCATGAAACTGAGCGTCTCATGCCCGGAGGTGGCGTCTACCAGCTGGTCGATTCGGGGCAACGGGAAGCTGTCTTTGGGGCACGCCTTATTGAGGTCGGTGAAATCCATGCACATTCTCCAGCTTCCGCTGGCCTTGCGAACCATCACGACGTTTGCCAGCCAGTCTGGGTAGCGCACCTCGCGGATGTGACCAGCCGCCAGCAGCTTCCGCACTTCCTCATCAACAGCCTTCTGTCGGTCCGGGGCAAAACTTCTTTTCTTCTGTCTGACGGGCCGGCACTTCGGCCGAATGTTGAGCTGGTGTGTAATTACCTCCTCCGGGATCCCGGGCATGTCGGACACTGACCATGCGAAGACATCGGCGTTGGCCCGCAGGAAGGTAAGGAGTCGGTCACGAGCTTCCTCCGGAAGTAAGGCTCCAACTCGAACCGTCCGCACAAGGTCCTCCCCGAGGGGGAAAGTGAGCAGCCGCTTGGCCGGTTCCCCCCTTTTCTTCAAGTCTCGTGGGTCAAGGGCCTCAGGTACCGGTGCAGGTGTCGTCTCCTGGGGACTAGGGGCCAAGTGATAGCAAAGTGCCGGTAGGCCCTGCTCTCCTCGCATCTCGCCGACCCCTCTGCTGGTTGGGAACCTCACGAGGAGCCGCTTGGTGGATATGATGGCATCCAAGAGGTTGAGCCCGGGCCTCCCGAGGATCGCATTGTATGCAAGGGGCACACAAACCACCAAAAACTTTATAAGGACAGTGCTTTGGCACGGAGCCGTACCAGCCGTTACGGGAAGAGTGATTTCCCCTTCAACCCTCATGGAATCTCCTGTGAACCCCATCAAAGGCGTGGCGACATGTCGGAGCAGATCATGCGACATGTTCATACAAACAAAGGCATCGTAGTTTAAAACATCTACGGAGCTCCCACTGTCGACTAAGATTCTTTTTACAGGGTGCTTAGCAATCGTCATGGATACGACGACGCTATCATCATCTTTATTTACAACATCATCCAAGTCCCTTTCAAAAAAAGGAATTACAGTCTCTACCTTCCCCTCTCCCCTTGGTCTCTTCGACGGGCCTCCTGCCCCCCAGAAAATCATCGCCACCGTCTTCTCCGTCAGGGCATTATCGATCACCGGCGGCGCGGGCGCTGATGGGCCAGGAGCTCCCGGGTTGCCCCTCTGGATGAACTTTCCCAGGTGGCCCCGTTGAATGAGGTCTTCAATAGCTTTCTTCAGCTGCCGGCAGTCGTCGGTGCTGTGGCCATGGTCCCGGTGGTAGCGGCAGTAGAGGTTCTTGTTCCGGGGGATCTTCGGGTTGATGGGAGGAGGGCGTTGCAGATAAGGCTCCCCTTCAATCTCGAGCAGGATCTGAGATATTAGGGCAAGCAGTGGGGTGTAAGGCTCGTCTCTCGGTGCAGGAGGTCGAGGACGGTTGTCTGGTTGGCGAGGAGGCTCGGGCCTCCTGGGGCGGGCTTCTGCAGGTTTCGGCTGGGTCGGCTTCCTGGGGATGCTCACGCCAGCTTCATACCGGGAAAAGTCGGCTTCGTCCGCCCGGATGTACTTCTGGGCCCGGATCAGAAGTTCAGAGTAGGAGCCCAGCGGCTTCTTGTCAAGAGAATACGCGAAGCGAGAAGGGCAAAGCCCCCGCTTCAGAGCTAGGGTAGCCACTGAGTCTTCCAGGTTGTAGACCTCCAGGGCGGCTTCTTTGAACCGGGCAACATAATCCCGCAGAGGCTCGTCATTCCTCTGCAGAACAGCAAATAGACTGTCCGCCACCCTCGGGATCTTCCGGCAGGCGTCAAAATGGACTAGAAAAGCCCTCTCCAGCTGGCGAAAAGAGTCGATGCTTCGTGGTGGCAGACGAGAGTACCAAGCTCGAGCAGCCTTTTTCAGAGTGGCCGGGAAAGAAACACACATAAGTGAGTCAGTGGCCCCCTGGACTTGCATGAGTACCTTATAGCTCTCCAAATGGTCCAGGGGGTCCGTGGTTCCGTCATATGGGTCTAGCTGAGGAAGGCGGAACCTGGTAGAGATGGGCTCCTCCATGATGCGGCGGGACAAGGGAGGCCGACTGTCGTAATCTGTCTCTGGCAGGTGGGTGATCCGACGGCTAAGCTCCTCCAGCTTCTGGTTGCACTCCTCGAGTCGACGCTCGGCTCGGCGAGGCATCCGGCCATCGAAAGAGCCCTCCCCCGAAGATTCAGAAGAAGAGCGTGGGCGGCGATGCCGGCGCGGGCGCTCCGCCTCCTTCCCATGCCGCCGCTTAGGAGAAATGCTAGCATGGCGAGAGGGAGACCGGAGCCTTTTAGATGCCTCACGGTGATGAGGTTTGGCCGGGGATCAGCGGCGATGATCTGCAGGAATCGGCGATCTCCGACGGAAGGAATGCTGGCTAGGTTGCACCACCCCCGGGATGGACGGGTTCAGCTCCGGCTGCGGCAAGGCCGCCTGCTGGTGCTGCAGGCCTTGAACCATCGCCGCCAACGACTGGACTTGCGTGGCCAGGGCAGTGAGTCGATCTTCCTGGAGTTGTTGCGGAGCAGGCACGGGAACGTCATTCTGCGGAGCAGAAGGCCCTGCCCCCCGATGATGCAGAGGCTCCGAAAGACTGGATGCGAGAGCCGGGGGGGCCTCCGCGGGTGGACCAGCCCCGCAGCGCTGCCCCCCAGCGCGACCGGCTGAAACTCCTTTCGTCCGAGTCGTCACCATGGCTTTAAGATCCTGAAGACAGGTGAGAGAAGAAAGCTGCTGGTTCGACGTCTTTCTTACACTCCCCCTACCTGGCGCGCCAATCTGATGACGCCAAGTCACTTTCCTCAAACGTCGGGGAAGACGGGCGTCCTTCTCCTCGAAGTCCTGCAAGAAAAGTCCCCCAGAGACCGGCGATACCGATGGGGACCCTCCGACGATCAAGTCAGTCACTTGGGCTCAGACAGAGAACCACTTCAGCGAAGAAGAGCTGAGGCGGTTAGGGTTTTGCTGGGAGGAAGAAAGCTCAGAAAACCAGAGTTCAGATGCCACTTACAGCGCGAGCACGTGCCTTTATACCTATCCGAATACCCTAGCTTACAGCTCTGGGAGATCACCACCGTACCATCGCTGCGCGTGCCGGAGACACCCCGTACCGCTTGCTGGCGTGATATCATACGTGTCCAACAGCTGCGAAGGCATCCAGTGTGCGCCGTCGGCTGATATGACCGGGCACAGTTGCAAGTGGTAGCGAATCGTACGTCGTAGCGAGGCATGGCCATGCACATGGACATGCAATGCGCTATACACCGTTATGATGCATGGCCCTCCGTAACGGGGCGCAATCACGGGAGTACTGGGAATCACGTGGGTGTACCGCATGACCTAGAGTTGTCGTTTTCCTTGGTGGTTGAGTTTCATGCCAATCGCTGACGACCCCCCACCCTGAGACCGGAAGGGGTCCCAAGGGTGGGAGAACGCCGGTGCACCCCGAGACCGGAGGGGGTCTCGGGGTCGAGAAATGATGACCCCACCCCGTGACCCCGAGGGAAGTGCCAGTGTACTCCGAGACCGATGGGGGTCTCGGGGTCAGTAACCGCCGTTACCTTTTCTGACGACACGGGATCAGTCATATCAGTATCATTTTTTCTATCTTTGAGATTCATAAACTGTATAAATTTAAGGATAAAAAAATGATTGGATCTATATTTGGTTACACTCAAATGTATGAGTGCATGCACGTGAATGCCAAAGAGAGAGAGAAAGAGAGAAAAATTAGAACATCAAAGTAAGGAGTGAAGTATCTTTCTTTGAGGAATATTTTACTTGGGGAATATTTTAAAAAAAAATGTATGATGTTTTGAAATGAAATGGTATCAAGAAGTAAGGCATAGTTCTATATCATTATTATTTCATTTTTGTAATCTGTCAAAAGTGCCTATTCCATGACAAGTTGTATGAGGAATATATGTGCTTTTTCAAAGGTAATACTTGCGTGGATTGTTCAAACTTGTAATGGAGGCAATAGATTGGACTGGTTTTATTATGCTTTACTTTTTTAAAGAATTGTTTTTTCTAAGAAAAAACAAGGTGCATTTTTCTCTTAACCACCAACCGTGCCATCCATTGGGGCCATCGTTCACATAGTATGTTCAAGAGATTGGAGTAGACATCTCCACATTAAGTATTAAATGGCCCTTTGGCCTCGCAAAAACGACTATTGAAATTTGTGCGGAAGAGATTGGATCTATAGAGCTGTTTGCCATTAAATTGCAGACGCGATGCAAACGTGCAACTTCGTCCCACAAACGAAAAGAATTCTAAATTCTGCATCCAAATTCAGTGAAAATCACCATTTAGTTTCTATGCGCAATGTCAACTATTTTCCATGCTACAATTCAAAGCACAAAATAATAATAATAATAATAATAATAATAAATTATTTTTGATCCTAAGTTTGACTGTCTTTTAAAAATAAACCCTAACCAATGCGTCATAAAGTACGAACAACTATTAAAGTTATTACATGGAGATATACCTTTTCAAACTATTTTTTTTTTTCATCCAATATAGAATTATTGATGAGGTAGTACAATCTTTTCTTTTTAGTAAGTGATATTCTTGCCACATGCTACAAACTAATTGGACTTAAGATCATTAGTGCTATAGAGATTGTTCCATACCATGGTGGAACTTTCTCTATTACTATCCCATAGGTTACTTTTTTTCTTGCCCACTAACTTCTGCACACTTAGATAAGGTCTAATGCCATTTGTAATGCTCCAAGCTACTTGCTAGTCTAATTAATTTGTTAATATACTGCATCTGTATGATCTTAAAACCTCATGTCCAAGTTATAAATCTATCAAACCATTTTTTTCCTTCCAATGTAAAATAATTATTCATAAGGTCTTACAGGACTTTCAATATATCTTGTCTTTATTTTAGTACTATAAGTATTAGATCTTTGCTTCTTTTAACACTAAAAATTACCATCATCTAGATTTGATTCGTATGGCATGATTGGCTATAAGGTGAGCAACGAGATTCAATAAAATGTCAACAGTAAACACTTCAGAATGGCTTTCAAGAAGAAAACTAAAGGCCTGTTTGATTCGTGATCCAAAAAATTATTTTTAAAAATATGAATTGTATCCAAAAATTTAAGTTGTATTCTATTGATTTTTAGTGTTTGAGAATATATTTAGTTGGTATTTTTGAAAACTATTTTTGAGCTTAAAAACAAGAAGAAGGCGAATCTACGAGTTTCGAGCATTTTGAGAAAGAAAGAGTAAAATCTAAAAAACGTTTGAGATGAATTTGAAGAAAACATCGCTCCGATGTTTTTTTAGATTCATTCAGATTTTTAGGATCATTTCGAAAAAGTATTTTCAAAAATGGTTCAGCCAAATATATTTCTTTGCTATGAGTTGAAATTCTTGTTTTCGGAAATAAAAAATTTAATCCAAATCGACTACCAAATGGGCCCTAAGTTGCTGATCTTCTTGCTACTAAAACGGTGACCCTCTTTCACAATATGTATTGGATGATTGATTTTCGGATGAGTTGTACTTAAAAAAAAAAAAATTCAACCTTATAGTTGCTCAATCCATAGGCCCTACTTTGACCTAATTGAAGCACGATGGATAAAAGGTTAAAGGATGAGAAATAACCCCTCTGAGTCTCATGTTTTCTAAAAAACTCATTTCTAATTATCAAATGGGCCCTAAAGTTTGGTTATGCGAGCTTGGTTGTTAGGTGGCAACGGGACAAGAGTTAAAAAAGTAGAAAATGTCTTTGTGCACCGCCTTCGATGCATAAAGACGTGCATCACCTCTGTGAGCATACGTATAAGACGCATCATAGCCCAATAAGCCATGGCACATGCACTTGTATGGGCGCATGATCAGTGCGCATTCATGCATCAGAGGTGGTGCACATCAGCACAAAGACTTTTTCTAAAAAGCAACCCCTCAATCGGATTGAAAAAACCCATGTTGTCTTCTCACTCGTCAAAAAGGACCTCTGGTGGCCGGCCTGATGACCATACTTTAACCAACGAGGTGAGGCCTGGGCGAATGAGTAGACGTCAAAATGGCGTTCCAAATGGGTCGAACCATAACTAAATTTGTAGGCTATTTTCCAAAGTCTCCAAGCAGCAGGATCCATAGCCGGTCAATACAACCACTCAAGTCTACCAGTTTGATCCAATACAACCCCAAACCAGTGACTTGGTAAGCGCTGTCGATCATGGAAGATGCGGGTCTTATCCGCCGTACAATATTCACCAGCCTTGTCAATCGAGGAAGAACCAGCCAAATCTCTTTGGAAGAGTAATAGCGTTTTATCTTATGAAAAAAAAAAAAATTTATGGTTGGAGAACAAGCAAAGTGCCAATGGCAATGAATGGAGTCAAATTGAATCGTATTATATTTATATATAGATATTCAAACCATATACGTGTGTATTCCAAAATTTTTATTAGACATATATGCATGATTTTGTGAAATTGTACTATGTTAATTTAACAAATAATTTTCATGTACACCGATGTCCGTTGTTAGCTACAAATTTTCATTCCATCGTTAGATTAATTTGTTTAATCCTGGTTTTTAGATAACCTTCACCAAAGTAAAAGCAACAAAATTACCTTTCAATCTATTATGGGGAAGCCAGTCACTGCTCGCTCAGCAATATCCACATAATTTTGTCTCCATGGCTGGTTAATACCAAGTTTATCGGTGAAAAAAAAACAATGATAGGGTATCTGAACAAAATGCAAAATTATAAAATCATAAAAGAAAAATAAGACCTTTCCAGAGGGATATATGCATGAGAAAACCTGGATAAAGAAATCAACTCAAATTCAATTTATTGAATAAATAGGTCCACGGCCAAACAAGACATGATTACAGTATAAAGGACTTTTAACCTGTTGATTAGATGACTTAGTTGACTTGATAATTTAATACAATCAACATGTTAACCTAATACACATATTTAACATGTTTGATTAGATTATATTAACACCATGAATTTGTTAACAAGTATCAATCTTTAGGGCCACATGCATACGATACTGGATCAATTTTTAGGCTTGAGTGCACATTCTTTCGGCATGCCCGATCATTTAATAAAAAATTGATTCAGATTAAGGGGGACCAAGTTTCTCAACTTTAACCATAATAATTTAATAAATAAGCTTTGTTAATCTACATTTCATACCCTCTGGATCTAATTATTAGAAATCCAATTTCCCTGATTTTGTGCTGGGTCAAACAGGCTTTGAATTATTAAACCGCCATCATCTTTGAATTAACAAGGAATTCGCAATGGCTTTGTGTACCTGGGTCAATAGATTTTTTTTTTAATTCATATCCATTTTTATATTTTAAAATGAATTAATATGTAACAAAAAATTATTTTAACAGATGCTATATTTATCATATTACAAAATCCTTTTTTATATGAGACTCAAAAAAGAATTTCAATCTTCATCTATTTTAAACACCCGCCTGTACCCCAAAAAAAAAAAAATAGGGCTCCACAGCAAATACAAGTCAACTAAATATATTTTGAAAAGGAACAGCAGTCTCCCAGGACTGCGCACCTATTTCCAACTTACAGAACCAACCAAGGAAAACTCCCTCAGGTGGCTGACCAGCCCACAGGATGTTAGTCCACAGAGTTGAGAATCCCGTTGGTTCAGCCAGCCAGTCAATCCATGTGACAGACACCCATTCTAATCTCTGAAAAAGAATTGTTTCTAATCATATCCATTACAGCCAGAAGGAGTCTTCTAAAAATTCTGTGGAGCCAATCCCCAGTTTCCATTGTTTTGACAGTACGGCTGAAGCAGAGAACCCATGGAAAAAAAAAACTGTTGGCATATTTCTCTTTTGCCAGCTTTGGGTCCTTTATAAATAGCAACCTCCATGAAGGTCTTTCTACATCAGTATCATCAAGAGAGAAAGAGAGAAAGAGAGAGAGAGAGAGAGAGATTTCTGAAGCTTAAATAAGGATCTTTGTTTCACAAGTACTCTTCAGAAGTTTCATAAATAAAGGAATGGCTTACAAGGTATCTGATGAGATGTTGGGGACCTTTGTGCCTGTTTTGGTTTACTGGGTGTACTCCGGACTTTACATGCTGCTGGGTTCCTTTGATAAGTACCGGCTGCACTCCAGGAAGGAGGAAGAAATCAAGAATTTGCCCTCAAAAGGAACTGTCGTCAGAGGTGTTCTCGTTCAACAGGCATTTCAAATTGCTGTAGCCATCATCCTGTTTACGGTAAGATCATGATATGTCAGGAGTTATGCTAAGAATTGAAAAGAATCTTTTCTCATGCTCATTTCTGAAACATTTGCAGGTGATAAGCAAAGATGAAAGGACTGGTACAATCCTGCAACCTTCCTTTTTTGTGGCGGCAATTCAGTTTGTGGTTGCAATGGTGATCTTAGACTCATGGCAGTACTTTGTCCATAGATACATGCACATTAACAGGTTCTTGTATCGCCACATCCACTATAAGCATCACAGCCTTGTCGTGCCCTTTGCATATGGGGCTCTATACAACCACCCACTTGAGGGGCTGCTTCTCGACACAGTTGGTGGTGCCATATCTTTCCTCATCTCTGGCATGACCCCTCGTACTGCCATCTTCTTCTTCTCCTTTGCAACCATTAAAACAGTGGATGATCATTGCGGGCTGTGGCTTCCCGGGAATCCCCTCCATGTCTTCTTCAGCAACAACAGTGCTTATCATGATGTCCACCATCAGCTCTATGGTGGAAAATACAACTTCTCGCAGCCATTCTTTGTAATGTGGGACAAAATTCTTGGAACGTACATGCCGTATACCCTGGAAAACAGAAAGGATGGAGGCCTGGAAGCAAAGCCAGTCAAAGATTAGTGGTCAAATGCCAAATAAAGCTATTTTTGTGAGTACCAGCCTGAGTCAAAAGTTGTTTGTTAACACATCTCAGAGTCACTTAGAGACATGTTCGTGGACCTTCCAACTATGTACCCAATAATGAGACTACTTGTTTGTACCAGCTCTATGATGTCCTCTCGACTTATGAATGTTATCACTAACAGTCCTTTAGAATATGCAGCTATCTGAATTTAAGGTTTCTAAAATAGTTTGACCTTGTGGACCACATCACAATCCGACATAATGTTGGAGTGTTCTTCTTGCTGATCCGAAGCAACTTCTGGCTTACCTGGCTTACCTAACAACATTTGATGAAGGGACCGTCATGCTACAGTTCCTCAGCTTCATGAGTTTTTGGACCATCATAACTATATATATATATATATACATTACACTGAAGCCTTATATCCACGCCATTCTACTGGCATTATAAAATCTCCAACTTCTTAACTCCCAACTGCAGCTAATATTTGAATTATCTGCAAAATGATCTCCGTTATTTCATAAACTGTCCAATAACTTTTCTGAGGTGGATTCAAGACAAACTCACTGAAGGATGGCTCATGATGTTAGTAATAAATAGGCCTGCATGACTAATGATGTTAGGAGTAAATGGGTATAAAAAAGAATAGTGATGCGGTCAGAGGATAATTATCATATAAACATTATAAGTTCGTGAGAATGCTGAAATGCCAGTTTTTAGTCTTGGGGGAGATGAGAGTTAAACGTCAAACAAAGGTAGACTAAAAGGTAAAAAAATCTTCAGATATTAATGTGCCATATATAATGAAATAAAATCAGTACTATATAAATAAAATTAGTGATAAACATGAAAGAGTTATCAATTTACCAGACCAAAGCAGGATGAAGGTGCTCAAGACAACTAAATTCTACATGATGTAGGTTGTTGATTTTAATAGAATCAAAGGGGCTTCAATGTAGCAATCAAGAAAAATGAAGCAAAACATAGATCCGAAATAAGAGACAAACCCAACATGAAAGATTTCATTCTGAATCATGGAACTAAATGCAGGATTGTACATAGGCAGTTGAAAAAAATCAAATGTGAAAACTTTAGAACGTGAATCTTCAAAATCACAGTACAAAAGAAATTAGCATGAGCAATGTGACAGTCAAAGATGAACAAGACATACAAATTCATGGAAGGCATGATAACCAGACTCCATGAAAAATGTTGACGTAGTACCAACCAAGTTTTTTCATTGTGTAATGAGTATTATCTGGATTCATAAGCAATTTACTTACATGAAAGCAAATTACCAAATAACTTATAAATTTACAAAGTGTTTTGGATGGTATTAGTCTTTAAGTTGTAGTAGTTTCATCAATCTAGAGAAACTAACATGCAAAGCAAGAGAACAAAAGATATGATGGGACATATTGCATATAAGTGATTGCTCTTCAGATGATCAAGCCAGCATTGCTAAGTGCTTTGGCATGAACAATCACCAACTGATCACATACTAAACCTAAGCCAGGATTGCTAAGTGCTTTGGCACAAACAATCACATACTAAGTGTGGTTTATAAACACACAAAGTCATAGACCAAGGCAGAGAAGTTAAATGGCATCTCATGTGCAACAAACACAGGTCATAAAGTTAAGATTCATGACAAATTCTGTTTTTAAGTTTAAAAAAGGTAGATCTGGCTGCATTCAAATGTAGCCAAGCCTATATTTGATCACCTCCCACATCCTTAGATCCACACAGTTTACATATTCCAAAAATAGAAAAAGTGAAAGATGGTGTATCTCTATGATAGACGTGGATTCAAGGGTGGTGGAGAAAGTGATCGGATCTTAAATTTGGTTATATTCGAATGCAGTCTACCTCAGTTTAAAATACATATAGGTTCTAACTTTGCCTAACATATCTTGATGATAAAGTTCCACAGCAGATTTTTTGAGATAAAAATAAAGATAACTTCTCAGAAAATACAATGATCAGCTATGCTTACAAACAAACTGTCATGTCAAAATATTTCCCTTTCAGCTTAATATTTCAGGTATACCTCTCTGATAAATGTTCAAAGCCAGAATATGCCATATTGGCACCCATGAGCATGATTTAGTTAGCATTTTCCGATAACCGATCACCAAAAGCTCTAGTAACTCAAATTAAAATGATTAAGGTGCTAAAGAGGTAACAATAGAGCTAGAAAAGGGTACAAAATCTTGTTTCTTCAGTAAAATCTAAAAATATCACCAGGAAAATTTAAATGGGTGTGGCATGATTGAACCAGCTCACAAAAGCACACCCCTTCATAACCTATTTTAACTAAACTGTAAAAAGAGTAATGCTAAAGAGCAAGTCAATCATTTGAAAGCATGAAATGATACAGCCACAGTTTGCTGTCTCAGTACCAAGGGGCATACCAGTAAAATTCTAACACCCACCTTACCAGTATGGTAAGGTAAGGTACACCTGGTATGGCATACCATGGATACAACCAATTAGAACAGGATAAAATCCTTAGCTCTCAACAAGAAGCAAACTTTCTCTCTTCAGCAGATGAGCAGGCAAGTTACAAGTTTCACCTTGAGTCAAGGAAATACAAAAAATAAATCTGGCAAAGAGGTGAACCCAAAAACCAGGAAAACAAAAACAAGCAAGTGGTTATATTAAAGAAAGAGCACCACCAAGTTTCAATACTACACTCAGACATATGCCTATGCTCTTACAAGGGTAGGGCAGCCCCCAAGGTTTCCCTCAGAATAAGTAACTGTTTGGTTCCTTTTGAAGCCAAGGGGCCCAGCAGATAAGATGTGGAAAAATATCATATATTAGACAACCTGTGGGATAATGCCTGAACATGTTAATCAGCATCCGGTTCAAGATATGTATGTAATAAATTGTATGCTATGTTAAGGCCCATATGTTGCACAGAATGCCCATTCTACATGTCATATCACATTAAATCAATATGCTACATAAGAATATGTGCCCATATCTTATAATGTGTCACATATCAAATTGAAGCATGCATATCAACCTCCATGAAATCCATATCTATCCTTCTATTGCAGGACCTCAGAGTTGAGACAAATTCTTGCTCCTTTACTTTTAGAATTGGTTCCATCGGGAATCTTTGATACCTGGACATGCAAGTAATTAACAGATATAATAGAACTTATAAATAACACATATGAGATCCCAAATATATTACTTGCTGCATATCCAATGCAAAGGAAACTGCCCAAAAATTGCTATCAAGTAAACTCACTTGATGCCTTTGTATATTAAAACCATCCATTACATTTGAGCTACACAAGAAACAACAACTAGTACATCTTAAAAAACATAAAAGAAAAGAAACTAGTGACAAAATGGAATATTGGAGAAGGCCATCCCTGTCACAACAAATAGCCATAGAAGACAAAGGCAATGATGCCCAGGCACTTTTGCCTGGCAATCTCTACTGGCTCTAGATAAAGTGGAGGAAATATATAATAAGTAACCTCATGTAGACTAAGTCCTCGTGTTCCAAATTAGAGGCCAAAGTTGCAGAGTGGGAGAAATTCCATTTCAGTATCTACATACTTAGTCCATAGGTTCTTGTATTGGTTCAATGCAACATCAAGCCATGGCTTCATGTTCCCATTGAAATGTATGACTGCAGCATTGCGGATCTCATCCAGGCTAACGCTTGGATTGTAACCAAGCCCCATCACATGCCATGACTTGTCTAGTGGTTTAGTGGTGGTGTAGAATGTCATCAATCCTGCTGGAAGCACAGTTCCTGGGTTCCAGAGTGTTCCATCCTCATTCTGTCAAAATAACAACTTAGTTCAGATACCAAATCTAGTTTCTTTCTTTTTTAGGTCGATGAATCTAGCTTCTTCTAGTGGTCCATCCTAAACTTGACTATAAGATGAACTATGCCAAATGCTAATCCGGTAACATATAAAAAGATGACAAGAATCAAAGGCAAAAGGAAGACATGCAATAAATCAAAGAAAATCTTTTCACCACAATATATCATGAATATTTTGGTACAGTATAAACAGATTAAAAATAGCTAGACAAACATTTAACACACAGCTTGTTCCAGCAGTAAGGAGGATTACTGATTCTTGTCACCCATCATGAAGTGAGTTCCAGTTTGGATTAGTAAACATGAGTTCAGGTGCAAGGCATAAATATACCATGTAATGAAATTAAAGATTTAGCATGTTTGATAGGCAAATGGAGGTTAATAAAGAGGCAGGAATACCATAGCATGGTTGATTAGAGAAAATTCTACAACAATGTTAAACTGCTTTAAAGATCAATTTTAAAATGTTGAAACTCATGAAAAGGTTGGAAGGAAAGGCAAGTGGCAAAGGGTAGAGCATATCTTAAACAATTTATGAAATGCCCTCGATTCAACAGCTAAGAATGGTGCTAGCAAATAGATAAAAGTAGTGCAAAGCGAGAAGGGACTGTAATGCTCTGAAATGAGATCTCAGTTAAGCTGAATTTAATGATTGTTCACATGTTAACTGATTTCAAACTGGATGGAAGATGTGTCAACATAAGGATCTGGTGTTTTTTTTTTTTTTTGGAAGGGGTGCCCACTTCTGGCTCAAAGTCCTACAACTTATGAACAAAGAGAAGATTTCTTTGATGCATAAGAAAAGGCAATCAGAAGATGTGTTTGGTTTGCTTGATTGGAAAAAAATTCTTCGCATTGCACAAATTGCAGAGTAGAGACTTACATACACCTAACTAGCATCCTTCACATAAGAAAATAACCGTAATTACTAAAACACCTATTAAATATGCATTAGAATATTTAGAAAGTACGTCACTGTGTCAAAATTAGTACATAAGATTATAGAAAATATGTAGAGGCTAGTTGTCTCTATTGTTCTGACAGTTAATCATGAAATTTTCAAAGTGAAGAGAAAAATTAAGGTTTCTTCAATAAATTGGGCACAATAAGTCTTACAGAGTGATGCAAGAACAGAAGAAATAAAGCAAAAGTCATAATTCTGGCGCACAAATACATTGAATTGCAGCAGAGTTCTAATAATCATTCCAAACTTGGCATTTGACAATAAATAGAACACTAATCATTCATAATATCAAGATTTTAAATGCCCCATCTATGGCAGTCTCAGCAGTGTCCCAGTAGTACCTCATATCTCTCTCTCCCTTTTTCTTTATTTCTTTCTTACTTAGATTATTTTTATTCTTTTGTCATTTCTTTCTTATTTTCTTGTTTTCTTTTTCTACTACTTTGTTTTGCCTCTTCCTTCTTATCTTCCTTTTCTTCTTTTCTTCTTCCATCCTTTCTTTATTTCTTTCTTCTTCCTTCCTTCCCTCCCTTTATTTTTTTTATCATCTATTTCTCCTTTTCTTTCCTCTTTTTTCTTATTGTGCATGGACAGATTTCGAAGTTTGACCTCCATCCTAATTCCATTTTCCTACCGGAACAAGGCTGGACTACTAAGAGACCTTCCTCTGCTGGGATTTAAAACATTGTATAATATATAAGACAAGTAAAAACAGTCCTTGATAATTAAATATCAAGAATTGGGGAAACAAAATTCGCAATAAAATCATTTACAACTTCATGCATGTATGTCCCAATTGTCACAACATGATATTAACTAAAATTACTTGCTAAATATTCAACAATCTGAGCAAATAAGATCATTCATTCATTCATTAAGAAACAATCTAAGATAACCATGAAAAATAAATAAGAAGATGAAATAGGTAATTGCTCACCAAATCCTGATACTCATGGAATTGTTCGGTGCACCTCTCCCTCCTCCACTCATCGAGATCGAAGACATTCACTCCATAGGCCCATGCACACGCCCGGGGGCTGAACCGCTCCCGGACGACCGGGTGGGAGAAGTTCATGTACCTGTTGTACCTCCTGAAGCCCCCAAAGCACATCTCCACCGCCCCGTTCACCTTTCCGTCCAAATCCACCCCCCACAACCCCGCCAGATCCTTCTGCACCACCACATCATCCTCCAAGAACACCACCCGCCGCAGGCTCGGGTACATCTCAGGCAAGTAGAACCTCAGATAGCCGAGAAGCGTCAGGTCCCGCCGCCCGCCCTCGATCTGCCGCACGACCGGAGAGTAGGAGGAATTCAAGAAGCCGAAGTCGGCCACCGACTTGACCTCCACCCGCGCGCCGCTGGCAGGCGGGCGGCGAGTGAACCAGACCTGCATCGCGTTGAGGTACATGGGATCGGTGACGACATGGAAGACGTGCTTCCAGGGTTCGGCGGCGTTGCGGATCGCGGAGTTGACGACGGTGGAAACGGCGATGATGTTGTCGGAGAAGAGAATGTAGTGGTAGAGATCCGGGTCGGTGAGCTCCGGCGGGTCGGTGCCGGGGCGGCGGTAGGACTCCGGGTGGGCGATGCGGTCCTCCATGAGGCGCATGGCGAGGCAGTGAAGGCTTTTGGGGGTGGATCCGGCGGCGATGCGGTTGGTGAGGGCGCCAAGCTTCTTGGCGCGGTGGAGCTGCTCTTGGACGGCGAAGATGGTGTCGCGGAGCTTCTGGATCTTAAGCTGGGTGTCAAATGACTCCTTGGATTCGGAGATGAGGGCACGGGCGAACTTGATGCGGTCCTTGGCCTCCTTCTCGAGGGGGCGGAGGGAGTCCTCGTCGGAGGGGAGGTCGGAGTGGAGGCGGGTGGCGAGGGAGGAGAGGGAGGCGGATAGGTCTTCGAAGACGCGGAGCTGGCGGGAGTTGTCAAGCTTGAGGCGGCGGGCGTAGGCGGTGTACGCGTGGACGAGGGCGGAGTGGTCGGTGGCCTGGCGGTGGAGGAGGTGGAGGCGGGTACGGAGGGGGTCGGACTTGAGGGCGAGGAAGGTATGACTGAGGTAGGGGCGGAGCGTGGCGCCAGCGACCGAGGATTCTCCGGCGACGGAGGTGGCGGTGGAGGAGTACAGCACCGAGACGGCTGCCACGAAGAGCAGAGTGAACATCGCCGACACGAACACCCGGAAACTCAACAGCCCGCGGATTCCCGTCGCCGCCGGACGGACAGACCGGCCTCCCGCCATCCCTTTTCACTCGGACGCCGGTCTTTCCGCCTGATCCAATCCAATATGACAAATATATAAAGTTAGTAAGCGACCACCTTCTCTCTTTTTTATCCCCAGCCCGCATTGGGATCGATCAAACAATTCGGCGTCCGGGGTTGGGAAGAATGTGCCAGTGGAGTGGGGGAGGGGCAAGTAGGAGTGACGTGGACCGTTCATTACGCCCTGCCGACGATGGGGTTAGATCCGAACCGTCCGACCGTTCATGTGCGGATGATACGGCTGCCTCCTTTTTCGTATTTTGTTATGGCGATAATGACGAAAGAAACGCGTCCGCGTGGCATCTGATGGTTCGAGGAGCGACCCAGCTCGGTGGATGCTGACCGACCCGGCTAATGCTTGGGTGGCGAATAACAAACAGGCAGGCTACATTAATTTAAAAAAAAAAAAACTAAGTTAAGACTTTATGCGCTGGACATTATGGTACATGTAAGTATTAGATGCCAAGTTGTAAGTCATTGATGTGCAAGCTAAATTTATTTTTAGTACATAGATGACTCGACTATTATATATATATATATATATATATATATATATATATATATATATATATATATATATATATATATTGAGGGGTAAAATCATTGTGCATCAATAATCGTGCATATGACTAAGACTAACCCTAATTCCTACTCGCTGTGCGGCATCTACCAGAGATAGGTCAGCCTCGGTAAGTTGGGGCACCCTAGCCCCTCACCGAGCCAAGGGTTCCCAAGGCACGGGTCACGCCTCTCGGCCCCAGCCGAGCCATATCATCTCTCGATCACAGTCGAGCCATATCATCTCTTGGCCCCTGCCGAGCTATCTCATCTCTCGGCCCCTGCCGAGCCGTCTCATCTCTCGGCCCCAGCCGAGCTTTCGTCCCTCGGCCCCAGCCGAGCTATCTCGTCTCTCGGCCCCTCTAGCCAAGCCATCTCATCGTCCGACCTTTCTAGCTGGTCTCTCCTATCACTCGGCCAAGCCCGAGCGATACCTATACCTCTGCGGAATTCGGCGCGAGAGACCTTGAAATAGTAAAATTCCAAACATGAATCATATCTGAGAGTGGCCTAGGGCTCGGGAGCCTATGCCCTTGCCAAATCTCGAGACATCAACAAGCTTTCCTAGCCGTCGATCCTCTAACTAACCAGATACGAATCCTACCGATTTCATAACAAACTGGATTCGGATCTCAACGGCTTTCGGACCCACGACGCTCCCAAGCAACCAGGTGATCCTCTATAAATACCACAGCCTCAGATCCCCTCAGGTAAGGGCCATCTCTTACACACTCGATGCGCACTTGCTCACTGGCACCCTCTCTCCTTCTCTGCCTTTGCTTCCGCCATTAACGCTCTACTCTGAGCTCCGGAGAGACTCTTCAGCGAGAGCCTTCTCCTCATTTTTGTTGATTGCCGATCTCCACTGACTTAAGCATCGGAGGGTCTTCCGCAGAGGGCCACCCCCAATGCCTCTCGCGTAAGGACTGTTTTGCAGGTCCGCCCAGGAGGAAGCCTATCTCGAAGCTTGATCACGCCCGAGTCGGAGGACAGATTTCAGCAGCAACAAATTGGCGCTAGAGGAAGGGCCCTCAAGTCCCTAAAAACTTGTGATCCAGGAGACAAGGATCTCGATCTGAAAAAGAACTCCTCCCATGGCCAACCGAAGAAAGGCTACCTCCGAAGCCCGAGATCAGGTTGCCTCTCAAAGACCTGATCTGGTGAGCAGTGTTGCGCCGCCGCCACCACCAGTCGAGACCCCATCACCACCGGCGGCTCCGGTGACTCAGGATCAGTTTGCCTTACTGGTCCAGCAAGTCCAGGCTCTGGCCTATCTGGTTCAGGGGTGCTCCGAAGCCCCCCGTCCGGCTGCTCCTACTCCTTACCCTCCTGAGGAGAATGCAGCCCCCGCTCATCCAGTGATCTCTTCTTCCAGCCCGCATGACGTTGCGGACCCCCCTCGCCGTCCCAGGGAAGCTGAGCCAGCTCCCCAGCGAGTCCGCGGAAAAGATCTCCCTAGATCTCGGCGGGCCCGATCTCTCTCTCCGGTGTTCTCTTACCATGATTCAACATCGTTTCAGTATTCTCCTCGTCCTGCACTGATGCGTGTCGTAGCGCAACGATTTAAATACCTTAATTTCACTATTAGGATAGCGAGAGTAAGGGATCGATTCCACAGGGACTTTAGCGATTATCTTGAAATAATTTTATAAATTTAACTAAATAGATAACTAAATAGATAATTAATAGTGCAAAATAATAAGATATGGTTTATCTTATTAGAGCACGGCTCGTACCCGTAGATCACGGCCCGTCTCTTTTAAGAATAAATCAGTCTAAATTATTTTCACTTAAATAGAATTTAATAACAATTTAATATGAATAAAAATTTTATTTCAATAAATTTAAGAGTGCATATTAAAATCTAAAATAGAAGAGTTTTAATTTCTAACATGGCAATAAAATAGCAATAAAATAAATCTACGATCCAAAGCTCTTAGGAACAACTGGACGTGAACAGCAGATCTCTTGTAATCCTTCACGGCACGATCGGATGATGGCTTCTTTCACACGGCACGAACAGAGCTTCTTCTTTCTCCACGGCTGAAACCCGACGGAAGAATTCTCCACGGCTGGAACCGCCACGGCATAATCGGATTCTTCTCCCGGATGCAGCGCGCTGGATGATCCCTTCCTTGGACTCCCTTTGCGCTATTTGTAGAGGCCCCAGACACGGCCTTGACGCGGCGAGGAGTCTGTTTTAAAACAGAGAACGCAGCGGAAGCAAGGAAAATAACAAGATAAATCTAGATAAATAACCAATAAAAATCAAATTCCTTTTAAAGGAATTTAATTCTCTCAATTTGATAACTTCCAATCTAATCTATTCCTTAATTGGTGGAGGAAACAGTTAGAAATTGAATGGAGAAGAATTGGTGGAAATCCTCTGGCTGAGATAACGATGAAGTCTGCAACGTATTTGCCGTTTTTGCTTTGAAATCCGTGCTAAATCCTTATAAAATTAATTTCGAGCTCATCTTAAATCCGATTTGAGTGCCGTTTGCGTCGTTAAATCCCTAAAATTGATCTCTTTAAGTTGATAAGATTTTATCTAAAATATTATATAAATTATTAAAATATTAAATAATAATAGGTACGTTAAATTATTAATTAATAGGTTTAAAGATAATTATTTATGCGTTTATCATGCACCTTCTGCTCTTCTTGATGAGGAGATCCACCGCCAACTCCAGGAAATGCGTCAAGAGCTTGATGCCGCCAAGCAAGCCCATCCACTTCAAAATAAGGCGGAGCAGGGCATCCCCTTCTCTAAGAAGATCATGGAGGAAGTGATTCCCTCCCACGTCAAGCTGCCTGCCATCGAGCCTTATCATGGCTCCTTCGACCCCGACGATCATCTCAGCAGCTTCTGATCGATAATGATGTTCCACGGGTCATCAGATGCGATCCTCTGCCGCGCTTTCCCTTCCACCCTCAGGGGATCTGCTCGAACCTGGTTCAATGCTTTGAAACCAGGTTCCATTGATTCATTTAACGAGCTGAGCCGCCTTTTCATTAGCCAGTTCGTCAGCAGCCGCCATCACCGATGGAGATCCAACTCCCTCTCCGAGGTTAAGCAGAGAGAGGGGGAGTCCCTGAAGAAGTATCTCGGCCGTTTCAACATGGCCATGCTGGAGGTGGACCACCTTAATCATGAGGTGGCCATGTCCGCCCTGGCGGGCGGAGTATTGAAGGAGAGCGACTTCTACCTAGCGCTGGAGGTCAGCTACCCTCCAAACCTCTCCGACATTATGGCTTTTGCAGACAAGTATGCCAGAGTCGAGGAATCACGGAGAGCCACCCGAGCCGAGCTGACAAAGAAGAAGGAGCCCAAGGGCTCCGATAAGCACTGACCTACCCGCCAGCCAAGTCCGCCTCACCGCCAAAGGATTCCCCATCCGCCGCCAAGGAACCGCACTCAGAGCCCGCCTAGGAGGTTCCATCGATTCACTCCACTTACTGCCCCAAGAGTGGAGATCCTCATGGAAATCGAACGCCAACTCCCTCGACCTCCTCCTCTCCGAGGGAATGCGGCCCGGAGAGACCCCGCCAAGTATTGCCGCTACCACCGCGACCATGGCCACGACACTAAAGAGTACTGTCAACTGAAGAATGAGATCGAAAGGCTCATCCAGCGGGGTAGACTGGATCGGTTCAAAGGAGCCCCCGAGCCAAGAAATGGGGGCGATCGCAGGCTGAGCCCCAGCAGCAACCTCCTCCTCCAAATCCTCCAGTTGCTGGCCACATTAATGTGATTGAGGCGGTCGGCAGTCCTGCGGGCGGGTGGGACGATGAAGAAGGTTCGGCGCCGAAGAAAGCACGACCTGATGAGCTCTCTTTCTCCAATGACGACTTCCAAGGGATACAGTTTCCGCACGATGATACGCTAGTTGTATCTATTAATTTGAACAACTATAATGTAAAACGAATTCTCATTGATAGTGGAAGCTCAGTCAACGTTTTATACCTTGATGTTTTTGTGAAGATGAAGCTTCTTATGGAGAATCTCCGAGCCGTGGACTCCACCCTAATGGGGTTTACCGGCGATGTCATTACCCCGGAGGGGGTCGTAACCTTGACGGTCCGTGCAGGAACCTGGCCCCGCGTGGCCACTGTGTATGCAGACTTCCTGGTGACCAAGCTTCGGTCACCCTACAATGCTATCTTGGGAAGACCCGGCCTAATTTCCCTCAGAGCGACGTCTCCATCCCACATCTTGTTATGAAGTTCCCTACCGAGCGAGGGGTAGGTGTAGTTCGGGGAAGCCAAGCTATAGCTCGGCAGTGTTTCGTCACTAGCCTACAATCCAAACTGCCCGAGGTTGATGGACTGGACGCTCGGGAGGATTTCACCGAGCAGCGAGGAGAACCAGCCGAAGAGCTGGAGGAGGTGCCATTGGACGAAGCTCGGCCTGACCGAACCATAAGGATCGGGTCGCTGCTGAAGGGGGAGACTCGGCTAGAGCTGATCAATTTCCTCCGAATGAATGCTGATGTCTTTGCCTGGTCAGCCTCAGATATGCCTGGGATCAACCCAGACGTTATCATCCACCATCTTAATGTGGACGAGATGTCCCGACCCGTGAAGCAGAAGAAAAGAAGCTTCACCCCCGACTGGCAGAGAGCAATTGAAGAGGAGGTGGATAAGCTCATCAAGGCAAACTTCATTCGGGAGGTGAATTATCCAAGCTGGTTGTCCAATGTTGTTATGGTGAAAAAGTCGAACGGCAAATGGCGAATCTGCATCGACTTCACCGACCTTAATAAAGCATGCCCGAAGGACAGCTTCACTCTCCCTCGGATCAACCAGCTCGTGGATGCCACTTCCGGCCATCATATGCTGACCTTCATGGATGCATACTCAGGCTATAACCAAATTCGGATGGCACCCGAGGATGAAGAAAAGACCGCCTTCATAACTGACCGAGGTACATATTGTTACCATGTCATGCCTTTCGGTCTGAAGAATGCAGGCGCCACCTACCAAAGGCTGGTGAACAAAGTCTTCAAGGAGCAAATCGGTCGGAACATGGAGGTCTACATTGACGACATGCTGGTGAAGAGCAAGGAAGCGTCCCGGCATATTGGGGATCTTTCTGAAAGCTTCGCGACACTCCGGAAGTATCGGATGAAGCTCAACCCAACAAAGTGCGCCTTCGGTGTCACCTCAGGAAGGTTTCTAGGCTTCATGGTCTCTCAGCGAGGCATCGAGGCTAACCCGCAGAAGATTCAAGCCCTCCAGCAAATGGCGCCCCCAGCATCTATCAAAGAAGTCCAGCGCCTGACCGGAAGGATTGCGGCTCTCAATCGCTTCGTGGCATGGTCGGCTGAGAGGAGCCTTCCTTTCTTCAAAGCTCTTCGATCTGCCAAGAATTTTCAATGGATTCCTGAATGCCAAAAATCATTCGAGGACCTCAAGAAGTATCCCGGCTCACCGCCCCTCCTCAGTAGCCCCAATCCGAGAGAGACGTTGTTTCTGTACCTAGCAGTTTCAGAAGGTGCAATTAGCTTGGTTTTGGTCAGAGAAGAGAAGAAGACCCAAAAGTCGATCTACTATGTCAGCAAATTGCTCCGGGACACCGAGACAAGGTACACCCAAATTGAAAAGCTAGTGTTGGCCCTGATAACATCGGTTCGGAGGTTGCGACCATATTTCCAGGCGCATTCTGTGACGGTCCTCACCGACCAACCCATCAAGGCGGTGATCCATCGCTCCGAGGCATCGGGAAGGATGGCTAAGTGGGTCGTTGAATTGAGCGAGCATGATATCCGATATCAACCGCGCCCGGCCATCAAAGCACAGGTTCTAGCTGACTTCCTCCTTGAATGCACCATCCCAGAAGATGGCTCCGCTCCGGACTCCTTCGAGCATCCGAGATCAAGCACACTGTGGCTGCTCCACATCGACGGATCCTCCAACGCCAATGGCTCCGGTGCTGGTTTGATCCTCACCAGCTCCGAGGGGGCGACCTTTGAGTATGGCGTTCGGTTCTCCTTCCCAGCCTCCAACAACGAAGCCGAATATGAAGCTCTGCTCGTCGGACTCCGAATCACCCGTGACTTGAAAGTGAAGAAGCTGAATGCCTTTACTGACTCTCAGCTGGTAGCTGGTCACGTGCGGGGCGAGTTTAAGGCCCGAGTGCCAAACATGATTCGATATCTCCAAGAGGTGCAGACTTTACTCTCTCACTTCTCTGAATTTGAAGTTATCCAGATCCCCAGGTCCGAAAATGCTTGCGCTGATCTACTATCCTGACTGGCGACTGCGGAATCAATGAGTTCTGAACAAAAGTTTCACCTGGAAATCCTTGAAAAGCCTAGCATCGTAGAGCCGGACCGAGTGATGCAAATTGAGGCCGAACCATCCTGGTTTGACCCCATATTGAGGTACCTTAAAGAAGGGTCGCTCCTAGCTGACCTCAAGGAAGCAAGAAAGCTGAAGCTGCAAGCTACCCACTATGTGCTGATCGACGACAAGCTGTATAAGCGGTCCTTTTCCATGCCGCTGCTCAGATGCCTCCGCCCGTCTGAGGCTGATTATGCTCTTTGGAAGGTGCACGAAGGAATTTATGGCAATCATCTGGGAAGTCGATCTCTATGCCACAAGTTGCTGCACCAGGGGTATTACTGGCCTACCATGCAAAAGGATGCCGATGATCTTGTCCGAGCATGTGACCCGTGCGAGAGGCACTCCAACATCCAGAGGCTCCCCTCTGCCAGTCTAGTCCCTATTGCCTCTGCTTGGCCCTTTGCTAAGTGGGGGATGGATATTCTTGGCCCTTTTTGCCTCGCCACTGGACAGAGGAAATTCTTATTTGTCGCCATTGATTACTTCACCAAGTGGGTCAAGGCCGAAGCAGTGACCCAGATAACCGAAGCTCGGGCCAAGGACTTCGTGTGGAGGTCCATCATTTGCCGCTTCGACCTCTCGCATACCATCATCACCGACAATGGCAAGCAATTTGATAATCCCAAGTTCCGGGAGTTCTGCGAAGATCATGGCATCAGTCATCACCTCACCTCAGTAAGGCATCCGCAAGCCAACGGAGAAGCCGAGGTAACAAACCGGACCCTGCTTCAAGGGATTAAGGCTCGGCTCGCCAGAGCCCGGGGCAGATGGGCGGATGAGCTTCATCATGTCCTATGGGCCTACCGCACCACCCAGAGAATCCCCACCGGCGAGACCCCGTTTCGGATGGCCTTTGGCACGGAAGCCATCATCCCTGTGGAGATAGGCCTCCCCTCTCCGCGAGTGGAAAGCTACTCAGAAGAAACTAACGGCGAGCAGCTCCGCACCAATCTCGACTTGGTGGAAGAGATCAGGGAAAAAGCTCAAATTAGAATGACAGCGTACCAGCTAAGAGTGGCCCACTACCATGCCTCCAGAGTCAAGGGTAAATCCTTCTCTCCCGGCGATCTCGTCCTCCAGAAAGCATCTGTCTCTAAGCCATTGGAGCAAGGAAAGTTATCTCCAAATTGGGAAGGCCCCTACTAGGTGGCGGAAGTCATCGGGCCCGGCACATACAAGCTCTAGGACCTGAGCGGGAGATCCATTCCCCAAACATGGAGTTTAGATAACCTCCGTATATATCATCAATAGAGTACGCTCTTTATAGACTTACCTCATTTACAGCTTCGGCATCTTATTTCTATTACCTGTGGCACGATCGCTGCGGTCATTTTTTGGAAAGTCATAATGGAAAACAGATGCCACTTATGCATCCATTCTTGACACTACCGAGCTATCTCGCTAAGCTTTGAATTAAACTTCCATACTTCAGCTGCGCCAAGCCTTTGAATTAAATCTCTGCGCCTCGGTTGGGCAGAGTTCTACTCAATACAGACTCGATATGGCCAGGCGCTCCCGGCGCACCTAGGAACCAGCCGATCTCCAAAGCTTCGTTCGGATTCGGGCAGCTTACAAGCCCCGGCCGAACCAACCGATCTCCAAAGCTTCGTTCGGATTTGGGCAGCTTACAAGCTGCGGCCGAACCAACCGATCTCCAAAGCTTCGTTCGGATTCGGGCAGCTTACAAGCCGCGGCCGAACCAACCGATCTCCAAAGCTTCGTTCGGATTCGGGCAGCTTACAAGCCCAGGCCGAACCAACCGATCTCCAAAGCTTCGTTCGGATTCGGACAGCTTACAAGCCCCGGCCGAACCAACCGATCTCCAAAGCTTCGTTTGGATTCGGGCAACTTACAAGCCCCAACCGAACCAAATGATCTCCAAGATAACGTTTGGATTTGGGCAGCTTACAAGCCCCGACCGGATCAAAAGGCAAAGAAAATCCATCCAGATTCGGGCAGCTAACAAAGCCCCGATCGGTACCAAAGATTAAAACCTCGGCCAAGACCGAGCGATAAGGACAAACATCTGGGAGGTAGCAGCAAAAACGAAAGTCGCAAAAATCCTCCCCCTCTTTATTATAAGAAAGACAATGAGGAAGAAAGAAAAGATACAATAGCCTTCACAGAGGCTTGGCGTCCGCTCCGGGAGCCACCGAACCCTCCCCACAGCGAGCCAACTCGGCGATCTGTTGACGGAGGGACGCTATTTCCCCTTCTTGCCGGCTGATGACACGACGAAGGAGCTCGACTTCCCTCGTTGAAATAGCCAGATATTCCTCGGCCGCCCTTTGAAGCTGTTCATGGCTCACGAACGCCAACGCCAGATCCACTCCATCGACAGTCACTATAACGCGACTCCCCCGGGAGTCCCTGCGGTAATTGCCGCCGCCACTTAGCGCCTCAGTGGATCGCCTCTCATCGCCGGAAGCCATATCAGTACCCAGAAGCTCTTAGGGGGCTAGCTAAAAGGGTGACCGGTACAGGCATCCCCCTTGTCCATATTTAAACCGCCCCTGGCGAGTATTTCGATCATTCGAGTCGTTAATCTCGACCCATGGAAACTCACCACGCATCACCACTCCAGTGGGCGCTTGCGGGAGACAAGGGGTCGCACCCCCTAACCGAGGAGGATCGATAAGCATTGACGAGGTGCGCGGGGAACTCTCCCCTTTTTCTAAGGACCAGGCTCCCTCCGGTTTGCCAAACCCTTCTGAAATAAATGTCCTCGAGAACCTGCCAGACTCCCTCGAATTGGGCATCCTTGAAAAGATGCGGAAAAGCGCGTCAGCACTAGCTTGCCTCACTCGAAGATAACCAAGTCATAAACTTCGGACGCCCCTATGCATCGTTCGGATAACCCTCATCCTCTTTGGCAGCCCGCACCAGAATCTACATTTGCTTCAAGAGCCAAACAAAATATTATACCTCGGCAACAACCGAGTGATATCCTTCATACCTCGGCAACAACCGAGTAATATCCTGAAGCTTCGGCTTAGTCGAGTAATCTCTCCATCGCTCTGATGTGGCTAAGGCGTCCTATTATACCTTGATGGAGGCAAATGACCTCCCACTATTCAATAGCGAAGACATGCCTCAAACTGTCTTTCCCTGCCGAAATACCTGCCCCATTCTGCAAACAGGATCATGCTTACCTCATGAGTCCACAAGACCGCCCAGGTCTCCTTCTGACTCAAACATGGATATACGCTTCCTCTGCTGAGGACCGGACATTGGCCTTAGCAAGAACAAAGTAGCAATAGCGCTACAGAAATATGCTATGATATAAAAAGCATAATATGGGTGTTACAACTCTCAGCTCAAAGGAGGCAGATACTAAAGGAAGAAGGAATGAAAATTTTCTTTATTTCCTCATCAGAAGAAAAGTTACAACCTTCTAAGAGGAGTTACAAGTGCGTCAAAGCACAGGAAATGAAAACGAGTAAATAGCTCGGCTGAACTGCTTCAGTCAGCTTCGATTAATAATGACATTTCAGCGTCTGACCCAAGAAATCAGACAAATTAGACAGCTCGCCCCGAACCACTGGCTAAGGCCGATCCAGCACTCTATGGGTCCTCTGGATGAATTAAGAGATCCAAAAAGAGACACAGACCCATGGATGCTGATGCTGAGGAAGCTTCCCCCTAGGTGGAATGCTGGGCTGCAGGTTGCTGCCCGATTGAGAGAGCTAGGGGACCATCAGCCCCACACTGCTCTCAACTCCCTCTTCATGTGGCGGAAGATTCCCCACGCGGAGGGGCTAAGCATCCAGCCAGAGGGAGAATGAAAGGTTCGTGCGTACTACGGGGGTGCATGTGCACTTCCTACCCTGCGACCCCCGTAGAAAACCATAAAGGACACACTGGAAGTGCATATATGCGCTCTCCATGTGATCTCTGCGGACCTCCTGTGCGCTCTCCATGTGATCTCCGAAGCTCCTCCCTTGAGGACGAGCCGCTCTTCAGCGACTCCTTCATCACCCCAGCTATCTGGGGGAAGACGACTTGCAAAAAGAAAACTCAGTCCCTCCGCTCTCACCCTCAGAGACACAGGCATCATGAAAATTTTCACAGCTCACAGAGAAGAAAATTTTGGGAATTGCCTAACACGGCCCCTTCCTCCCCTTTTTATAGACAAAATGGATCGGGAGCAGCTATTAAAGCAGAAAGCCCCGAGATTCAAAATGCCCTATCCGTGCTACCACGTGGCCTCTCAGGACGAGAACAGTGCCCCTCGGTGCGCGCCAAACGCGTCGCTTAGCCCATGACGTATGCCAGAAGATCTCCTCTGATCCCGGATCATGGGTCATAAATGCAGAAAATCGCCTGCCGATCTTAGAGATATAGGCAGGCCTGGGAAATCGCCCAGCGAAAGCGACACTCTCCAATGGCAAACAAGCGCTTGCGTCGTACGCTGAAGCGACCCGCATTGGAAAAAGACGACATAATGAATGTCCCCATAAAGTGCCGAAGCAACCTTTTGTAGACCACAGAGCTGTATTATCCATTTCGGCAAAAGGAAGGTCGACCGCCTTGGAAAAGACAAGGCACTGATAGAACAGTAAAGAGGCGCAAAAGCCAAGTACTCCTCAATAAACGTACCTCGACATTCCCTCCTCCGGCTCAACTGCCCATTGTGCTTTGGCGCAAACCGAGATGTTGCATTGTGCTTCCATCCAAGGCCAAAGTTGTTCCCATACTTCGGAATAAACCGAAGTATCTTTTTCAGTTCAGCACGACTGAGCTTTATCCTACACTCCGACCCAGGCAGAGATAGCTATCTTTATCTCATCGATAACGAAGCACTCTTTGTACTTCGGCTAAAGCATGAGCGCTATGCCCTGAATCTTGCTGAGGTAGCCAAAAATCCCCCAAGAGAGTGGCTCACTTACAAGACTTGCACGATGAAAGCAAGCATTTCAAAGACAGCAGCAAGCACAAAAGCTACGGAAACTTTTCTTTTCATTCATCGTAGAAAGGACGACATAAAGAGAGAAGAATACATCGGCCCTCACAGGGGCTTGTTATTTTCTCCAGGAGTTGCTGAGCCCTCCCCTCGCCGCAGAGCCAGCTCGCCCACCAGTTGCTTAAGGGACGCAACCTGCCTTTCCAATCGGCTATTGCCTCGCGGAGGAGCACAATCTCCCTGGTAGAGACAACCATGTATTGCTCGACCGCCTTTTGGAGTCACTCGTGGCTTGCAAACGGTGATACTAGGACTTCCCCGTCGATGGTCATTCTAGTACGGCCCTTGCGGGCCCCCTAGCGGGCATTGACGCTGTTGTGTGGCACTCCAGCTGACCTCTCTCTGTCCTCGGAAGCCATCCTGCTATCACATGTTTAGATAGACCCACAGGAGATTGGCAAAGGAAATGGTTGGCGATGGCCTACCACCCACCGGTATTTAAACTACTTCGGGCGAGTACCCAAATCGCCCGAGCCATTAGTTCCAACGCCATTGCCATAAAATCTAACCACGCATCATCACTTCAGTGGCCGCACACAGGAAGCAAGGAATCGCTCCCTCTTTACCAAAAAGGATAAGTAAATGATGGTGGGGAATTCAACAAACCCCCTTTTCGGGATCAAACTCCCTCCAAAAGTGCATCCACTTTCTCGCCTCGACCAGGCCGATCTACCTAACTTCAGCTCTAACCGAGCTATCCTCATGTCTCAGTCCTGCTCGATCTGCCCTTATACCTCGGCCTTGACCGGGATGTTTACTCAGGTCCGAACTAAGTCGACCAAATGGTGCGAATAAGCCATGAGCTGCTCGCGATCGAAAGGAAACTAGAAATAAATATCATCTAAGAAAGACAATCACACAAAAGGAAAAGATCCACTTCTCAAAAGCTTCAACCGAGTTACAAGGTGGAAAAGCGAAAAATATACAAATGACCCTTAAGAATCAGGGTTGGGAATGACCCCAACGGCCTCGATAGCTCCCTTCGTAATGTCCTGGGAAGCTCGGCTTGTCTCACCCACTTCAAATGTCTTTACCTCCTCGGAAACAGGCTGTGAGGGCCCTTCAGGAGCTGCAGCCTTACTGGGACCCAGAATAGAATCGAGATCGGTGTCTGAAACATCGATATATTCATCTTCTTCAGCCCCTGAGGAACAGGCCTCTGAGGGTTCGACGTCCAGAAAGGAAAGGTCCCATTCCGGATGCTCCCAAGATATTTTAGTTCGGACCTCCTCCACACCAAGCTGGAAGGCCTCGGCACATGTCGCATCTTCTGCAACCCGAAGCAAGCCCATTTGCTCCTCGATTTCAACGACCCGCTTCTCAAGCTCCGAGGTCCTTCCTTTACTCGATGCCAGCTCCTTGTGCAAGATCTTCAGTTGGTTTTGGCCCTCCGATTTTGCCCTCCCCATCTGCAAATACAGGATTAGCCAATGCAGCAGCGAGTTAGTAGGAAAGGTCTAAAGGACAGGACCGAACCTCCTCCTCCTGCCTAGCTAACCTCTTGGTCAACTCCTCGGCTCTACCAAAAGCCCTCAATTTGTCAGCTTGAACCTGCTCGATTCTGCCCCTGAGGTTATCAATCCTCGTTTTCTTATTATCAGCTTCTTCCCAAGCCCGGGAAAGCTCGACATCAAGCTTATTTAATCTCTCTTGGTGCCATTTAATCCGATTGTCCTTGGCCGCGATGCATTGATCAAGGTTTCAAACTTTCTCCTCCGACTCGCCAAGCATCCTGCTCAGGCGATTCTTCTCCTCGGCATCTTCCCGCATCAGTCTGTCTCGATTTTCATCGAACTGTTTCTTGGCGGACTCCATTTCCCCAGCATGCCGGGCTTCAAGCTGCGAGAGCTTCGAGCATACCTCCTCATACCTCGCCTGGAGCCCGCGCGACTCCTCAACTTCGAGCTTTAACCTGGATGCGTCGTTGAGGGTGACCTGATACAATCCCCTCATCATCTCCAACTTCTTGTTAGCAGCATCCAGGATCTGCTCGAATTTGTCAGATGCCGCTGCTCGCAATTGAAGCTTGGAACTGACCCTCTTGGCCTAAATACTGGCCCTTGTCGTCAAACTCAAGCGCCAGCACAATGCCCTAGTGACCAAAGCATTCTACAGAACCAAAAACAAGTGAGAAGATGTGATCGAGCCAACCAGAAAGCACTCACTGCTCTGAAACGGAAACTCACCCGGGAGGCGTAGGACCTAGCCAACTTCATGAGGGTGGGATTGTCGATATCGGGGAGGAGGTGAACATCCTTCACCACGTTCTGCTGACCAAATGCGGCATCAATGAGATCCAGGTCCGCAAACTCGTTTGTCGAGGGACCAACGCTCGGATATAATGCCGACTTCATCAAAGCAGAAAACGCCACCTCAATGGCCAGGTCCGAACTACCAGGCTGCCCATCCAAGGGACTTGTCCGAACAATCTCAGACTGAGGAGCTTTCAATCTCCTGGCCTATTCTAGTAAAAGTCTGGCCTGCAATTCGTCAGATACCTCGGCCAGCCCTGGCCCCAATGTCCCCGAGGTTTTAACAGGAAGAGCTTCAACTAGAAGGTCATCATCCCGTCCTTCTTTCTCGCCCAAAAGCGCCCCTTCGATCACCGGCGCCTGCTCCTCCACCGCAGATTCCGTCAAAGCCTCGGCTTGTTCATTAGCTCCCCTAGCCTCCTCAAGAGGAAGTTCCTCCCGAATCTCCACTGCCTTTGGCACAACATCGTCACCCTCTGATCCGTCCGAGGGAGGCCCTTCAACAACAGGTCCCCCCTGGGCTTCCGACGAAGCCCCCTCCAGGCTATCCACTATTTCCATCACCGGAGGACAGGGGATCTCGGCGATCCTCTCTGAGTCCTCCTCCGCTTTATGCTCTCCCCTCACGACTATTGCCTTTTCCCCCGCGGGGAGGGTCTTTCTTCAATTGCCGGCACTCATGCGTTCCCTTTCTTCGACGGTGAGGAGCATAAGCTGGCCTTAACTCGCCCAACCTCTGGCGAGCGCTCTTCAGAAAGACGGACTTTCTTCTCAAGCTCGCGCCTCTCCACGCTGCTGACTTCTCTTGGGTGCTTGCCCAACTCCTTTCTTATGCGGCCGGCCAACTTTGATTTCTTGGATGCAGGCATGGGTAGCAACCAATCAAACCTAGATACATTCACTCAAAGAAAAGAAAATAGAGGAAGGGGGAAGAGCTTACCCTGCCTGTCGATGGGGCTAAGCCCAGCGGCACAAAGGGCCTCCTCCGATAATAAGATAATAGTCAAAAACGCTCGACCACTGGTGAGGACCCCCAGATCCTTCCTCTCCCGCTCGGATAAGGCCATATGCACCTCCATGTCCCTAACCGGGTTTCCCCATCCTCGCGGAAAGTCGGAACCGATGTTCCCCTCAGCGATGAAGAACCAAACCTTCCATCCCTTTATGGACGACGGCTTGTCCACGATCGTCTTGAATGACTTCCGAGGTCCGATATAGGACCACTCCGATTTCCTCCCGGGCAACAGATGGTGACAAGCGCGAAATAGGGATAGAGTTGTTGTTACCTTTACTTGGCTACACATCGAGATAAACCCGATGATACTCCACCAGCTGTTGGGAGCTACCATCGTCGGACCGATGTTGTAAAACTTCATGATCTCCTTCACCAGGGGATGGAAAGAAAATCGGAGGCCCGCCTTTAGACTGTCTTCATAAAGGAAAACCCCATGCTCCAGTTCCTGCGAAACCCTACGCTCGGGCCCCGACAATCGCAGGAGGATATCCGAGGGGATGCCATATTTCAGACGGAGTCTCCCCAATTCCTCAGCAGTAATTTCTGAGACCATATCGCTGGGACTCATCATTCTACTCGCCGGAAGGAACACCGAGCAAGATTGCAAAGAAGGTAGGAGAACAAATCCCTCCGGAAAGAAACGAAAGAACGCTGCAAATGGGAATAACGTTGCTTCGACTTTGCTTCCTCCCAAACGAAACCGCCTCAAGAGAAGATAAGGCGCCTCAACCAAGGCATACGGAACCGCCACTGTAAACGCCGTGAAAGCCAGGATTTGCTACATGGCAATTCCCCAACCGTTGCCTCAAAGGAGCCTTATGTGACATGTCCCGTAAAGGCACGACGATCGCGCAGCATTAATTAAGGCATCATTGCGTGGGCTGTCAAATCCGGATCCCTCCGTTCAAGTCATGCCACCCGGAGTTATACTCCCTACGCCCGAACCTACGCTTCGAACTAGGGAGTGAGGGGCATGTGTTGAGGGGTAAAATTGTTGTGCATCAATAATCGTGCATATGGCTAAGACTAACCTTGATTCCTACTCGCTGTGCGGCATCCACCAGAGATAGGTCAGCCTCGGTAAGTTGGGGCGCCCTAGCCCCTCACCGAGCCAAGGGTTCCCAAGGCACGGGTCACGCCTCTCGGTCCCAGCCGAGCTATATCATCTCTCAGTCCCTGTCGAGCTATCTCATCTCTCGGCCCCTGCCGAGCTATTTCGCCTCTCGGCTCCAGCCGAGCCGTCTCATCTCTCGGCCCCAGCCGAGCTATCTCGTCTCTCGGCCCCTCTAGCCAAGCCATCTCCTCGTCCGGCCTTTCTAGCCGGTCTCTCCTATCATTCGGTCAAACCCGAGCGATACCTATACCTCTGCGGAATTCGCCGCGGGAGGCCTTGAAGTAGTAAAATTCCAAACAGGAATCATATCTGAGAGTGGCCTAAGGCCCTAGAGCCTATGCCCTTGCCAAATCTCGAGACATCAACAAGCTTTCCCAGCCGTCGATCCTCTAACTAACCAAATACGAATCCTACCGATTTCATAACAAACTGGATTCGGATCTCAACGGCTTTCGGACCCATGACGCTCCCAAGTAACCAGGTGATCCTCTATAAATACCACAGCCTCAGATCCCCTCAGGTAAGGGCCATCTCTTACACACTCGATGCGCACTTGCTCACTGGCACCATCTCTCCTTCTTTGCCTTTGCTTCCGCCATTAACGCTCTACTCTGAGCTCCGGAGAGACTATTCAGCGAGAGCCTTCTCCTCATTTTTGTTGATTGCCGATCTCCACTGATTTGAACGTCAGAGGGTCTTCCGCAGAGGGCCACCCCCAACGCCTCTCGCGTGAGAACTGTTTTGCAGGTCCGCCCAGAAGGAAGCCCATCTCGAAGCCTGATCACGTTCGAGTCGGAAGACAGATTTCAGCAGCAATAATATATATATATATATATATATATATATAATGAGCGAGAGAACGGATGCTCGGAGACAAAGGTCCAGCTCGGGCGTACAAAATTAGCAGACCAAGCATCGGAGTAGTCAGTCTCAGTCAAGTATGCTGAAGGCCAGCCAATTTCTTCATAGACTCGAGGAATGGGTCCAACCCGGTCGGATCACATCCGGTTGGCTCACTTTCGAGACCGGTCCAACCAACCCGAAACAGCGCCACGTCAACGGAATAGCGTGGCCTTCTGCGCGGAAGTCAAAAGTCAAAGCGAACCCAAAACGGGTTCCTTCTCCCTCAGACCAGACGCTGGTTGGCTAAAACTCCCGCGATCCCGAAGAGGAATCTCGCATCCGGTTGCGCTTTACCTCTCGTTGCGATCGATCATCTCCTCAGGCTATCGCATCGATCGAAGGTTTTCTCCTCGAACTCATTTTGATTCGATCTTGTACGTTCTTTCTACTGAAAAATCGCAGAATCTCTTCGTTTTTTTGTTGATTAATTTGAACGAGTTGGTGGGAATATGGTCAAATACATTCTTATGATCTCTCGTTATATGAAATCTTGCCTTTGTTTCAGTCTCAGCTGGAATGAAAAGTCCTTGTGTTATTTTTTCGACCTCAGTTTTCTTTTTCAATTATTTGTTTAAAGTATATAAAGCCATCGCTCAAGAATTTTTGTTTACCACGGTCCTACAGCACCATCGTTTCTTACTAGTAATGAAGTAATTTGCTTTTTTTATGTGAATCAAGGGTTCCATCTTATGAAACATGGATATTTGTGTGGTTAATGGAATTAGAATTGGGGTGGATGATGTGGGGAAGCATTTCTATATTTTGAACACCGTATAAAGTAATATATGCATTATATGAGCTTGATGGTGGCAAGGATTTGTAGGCAAAACAAATGGGAATTTGCAGAGAAACTAGGGGTGAAACAAACAGAGCATTAAGCCACTGAAAATGGTCTTGTGGAGAGTGATGAAGGTGGCAAAATTTATAAAGTGTGCATGGGACTTCATTATGTCTGTGCTTCTATTACTATGAATATTTGCAGAAATCTATCATAAATGATAAAGGACTGGGGAGATTAATCTGTGGAACCTTACAAGCAGTCTGTGATTTTTTCCCCCCTATTCTGGAGGTGTTGGTTTAGAAGAAATCGACATCTCCGTTTTATCATGATAATCACTGAAAATAGTTTACTCTTTGGGAGTATTCAGTCAGTAAAAACGCTACAAAATTGAGCCAAAGTTGTGCCATGGAAATCCCAACCCAATGTTCATGCAAGTGCAAGTTTTAGGTGAAGGAGGTTCATCATCTGTTCATTGGCTATGGATGGCTTTCTAATTTATCTGAAGGATTGATATGCATATCTGGTACCATTTAGAAAGTAACATTCTTAAAAAGGAAAAGGAACTTAACCTTGAAAAGAAGGACAAGATTTGCAACGTCTCATGTATGATGGTAGTTTCTTAGACTATGGCATCATCCTAGACCAAGGTAACTACTAAGGCAGGATTGTACATAGTTCTAGTTTGTTGTCGTATATATAAATTTGAAGCACTTATATTGTTAGTTTGGAAATGTTCCTTTATAACAAGTGAAATGAGAGAAATTATAGGAAGTACAATTACAAAGCTCTTTGTCAGGAGAGTGTAAGCTAAAGATGTAAGTAGTGGTTCTGATTGAATCAAGAATGATTATTCTCTCTTCAATATTTTATCCCAAATTTTTATGAACATCCCATAGAATGTTTTGCTACATAGCCTCCAGTTCAATGTTGAAACAGAGGGAGAGAGAGGGCTCTTACAACATACAAATTTTGGTTTGAAAATCTGCCTCGAAAAGGAGAGAGGGAGAGATCTAGGATATAGAGGTACTTGGGTGTGAGAGGTGGGAGTATGTTGTCATAAACAAGGACATTAGAGACAAATTATATGGCTCTATGTACAAAATTCATAAAGATCATAGAAATAGTAGTATGCTGACTGTTTGTGGGAGGCAATTTTTGGACATTTTGTTGTTTTATATTTCCAATGCCTTATATAACTTTATAATACTGGCATCTGTGATCTATTTTCTTTGGTTCTGTTTCACAGTGTCCCTGACAGTTTGTTTCTTCAGTTCATTTAGGATGGCCTTTGCTTCATCAACAACTACTGTGGGTCCTGTCAGTACACGACTGCATCACTCGCATTGGAGTGGGGATGTATCTATTTCTTGTCACCCATGGTCAAGATTTAAAAGATTTGATAAGATGACAAGAAATAGGTTCCTGTTTATGGATGTAAAAGCTGTTGCTGTGAAGCCAGAGATAGATTTTAAGGATCCTCGCTGGAAAAAACACTTTCAGGAGGACTGGGATGGGCATTTCAATTTGCCACATCTGACAGATATCCTTGATGTGAAGCCAAGGCCAACTACTTTTTCTCTCAAAAGAAGGTTGTCTTGCCCTGTCCTATTTTACTTTGTGATATTTGTCGTTCTTCAAAATAATATTAAAATGCTTTGCTGGTTTTGTTTTGAGAGAAGCTATACCTTCGTACCACTTGTAATGAATGTCTATTTTTCCTTTTTGAAACAAAAAGCAGTATTTCTTTTGTTTGGTTTTGACAGAGGCTCTCATGAGAATGTCAATGGTGCACCAGATGACAGTAGGAATGACTACGTATACAATGATGATAGGGCACTTCTGAAGGTCTAATTTTGCTAAATTTGTCTTGCATTTTTTCTCAACATCCTTTAAAGAGGAGAAAATTTACTTTTGTTCTGGACAATATAGATTTCAAATGTTGTGATTATGCAACTGCTTCAGAACGTTTTTTCCTGTAATTTTCATTTCTTGAGCGTCTTTGGTCCAAATATGAATTTTCCTCTCAATATTCATAAACTATAGAAATAGGAAGGTGCATAAGAAAAAACATATCTAAGCTGGACTAGATCCTTGTGAAACATTACATGGTTTTGTAATCAGAATTTTATTATGTTCAACTTGAATTAAATGGAGTATAAATAATTCACATCATGGTAAATGTTTATTGGATGTAAATATCTCTCAAGAAATATTATAAAAAATAATGATGGTATGGAGTAAGTTCTGTACAAAATAAAGGCAAAGTGGAACTGTAACAGTTTTCAGAATACAATTGTTTTGGATGCCTTATTGGCCTTTATATATGTGATCTATATATATGGTCGATGGCTATTAACATAGAAGAATCAGGATCACTGAATCCAAGCAATGCTTCTGCTCACACACTAATTCCTCTTTCCTATTCCTTGAACTGTAAACAACAGATCTTCTTCCATTTTGACTCATTGCAGCACTTTATGATGTGGAATGTTTTAGCTCCGTTACAATTCTTCGTAGACAGCTGGAACATGCACTAAAAACAATAATGTACAAATATTTATATCCATTTCAAATCCACATCAGATTTTAAGTTGTCATCAGTTTCCATTTTTCAATCCTGATTCTAACTAGTTTATGATTTGGAGCTAGAATTTGAATTTCATTTGATTAGATTCTTGAATAAGACCATGTTCAACATAATCAGGTATGTTCAGAAACTTATCCATCTCTATCAAATAAACATAAACTAGGTCTGTCAACTAACATTGAGCAATTATGCACAGGCAAATTTAGTTAAGCGCATATATATATATATATATAGCTTCGATATGTCTGAAGAGTAAATTTTGTTCCTATTGAGGCACTTCATGCTAGAACTACGCATCCAAATGTCTCAAATGTCCAAGTGTAACCTCTAAGATATGCAAAACAGAACATTTTGATCAAATAGAGTTTGTCTTTATCATTGTGAATAAAGGCCTTTCTTGAGGAGGCCTTATTGTATACCTCCTGATGAGACTTTGTAATAACACTGAAGGCTTATGATTGAGTCTATACAACATCCTGCACCTAACATTATGCTTAACATGAGGAGCACATTCATGAGACCTTAATGATTTCGACCTGACAGAAGGACAAGAATGACTAATTATTTGTGTATGATGCTGTGCATGGACCCAAATACAAGCTTAGCTATGGTAGAAATGTTGCTGCGGATGTTAGCTTTACTTCATGATGAAACTATATTATTAAATCAAAGCAGGTTATTTTTAACAAATTTGCTTCTAGATATGCATATCTTTGCTATATGCATTGCTGGATCTTTACTAAGCAATAATCAATATAGCAGAAGAGCTTGAATACAACTCAAATTATTTAGATGTGATATTTCTTTTTTTATACAGATATGTATATTTCTTTTTTTAAAAGATAAACATTTGTGATGCTTTTGCTAATTCCTTGGTGTTGATTCCATGCCTCATTTATTTCCTTAGACCTCCACTTTTTTAAGCATTTCTTTATATCTTCAAATATATACATTAGGTATAAATATTTTTAATGCCATAATAGATAGAAACATCAGAGTTCCGCTAACAGTGTAATCTTGAACATATTGAATAAATTTTGGTATGGTGAATTGTAATATGCAATGTACAAAAGTAAGTCATTTGAGATATTAATAAAATCCTACCTACCTGATGGGGCCAGTTGACCCCATGGAGAATAAAAGACAATAATTTTTGAACGGCCTACCTTGACAGCAGCATCAGTCCCAACGTTGGCCGCGTCCCACCTAGGCCTCGGCAATCGGCCTCGCCCTGCTCGGCCACCTCGGCTCCAAGGCCGACAGCTCCATGGCCGACACCTACAAGGCCGGCACCTCCAAGGCCGACACCTCCATGGCCAACGCCTCCAAGACCGACACCCGGCACTTCCCAACCGACCCCGGGACCTCCCAGCCGGCCCCCTACGTCTCCAAGCTAGACGGTCCCGGCACTTCCCAGTCGGCCCCGGCACCTCCCAGCCGGCCTCGGCATCTTCCTAGCCGGCCCCCCGCGTCTCCAAGCTATGCGGCCCCGGCACCTCCCAGCCGGCCCCGGCACCTCCCAACCGGCCCCGGCATCTTCCTAGCCGGCCCCCTACGTCTCCAAGCTGCCGAGTTGGCCCCGACCCTTCCTGGTCGGCCCTTCTCGGCCCCGGCGTCTCCAAGCCCGCCGAGTCGGCCCCGGTCATTCCTGGCCGGCCCCTCTCGATCCCGGCATCTTCGAGTTCTCCAAGCCCGCCGAGTCGGCCCCGACCCTTCCTGGTCGGCCCTTCTCGGTCCCGGCGTCTCTAAGCCCGCCGAGTCGGCCCCGGCCATTCCTGGCCGACCCCTCTCCGCCCCGGCATCTCCGAGTTCTCCAAGCCCGCCGAGTCGGCTCCGGCCATTCCTGGCCAGCCCCTCTCAGCCCCGGCATCTCCAAGTCCGCCGAATCGGCCCCGGCCATTCCTGGCCTGTCCCGTCCCAGCACTTCCTGGCCGGGGAGGTCGGCCCCGGCCGCCCCTGGCCAGCCGGGTTCAGCCTCGACTCCCTCGGAAGGGTCAAGGTGTCCCAGTTCTCCCCAGCATGGCTCCAGCAGTTCAAGAAACCGCCTCTCTGACTCGCGCCGCCTGACAATGCCAGGTCCACCTACTACTGGCCACGTTGTTGATGGGACTAGACCCAACTACCCAACAGCCTCGCTGGCTGATGGGACTTAGCCCACCAACCGCCGCTTTCTTCCTTTCCGATGAGACAGGACCCACCAACCAGCGCAGATTCACGCAACTGAACTCCGCAGACATTCCCTCCTCACGAAATCCCACGTGATTATGCCAGGGTCAACCCCTATAAAAAGGTGAATCCACCCAGTAAACAGGTATGCGTGATAATCCCCAAAATCGCTGCCTTAGCATTCTGGAAGGAATCCCTCCTCCCTAAGACCTCCTTTCTTATACTAAAAAGGGCTCACTCGAGCCCCTTTTCAGCTGTGACCTCAGTTGCTAACTTGGGCGTCGGAGGGTCTCACCGGAGAACCCTCTCCGATCCTGGGACTTTTCTGCAGGTAACCTGGTGAATAAGAGCCTGGAGAAGCATCTCATTCCCGACGTCCAGGATAGGTGATTGAGCGTCATCAGATTGGCGCGCCAGAAAGCGGGATAAGAAAAAGTAGCGAACATTCTCCCTGCGCTACATCTCGGTAGGCGAGACTCTCTCCCCCTCTTCTCTTCGAGAAGCCATGGTGGTGACGCGAGCTCAGGATGCCTCCGTCAGCTGTCCAGCGGGGCTCCCCCCGCCAACTAGGCAGCAGGAGGCCAATCCCCCTGCTACCAACCCTCCAGTTGCCTGCCCACCGCCGGAGGCCGTTGATCAAACAGCGGAGCGGCTGGCGACTCTTTCCCAGCAAGTCTAAAATCTCACCGCCATGGTCCACGGGCTCCAGCAACAACAGTCCGTGGCCACCCAGCATCAGACTGCACCCCCCGCCAGTCAACAGTCAGCGAGGGGAGGTTCTCCTCGGCGGGAGGCCGGTCGGCAAGAGACCGGCCGACGTCAGGTTTCCCCTAGGAAGCCTCGACGCGAGCCCTCCAAGCGGCCACGGTCCCCTGACCACGGCACATCATCACGAGAAACCCAGGCGGAAGTCCCGACTTCTGTCTCCATCTCCTTCTGCCTCTTCTTCTTCTTCCTTCGAGCCATCTCGGAGGGCCCCGACGATCAGCCGCCAGGCGGAGGAACGCCTGGAGAAGTACAACAGGCGCCTTGACGAGCTCGCCAAGAAGATCAACCATCAGCCGAAGGAAGAGTTCGACACTCGTCCTCCTTACACCCGCCGGATATTGGAGGAACCAGTCCCCTCCAGGTTCCGCTTCCCTCAGATAGACCCGTACGATGGTACAACGGATCCTCTCGATCATCTCGAGAGTTACAAAGCAATGATGCAAATCCAGGGCGCTTCAGACGCCCTTCTCTGCAAAGCCTTCCCCGCTACCCTGCGGAAGGCCGCCCGTGCATGGCACTCACGCCTACCCTCTCACAGCATCGACTCCTTCCGGGAGCTGGAGAAAGCCTTTATGGCACACTTCGATGCCTGCCGGCGAATCCCAAGGGTAGCCGACAGTCTTTTCTCCGTCCGTCAGAAGGAGGGAGAGTCTCTGCGGGACTTTGTGTCCCGGTTCAAGGCCGCCGCCATCGAGGTCTATCATCTCGATGACGCGGTGGCAGCACTGGCATTGAAGCGGGGACTCCTCCCGTCCCACTTCACTTTCTCCTTGGATAAGAAGCCCCCAAGCTCTTATTCCGATCTCCTCCTCCGAGCTCAGAAATACATCCGCGCGGATGAAGCCGACTTCACCCGCCGGGAATCCTCAAGAAGCTCCAACCACAAGCCCGCTCGCCCCGAGCCCAGCGGGCCCCCTCGACACAAGCGAGCTGACCCGCCTCGTCGTTCCGAGAACAGGTGTCGGAGCCCCGTCCCCGACGAGAGTAAGCTCACGCCTCTTCTAGCCCCTCGATCCCACATTCTGATCGAGATCGAGGGTGAGCCTTATCTTCAACGACCTCCTCCCATGAAGAAAGGTCCCCCCCGTGACAAGAGCCGCTACTGCCGTTTCCACCGGGATTACGGCCACGATACCGATAGCTGCCACAACCTGAAGAGGGCCATCGAGGAGCTTATTCAACGGGGCTACCTCGGCAAATATGTCCAAAAGACGCCGCAGCCGCTGCCGGCCCTCATGGGGCCCCCGCCTGTCCAAGCCCCGGTCGACAATGCCCCCACTGAGCGGACGGTCGGAATGGTGTCCTGGGTATCAGCCTCTGCACCTAAACGGCCGAGAGGGTAGGAGGTGTCGAACAATGTAATCCCTGGGGGGAACCTACTGTAGTGGGGAATGTAAACAATGAAGGCGTCGTCGTCTCCATGACGATCGCCAAGCACCCTGTAAAAAGGATATTAGTTGATAGTGGCAGCTCAGCTGACATCCTTACTTATGACGCTTTTGTTCGAATGGGATTATCTGTGGACTCTCTCCAACCTGTGGCGGCCCCGTTAGTCGGGTTTACCGGGGACTCCGTAAGGGTCGAAGGTGAAATACCTCTGCCTGTGACAGCCGGACACCACCATGCCAAAGCACTGTGATCATGAAGTTCCTGGTCGTAAGGGTCCCCTTGGCGTACAATGCCATTCTCGGACGCCCAGGTCTGAACCTTTTGGACGCAGTCATTTCCACCCGACGTTTACTAGTGCAGTTCCCCACTAGTGAGGGAGTTGGTGAGATGCGCGGCGAGACCAGCCCGGTCCTACCCTGTTATCACACGGCATCAAGTCCCCTGGAAGTTGAGCCAGCTCTAGATGCATCTGATCCCAGAGACTCCAGCCAAGGAGGAGATCCAGCTGAGCACCTGCTAACCTTCCCCTTGGGGAGGACCCGACGAAGACCGTCCGCATCGGAGGACTCCTTCCCCTGGAGGACCGGGAGCGTCTCTTGGGTTTTTTAAGGGCTAACTCGGACATTTTCGCCTGGTCGGCATCTGACATGCCCGGCATCCCTTCGGAGGTGATCACCCACAAGCTCAACATTGATCCACGGCACCACCCGATCCGCCAAAAGAAGAGAAGCTTCGCCCCTGACCGACAAAGGGCCATTGACGAGGAAGTTAGCAAGCTGCTCAGTGCCGGCCACATCTGGGAAGCGCACTACCCTGACTGGCTAGCCAACGTGGTCATGGTGCGTAAGGCAAATGGGAGCTGGAGGATCTGCATAAACTTCACCGACCTCAACAAGGCGTGTCCGAAAGATAGTTTCCCTCTGCCCAGAATTGATCAGCTGGTGGATTCCACCTCCGGGCACGAACTCCTCAGCTTCATGGATGCCTTCTCAGGATATAACCAGATAAGGATGGACCCCAGCGACGAAGAGCACACCTCCTTTGTGACAGAAAAAGGCATTTATTGCTACAAGGTGATGCCTTTCGGCCTCAAGAACACGGGGGCAACCTACCAAAGACTGATGAACAGAGTGTTCCAGGATCAGCTAGGCCGGAACATGGAAGTCTACGTAGACGACATGCTAACAAAGAGCACCCGCGCCTCCGATCACGTCTTCGACCTAGAGGAGACCTTCAACAACCTCCGTCGTTTCCAAGTCAAGCTGAACCCCAAGAAATGTGCTTTGGGGTCACGGCGGGCAAGTTCTTAGGCTTCATGGTGATCCAGCGAGGGATCGAGGCAAACCCAGAGAAGATCAGTGCCATACTCGACTGAGGCCGCCATCCAGCAAAAAGGAAGTACAGCGATTGACGGGGAGGATAGCGGCTCTAAGTCGTTTCCTCTCCAAATCAGCTGAGAGATGCCTGCCTTTCTTCAAGGCCTTGCGGAAAATGAATAGCTTCGAATGGACGGATGACTGCCAGAAAACCTTCGACGGGTTGAAGGCATTCCTGTCTTCTCCGCCACTTCTATCCAAGCCAAGAGATGGAGAAAGTCTCTTCCTCTACTTAGCCGCTTCGTCAGAAGCCGTTAGCTCGGTCTTGGTGCGCCTCGATGCCGACGAAACTCAAAGACCTGTCTATTATGTGAGTAAGGTCCTTCATGACGCAGAGGTCAGATATTCCAAGACAGAGAAAGTTATTTTCACCTTGATAGTCTCCGCCCGATGCCTTCGTCCGTATTTTCAAGCCCATCCTATTGTGGTGCTCACGGATCAGACACTTCGAGCCATCCTAGCTCGCCCGGACACTTCAGGCCGACTGGCCAAGTGGGCCATCAAGCTAGGGGAGTTTGACCTTTCTTTTCAAGCTCGGCCGGCTCTGAAGTCTCAGGTCTTGGCCGATTTCCTGGTCGAGTGTACTTGGGCGGAGGAAGATCCCAAAGAGGCTCCTATGGAGCAGTGCGAACCTGAGCCAGAGGATGATGGAGAATCCTGGTTTCTTCATGTGGACGGCGTATCAAATTCACAAGGAAGCGGCGCCGGCCTCATTCTTGCCAGGCCGGGTGGAGAAAGGACGGAATGTGCCCAACGGTTCCTATTCGAAGCCACCAACAATCAAGCCGAGTACGAGGCCCTACTGGCCGGGCTAAGGTTAGCCCGAGAGTTGGGAGTAAGGCGTCTCAGACCCTTTACCGACTCGCAACTTGTCTCTGGCCAAATCCACGGGGAATATGAAGCGCGCGACCCCATTATGGTGCAGTATTTGGGCAAGGTTCAGTTTCTAACTTCCTCACTGCCTTGTTTCAATATCAGTTACATTCCCCGGAGCGAAAATGCCAAGGCCAACATCCTTTCTCGTCTGGCCACCTCCGTCGACAGCTTGACGAGAGATGCTTATATTGAATACTTGAAAAGACCCAGCATAGAGGACAGTGAAGAAGTCCTCCCACTCGCTCAAGAGCCCACCTGGATGGATGCCTACGTCCGTTATCTCACCGACGGCACTCTCCCTGATGACCGCAACGAAGCTAGACTACTCAAGTGGAGAGCCTCCAAATTCATCCTCCTCGACGAGCGTCTATACAGAAGGTCGTTCTCCTACCCCCTACTCAAGTGCGTAGGGCCCACCGACGCTGACTACATCCTCAGAGAAATTCATGAAGGCATCTATGGAAATCACCTGGGGGGCAGATCTTTAGCTCAAAAGGCCCTCCGCCAAGGATACTTCTGGCTTACTATGAAGGAAGATGCAGCCAGATTGGTTCAGAAGTGCGATGGTTGCCAGCGCCACGCACACATCCAACATCAACCATCTGCCCCAATGAGTCTGCTCTCGGCCCCATGGCCTTTCGCCCAATGGGGAATGGACATTCTCGGGCCATTCCCCCCAGCTTCAGGGCAACGAAGATTTTTGCTAGTCGCCATCGATTACTTCACCAAATGGGTTGAGGTCGAAGCGCTGGCCAAGATCACCGAAAGCAAAGTCAAAGCCTTCTTCTGGAAGTCAATCATATGCCGTTTCAGCCTGCCCCACACCCTCGTCACGGACAATGGCCACCAATTCAACAATGAAGCATTCAAAGCCTTTTGTGGCGAGTTAGGCATTCATCACCGATTCACATCTGTCGGCCATCCTCAAACTAACGGAGAAGCCGAGGTCATGAACCGCACCATCCTTAGAGGACTCCGAACCCGGCTAGACGGGTCCAAAGGTCAATGGGTGGAGGAGCTCCCCAGTGTGATCTGGGCCTACCACACAACCCCCAGAGCTCCGACGGGCGAGACTCCTTTCAGTCTTGCTTTCGGATCCGAAGCCGTCATCCCCGCCGAGATCGGTCTGCCCAGTCCACGTGTGGAGTCCTTCAACGAGAAAAACAACTCTACACTGATACGGGCTAACCTGGACTTCATAGATGAGGCGCACGATCGGGCGAGGCTGCGCATGGCGACCTTTCGTCAGCGTGCGGCCAAATACTACAACGCTCGAGTTCGTCCCAAGGTTTTTCGCCGTGGAGACTTGGTTATGAGAAAAGCTGAAGTTTCAAAGCCTACAGAGGGGGGCAAGCTATCCCCCAACTGGGAGGGCCCTTATCGCGTCACCGAAACACTTCACCGGGGGGCATACAAATTAGAGGAGCTCGATGGGAAACCCATTCCACGTACCTGGAATGTGGACAACCTCCGCCAATATTACCAATGATGTACTCCCAGAAGCATGAGTAATAAAGGAGGCCCCTTCTAACGCCATAGCTTGTTCTCCCTTATGTCCAAGGACTAGGTCTCTCAAAAGGAGTTCACTAGCATCGCGGCCCACGGGACACCACTCGGCCCCGGCACGGCGATGCCCCCGAGTAGGTTAAGACCCTAAAGGCTCCGTAACCAGCTGAGTCGCCACTTGAGCGGCACACAAACCCCCAAGATGGTTCAAAAGGAGCTCACTGGCATCGCAGCCCACGGGACACCACTCGGCCCCGGCACGGCGGTGCCCCCGATAGGTTAAGACCCTAAAGGCTCCGTAACCGGCTGAGTCGCCACTTGGGCGGCACACAAACCTCCAAGATGGTTCAAAAGGAGCTCACTAGCATCGCGGCCCACGGGACACCACTCGGCCCTGGCACGGCGGTGCCCCCGAGTAGGTTAAGACCCTAAAGGCTCTGTAACTAGCTAAGTCGTCACTTGGGCGGCACACAAACCCCCAAGATGGTTCAAAAGGAGCTCACTGGCATCGCGGCCCACGGGACACCGCTCGGTCCCGGTACGGCGGTGCCTCCGAGTAGGTTAAGACCCTAAAGGCTCCGTAACCGGCTGAGTCGCCACTTGGGCGGCACACAAACCTCCAAGATGGTTCAAAAGGAGCTCACTGGCATCGCGGCCCACGGGACACCACTCGGCCCTGGCACGGTGGTGCCCCCGAGTAGGTTAAGACCCTAAAGGCTTCGTAACCGGTTGAGTTGCTACTTGGGCGACACACAAACCCCCAAGATGGTTCAAAAGAAGCTCACTGGCATCGCGACCCATGGGACACCACTCGGCCCCGACACGGCGGTGCCCCCGAGTAGGTTAAGACCCTAAAGGCTCCATAACCAGCTGAGTCGCCACTTGGGCGGCACACAAACCCCCAAGATGGTTCAAAAGGAGCTCACTGGCATCGCGGCCCACGGGACACCACTCGGCCCCGGCACGGCGGTGCCCCCGAGTAGGTTAAGACCCTAAAGGCTCCGTAACCGGCTGAGTCGCCACTAGGGCGACACACAAACCCCCAAGTTGGTTCAAAAGGAGCTCACTGGCATCGCAGCCCACGGGACACCACTCGGCCCCGGCACGGCGATGCCCCCGAGTAGGTTAAGACCCTAAAGGCTCCGTAACCGGCTGAGTCGCCACTTGGGCGGCACACAAACCCCCAAGATGGTTCAAAAGGAGCTCATCGGTATTTCGGCCCACGGAACACCACTCGCAGCGGTTCACAAACCCCCCCGAGTGGTTAAGACCCTAAAGGCTCTGTACCCGGCGAGTCGCCCTTCGCAGCGGTTCTTACACCTCCGAGGCGGTTCAAAAGGAACCTGATGACTCTCAGCTCTCAGGTCATCCTCCGGGGTTCAAAAGGCTTTCGGCAGCCACAACTTACCTCAGCGGTTTTAACTCTGTATCATCGACCGACGGCTAATCGGCCTCGACGGCTCTATTTCTGCTTCGGCAATTTTTTCACGGCCTCAGCGGCTTTATCTTGGCAGCCTCAAGCCGGCAGATAGCCATGAAAAGACTTCCAGACTCCGCGTTGGGAGAGGATTACTAGCTGCCCTCAGCTAGCCAAAGAAGGCATGCAGACGTCCATACAAGGCAGCGCAAGAGAAAAGGGGTTTCCCTACCTAGAAGGAATCATGGTTGAAGTTAACATGAAAGAGCAGATGCCAAGGTAAAAGTTCTACACTCCTTTCGCTTAGCTGATGCGGGGCACGCAAGCTCAAGGAGTGTGGGGGGCATTTGATGGGGCCAGTTGACCCCATGGAGAATAAAAGACAATATTTTTTTAACGGGGACCTTGATAGCGGCGTCGGTCCCAACGTTGGCCGCATCCCACCTCGGCCTCGGCAATCGGCCTCGCCCCGCTCGGCAACCTCGGCTCCAAGGCCGACAGCTCCATGGCCGACACCTCCAAGGCCGGCACCTCCATGGCCGACGCCTCCAAGACCGACACCCGGCACTTCCCAGCCGGCCCCGGCACCTCCCAGCCGGCCCCAGCATCTTCCTAGCCGGCCCCCCACGTCTCCAAGCTATGCGGCCCCGGCACCTTCCAGCCGGCCCCGGCACCTCCCAGCCGGCCCCGGCATCTTCCTAGCCAGCCCCTCCGTCTCCAAGCTAGGCGGCCCCGGCACCTCCCAGCCGGCCCTGGCATCTTCCTAGCCGGCCCCCTATGTCTCCAAGCTAGGCGGCCCCGGCACTTCCCAACCGGCCCCCTACGTCTCCAAGCCGCCGAGTCGGCCCCGACCCTTCCTGGTCGGCCCTTCTCGCCCCCGGCATCTCCAAGCTCGCCGAGTTGGCCCCGGCCATTCCTGGCCGGCCCCTCTCGGCCCCGGCATCTCCGAGTTCTCCAAGCCCGCCGAGTCGGCCCCGATCCTTTCTGGTCGGCCCTTCTCGGACCCGGCGTCTCCAAGCCCGCCGAGTCGGCCCTGGCCATTCCTGGCCGGCCCCTCTCCGTCCCGGCATCTCCGAGTTCTCCAAGCCCGTCGAGTCGGCTCCGGCCATTCCTGGCCAGCCCCTCTCGGCCCCGGCGTCTCCAAGCCCGCCGAGTCAGCCCCGATCATTCCTGGCCTGTCCCGCCCCGGCACTTCCTGGCCGGGGAGGTCGGCCTCGGCCGCCCCTGGCCAGCCGGGTTCAGCCTCGACTCCCCCGGAAGGGTCAAGGTGTCCCAGTTCTCCCCAGCATGGCCCCAGCAGTTCAAGAAACCGCCTCTCTGACTCGCGCCGCCTGACAATGCCAGGTCCACCTACTACTGGCCACGTTGTTGATGGGACTAGATCCAACTACCCAACAGCCCCGCTGGCTGATGGGACTTAGCCCACCAATCGCCGCTTTCTCCCTTTTCGATGAGACAGAACCCACCAACCAGCGCAGATTCACGCAACTGAACTCCGCAGACATTCCCTCCTCATGAAATCCCACGTGATCATGCCAGGTCAACCCCTATAAAAAGGTGAATCCACCCAGTAAACAGGTATGCGCGATAATCCCCAAAATCGCTGCCTTAGCATTCAGGAAGGAATCCCTCTTTCCTGAGACCTCCTTTCTCATACTAAAAAGGGCTCACTTGAGCCCCTCTTCAGCCGTGACCTCAGTTGCTAACTTGGGCGTCGGAGGGTCCCACCGGAGAACCCTCTCCGGTCCTGGGACTTTTCTACAGGTAACCTGGTGAAGAAGAGCCTGGAGAAGCATCCCGTTCCCGACGTCCAGGATAGGTGATTGAGCGTCATCACTACCAAAACTTTTTAGATCAAAATCCTTTAAGATCAATGTGCCCTTTTTGTCTTTATGTTGCATCATTTTCTTGATTAGAATCAATGGCATGCACTTTCTTGAATAAGTCATTGCCTTAATTACATAGTCAGGACTGCTTATTACAGAATTCTGATTGCTTTTTATTGATATATGTAAAGTTGCTTTACAAAGAAAACTGGCTAAAATAAGACTCTTAGAAGGCATGCTGCAGAGGGAACTGCACCTCTCCTTGTTGGGCATCTTAGCAGCCCCCCTTTTGAGTGGTCAGTAAAATTTATTGTAAATGGGTTAGTATGTTGAAATTTTTAAGATGAAAAAGAAAAAATGTGAGTAGTGATTTAATTGTTCAATAATATGCTGGTCATGAAAGCCTGAACAAGGTTTTCTTTATACATTTTTCACAAGCCAGTTGTTGCGTAATTGGCTACACAGCTATCATCGTTGTTAACTCTTCTTAAAGTTTTAGGATTAAACGTAGCGGCATACCTTGAAGAAGCTTGATATGCATATCCTGGAAAAACATGAAGGTCTTTGAGGCCATTTAAATTAAAGAGGGATGGTCGTGTGGGGAATTCATGAGCTGAAAGACACCTTCAGTAACATCAGGAGTGCCTGTAAATTGTATAACCATTATATGATCATGGAAAGCTGCTTCTTTTGCATCATTTTGGTTAAACTCAAAAAGAAGTAAAATATTTTAAAGCATGAGTTTGCCTATTGCCTTCAAGAATTTTGTGTTCTCCTCCAGAATTTGCATGCTAGTAGATTAGTTAACCAGTTATCATCACTGAACCTACTGTACATTCAGGTGGAAGTATGTTAAATTCCTTCTCTTGAACTAAAAAACCATAAAAGATAACTCCTTATGGCATGCATCTTGATTCAGATCAAGCTTGATAAGCATCTTCTGGACTTTTAAGTCTCCATGTTGAAATATTAGAGTAGAGAGAATGGTATAATCTCAACTGCAAGATGGTCTGTGAGAATAATTACATTCAAAACTTACTTCTGCATACACAGAGTTCAATTATATGTTGGCATTATTATTAGCAATCCACCATTTTTTTAATTGAACTGTCCTTGTGCATATTTGGTGCACGTAGTGCTTAATTTAACCATTTCAATGGTTTTCTTTCTCCCTCTGCAGTATCACACTTTCTGGTCTAGCTAGTGCTCAAATCTTTATTTCAGTGAAAAGTTGTCTGAGATTGAGAGAATGTTACGATAATTGTGATTCACTAAAATTTCCTTGTAATTGTAATTACAATTTATTTTCTATCAGGTAATCAAGTATTCTTCAGCAAATTCTGCTGGAGCTGAGTGCATTGAGCCTGATTGCAGCTGGGTAGAGCAATGGTATTATTAAGGAACTTCTCTAATGTTGAATATATGCATCTGGGCACTTTCTTTTTTCTTTTGGTGGATGAATGCATAACCATTGTTTGTTTCTCCCTCATGTACCCAATTCACCTGTGTTGTAATTCTTTTCCTATGACTCTGGAATCCTATTGGTCAATATTCTGGTAGTTTTGGAAATCTGGTGATGAAGTCTTCAAGAAAAGTGTTCAGTTGTACATCCAATCATACTTCTAGCATAATACACGCAGAATGATGTTATTTTCTGTTCTATTTCCTTTTATTATCTCTATGGAGTAGTGATTATTGCCTTATCAGGGTGCATCGTGCGGGGCCACGTAAGCAAATATACTTTGAGCCTGAGGAAGTAAAAGCTGGAATTGTTACTTGTGGAGGGCTCTGTCCTGGTCTCAATGATGTCATTAGGCAGGTCAGTCCCTGTTTGGTCATTCTTTTATTTTTTGTTTCGAGAGTATCTCTTTTTCCCCCAAAAAAAAAAATAACACCACTTTAGATGTTTAAGATGGCCTTAAACACATGTTTGTTAAAGTGAATAGGAATCATGAGATTGTTCATGCTCATAGATCATTGGATTGAATGATTAATTCTACATCATTGCAGATCTATTGACTGCTAAAACACCATTATTGCTGCTCTCTACAATCTATTAGCAAGCTAGTTTAAAAGAAAAATAAAACAGAATTTCCATTATACGTCAAAATCTATTCATATTATTCTTCTATAGAAGCTATGATTTGTATCAAACATTTATCAGGTCACAATCAACTGTATATTTATGCATGCTAGTATAGTAATTATCAACCTTTTGTGAGGTCAAAAATGGCTATTACAAAAAAAAAAAAAAAACTTAGCGCCTGTCACTTGTCCTGAGCAAGCTGTTGATTTCCTTGCACTTAGAAACCAGTCTTGAAAACAGAAACATCCAGAAACTATGCAAATGTAAATCATCCAGCTAACATTTTGATAGTTTTGAGTATCACAAGCAGCTTTCTGTTGAACTCAATACTAAAGTTAACATTAAAACATTGAAGAAAATATCAAAGAAACAATAAATTAGAAACTTCTATTTAGTTGTTTATTCGGGGTGGTTAGCATATAAGTTCAAGAAAGGAATTGAGATCTAATATGAATTTTTTACCAAAGCTGAATCCAAGCCCTATAATAGATGTTAGATGAGAATCCAGTCTTTTGATTTGCATCCAAAATGGATCTGACCCAAATTTCACCCATTTAAAGCCCCTGGTGTTCATGATGATGATTCTATCCTGCTACATGTCACTTGATGTTAATTAGTATCATGGAATAAATTGTTGAGGCTTGGCAATCTTTGAAATGAATTTAGAGTCTTATTTTCACATTTCTTCTATATGATAAATTTGACTAAAGAAATTTCTTTCATCGACTACACTAATAATTGCATTTTTACATGTGTGCTATATTTTGATATATACAATCCAAATCCATATTTGCCTTATTGTTTATTCATTGTTTCATGATTATGTCATGTCATGTTTGACAATTGATAGATATGTCCTTTTTAGAATTCTATGTCCATGTACATGTCAGTGATACACTCTTTCCCTATGACTGGACGAGGACAACATTTGTTTGCATTAGTGTTCAGCTATATAAAGGGGAATGCAATTTCTTCTGTAGAGTTTGTATTTGTTTTTTGCAGGCAGTGCCTTTCTTCCAAGTATTTAAGTTCTGTGAACGAGGACAATTGGCCTACTTGGAATTCTATGTTTCAAGTTGTCTTGAAATCTGATGAAACAAGGATACTGTCTGTAAAGAAATATTATGTTTTTGAGTACGAAAATATTTGCAATGATTCTTGCTGTATCAGATTCCTGTTGTGTACATAAAAACGTTTTTTGGTGCTTCAGCAAATATCTTCATTAATTTCTTGACCACTGAAATTGCATAGTTCTATTAGGCATTTCTGTATATGTCTTCCAATGCAGAAGTGAGTCTAGTTTCAGATTTTTCTGCTATTTAAAAAGTAGTTCCAGACATCCAGCTGGCTGCATAAGGCAATCTTGTTGTGTGGAAAGAACCCCTACAAGTTTTCTTAAATTTGACAAATCATAGCGAATGAGCAGTTTGAGTCTCTTCTTGTGATTGCAGATAGTGTTCACCCTTGAAAAATATGGTGTTCACAGGATTGTTGGAATCCCATTTGGTTATCGCGGTTTTTTTGAAGAGGGCTTGGAAGAAATACCAGTAAGAACGGTTTTCTCTTCATGCTCATGGCATTCATGAGGTCATATCTATATATTTAACCATACTGTAAGACTACAGTTTGCCCTTTTCTCTCCAGTTGTCGCGTCAAGTAGTTCAAAACATTAATCTACAAGGTGGGAGTTTGCTTGGAGTTTCCCGTGGGGGGCCCAACATTAGTGAAATTGTAGATAGCATTGAGGTATGTTGAGTTGCTCATCAGTTTACAGGTGATATTTTGATGTAATACAAAATTATTTTTTGAGCACTAACGCGCATAAAGTCTTTTCTTTAAGAATTTGTTAATAACATTTTTCAGGCCCGGGGAATCGATATGCTTTTTGTCCTTGGTGGTAATGGTACGCATGCAGGGGCCAATGCAATACATAATGAGGTGCTTAGCTCTGTTTCCTTGTGTTTTGGAATGTTTATCATACGTCTAAATGAACAAGTATGCTATAAAATCTCAAAACTTCCATTTGGTGTGGATTGTTCAGCTGTTATATTATTTGGTTGTAATCAACTTCCGTCCAGTCCCCTTCCAATTAGGAAGCAGTATTTCTGGTTTTTATTTCTACTCTTCGAGGCACTTTGACTTCTGGCTTATCAACAATTCTTGGTATACATTAATCACTTGTATGCTCATCTGTAGTCCATCTGGTGTGCAGTGTCATAAGAGAAGAATGAAAGTGTCAGTTGTGTGTGTGCCAAAAACAATTGATAATGATATACTCCTGATGGATAAGACATTTGGTTTTGACACGGCTGTAGAAGAAGCTCAACGAGCAATCAACTCTGCATATATGAGGTAAGCTGTTATATTATTACAGTTTTCTGATTTATACAGGGTGACTCAGATTATTCCCTGCAAGGAAAGGAAAAACAAATGATTTGGTTCTGATATTTGTTGTTTTGATTCTTTTAATTTAATTTGTTTTCTTCTGAAATTAGGCACATAGTGCATATCATGGCATTGGGCTGGTGAAATTGATGGGAAGAAGTAGTGGGTTCATAGCCATGCATGCATCTCTTTCTAGCGGGCAGATAGACATATGTTTAATACCTGAGGTGCGTAGATTCTGTCTCCAGTTTCTTTTTTCTTCTGCTCATTTGCTAACAATTCCATGTCCTTCAAATGAAGGTACCTTTCACTTTAGAGGGACCATATGGTGTCTTGGGGCACCTTGAGCATCTAATACAAACCAAGGGACATGTTGTGGTTTGTGTTGCTGAAGGGGCAGGACAAGTAAGTGAATAATCTATATGGTAACTTTATCGGGTTTCTTGAATGGCATATGGAATAAAATCATTTGTGAATATTAGTCTATGTCTCCAACTTGTATTAATTATTTCGTTATTGTTGTCATTGCAGGATTTGCTGCAAAAGTCAAATGCAACAGATGCATCAGGAAATGCAGTACTTAGCGATATTGGTGTCCACATTCAACAGAAGGTTTATGTCTCACTGTCATTAGCATGCTTCTGCTTCTTCCTGTTTTAATGGATCTAGTGAGAAAACTGGTTGACTGGGGTTTGGTATATATGATTTACAGCAATCGTGAGGAAAGGATTAGATAAGATTCTGTATTCTTGTTGCACTAGCTAGATAGGAAATTATTATTTTTTCTCTGTCAGCAATAAACTGAATATAAGAGTTAAATTCTAACAATTGGAAATCGAGACATTTTTACTGAATGATTGTTCAGGGATTTATCTAGCTCTTTATAGGAAAAAGGCCTTTAGATTGGGAAAAGAAAAACTCTATACTCCTAGCCAGCATTCTTACTGCACCAGTCCTGCAATGTATTGCTATGATCGAAGTTGGTTTCCTTTCCCAAGACCACTCTGCCTATATAGTTTTTAACTGGGAGGTGGTTTGTCACCTTTCTTTTCTTTTCTTTTATTTGGTGGGAAAGTTGGGGGGCCTGGGCTGCTAGGATGTTTGGCACTTTAATCATGGTTCTTCTTTTAATTAGGGTCTTGCTGGCATTCTTCATCATATGGAATTTAATATATGTGATCTTTGTATCTGCAATCTTTTCCTCCAATCACATAATAGTATGTTCTCACAAGGGAGTCTTCTCAACTGCACTTATTTTTCGAAAAAAAAAAAAGTTAACCATTTTATAGAATGACTTGGACTTCACTAGCTATATATTGTTAACGGTTAACATATTTCTTACAGATAAAGAAATATTTCAAGGATGTTGGTGTTCCAGCAGATGTAAAATATATCGATCCAACTTATATGATCCGGGCATGTCGGGCCAATGCATCTGATGCAATCCTCTGCACTGTACTTGGACAGAATGCTGTAAGAATCATCCCTTATATGCCATCATATGTTTGCAACACTACTTTCCCTGTACAGAAACAATACATTAATGCATACTATGAAAAGAATGGTTAAGCTAATTGTTTAGTGGCTGCTGGCAAACTAGATAGCAGGAACTCATTGTCCTCCATGTATCCCATCCTAAACTTTTTTAGATGGATTCGTTAAGTGATTTTTTAAATATGTTCTATGAGCCTATTTACATCTTCTGTGACATGAATTTGAGACAAAATGTTTTCACATGTATCTTTTGCTGTTCCTGTAGCACAAAATTGCAGCAACATGGCTTCTACTTACTAATACAGTTTTTACCCAGTGGTTCTATATAACTTCTGGTGGTTTAGTGTCATTCAGTGGCATGACCTATAAGAGTACTCTTCTCAAATAACTGAGAGATGTATTGAATATATAGTTGGGTTATTAAATATTTGCTTTGAGTTCATTTAACCAAGTCTAATGTTTTCTCACTGGCAAGTTTACCTCTTTTATGTTTTCCTACTAGTTTCTAATGAATTTTTGATTCAGTCTTATTGTGTTAGTTAGCATCATCCGCCATATATTTAAGCATTATAAGAATAAAAGTCATGGAACCAGTTCATTGTGCATGTAAAAAGTGGTAAGTTACCGTTTTGTATGATAGCCTCATGCCTGTGGGAATTGTGGCAGAATATGATACAAACAGTCAGGCCTCTGGGACTTGTTCATCACAGGCAATGAAGAATTTGCACCAAATTTGGAGTTTTTTTTTAAAAGCTCAGACTAAGATAAGATAGCTTGAGCGTGGTTGACACAGATCTGAGGCCTCAACAAAGAGGGAGCAATTATTCTATTCAAAGTGGCCACGTGGGTTTGTTAATTATTTTTCTCACGTAAATGACCAAAGCCCATGTATGAGGCGGTGGCTGAGACAAGAAAAAAGCAGGCAGTGGATCCCCTGCATGCAGGCTTTTCAATTAATGATAACTTCTCAGAAAAGTGGATCCGGTTTGTGTGGAGAATTAAGGTGGAAGGGGAGACCTTCAGTAGCTTGATAAAGTTGTTGATGATCTTATTATTACAGTGATACCAGAAAACCAGGGAAAAAAATCACAAATGATTCACAAATTGAAACAATTGGGATTTGGCTTTGTTATATTTATGATTTTAACTCCCGGGATACCTTTATCAGTCTTAAGCAAATTGCTAAATATGCTAGATGTTTTCCATAAGATCAACTTACATTGCAAGAATGGTCATCTGATTTTAATTCCTTTGGCTCCTGTCACTTTAAGACTGCAATTTCTTATTGAAGTTTGTTAGGCACATGCTATTGCTTATGTGATTACAGCCACATGTGTATTATTCCTTGCAAGCTGCTATTTGAGTAGTAGCCTTAACGCATTTTTGATATCATGGCATGTTCAGGTTCATGGTGCATTTGCGGGCTTCAGTGGTATTACAACAGGCATTTGCAACACCCATTACGTTTACCTTCCCATTCCAGAAGTCATTACATCTCCCAGGTGTGTTGATCCCAACAGCAGGATGTGGCATCGGTGTCTGACATCCACAGGCCAGCCAGACTTCCACTGATATGTCTGCAGATCTTTTTACCTTTCGAACTGCAGAGCTGCATCATTTATTAGCAATCCAGGGATGATCAGAATTGATAGCATCCAGTGAAGGTAGATGTAAGAGATTAATAAGGACATGACACAGAGATAATCTTTGCGGGGTTTTCTCAAATGATAATTGTTCTGGGGATGCGGGTTTTCATCTCTATCAAGAAACAAGTAGCTGTATTTTTGTGATTACAGTTTTCTTATGAGAAATATGTGGACTAACTTTATCATCATGGTTGTTTTATACGTCAATGGGTGAATGATTTAGTCAAGAATGCATCATTGCAAAGCTTGGAATTGTCCGCGCTGCAGTATATGGTCATGTTTATGCTACAGCTTTTGCTTCAACACTGTAGGCCCTCCCCTAGCGATGACTATTTTTTTGAGCTTAGCAAGGCAGACCAGAGCACGTTAATTAGTGACATCTAGGTTTTTTTTTATTTGTTGATAAATGAATTTAGGCTAAAATATGCTTTTGATCCTCAAACTTTAAATTTTTTTTTCTCAAACTTTCAATTATTTTTAATTTAATTTTTCATATCTCATTAGACGTGAACAAATAAAGGATGTCAGCTATTCTATTAAAATTGTTTCAGAACATTAAAAATATAATATTTTAAAACATAAAAGGCCTAAATTATAACAACTTAATTGCATGAAAAATTGAGGATTTAAAAGTATACTTTTACTCTTAGTTTAATTGCCTGCGACGGTTGGACAATTTTCAGCTTAAAGATGGCATCCCACATGAATGAAAGGAGAACCAGTTCGACATGATCTTCTCTGCGGTAACAACAACATGCAACTTAATACAACAAAATGATCGATGACCCGAGTTTACAAGCACTCTCACAAGGAAAAATCATGGTACAAAGATTTTTACATCCAAGACCTCATGACTTTTACCAACTCATCCTATTGCATCATACATTGCAAAGACAAGTTACCAATTAATTTATTAAATCATCCCGGCGTTAGCTTTACGTATTACAAAAGCAACAGTTAACTAAGGACAAAATTAAAGAGGCTTAAAACGCAATGCTGCTTCGGATTAGAATTCTAGCTTATAAATTAAATAAACAGAGGAAAGGAAAAAAGAAATAAACCTTCCATTTTATGTTTTTGTTATCAACTCGGTTTCTTTGCCCCTTGCTTTGTTGTCAGATCGCTTAGCATACAACCAAGTAGGCATGTGAAGCATTCATCACATGCCCAAAAAATACTTCTTCAAGGACCAAAGATCTTTGTCTGCAAGAGAAGTTTTTCACGGACCAAAGATCTTTTTCAAGTAGTACATCAGTAGGCAGATGGAGGTATCAAGAGTGCTTGGATTCTAGTGACATATGAACAACAGGGCTGGTTCCAAATTAGTGAATTGAGGCATACGTGTAACTGACAAAAAGTCATACCACAAAATTCCCTGCAGAATAATGTTGGCCAGACTGATCCCGTTTTTTCCTATTAATGAAAAAGGAATTAGAATTATATCCCAAAAGAAATTTAAAAAAAGAATGCATTAGCATTTGGCTAATTAAACTGGTTAAGTCCAAATCTAGTTCAAAAGACCACAATGATAACAAAAACCCATAAATATGATAACAAAAAAATTACAATTAAAGAGTTTTTTAAGAGCGATTTAACACACTAATTATGAACTGAAAAACCATCCATAAAATTTATCAAGCATGTGATGAAATATCATGCATCATGCCCATGCGGGTTAAGGTTAGCATGCATACAACAGTCTGATTCAGTATTCAGTACATAACATCAGATACAAAAAGCACTCGTATGCACTGGCATATTAAAAACAAAACAAAAATGAGGATGTAGTAAGAATCTCGACCATCTTTGATTTCTCTCATAAATCAATACAACATCACTGATGAAAAATGTCTTCCAGACAGGTTCATTTTCTTTTCTTTTTTTTCCCTTAATAGAAAAAATTGACCACAAATTATCATACACTTAACAAATTAAAACAAAGCAAGCATTAAAGTGATAATCAGTTTTAAGTGGAAAGAATCTATGATAATTAAACCAAGTCCAAGTGAGGTGCTCAACTTTGAGTTCATATTTATTCATGTGCAGTTTTAAAACAATGCACATATTGTACCGGCATAGAATAATAAAACATAATCTAATTAAGTCTTTGCAAACCTCAAGCCTGTGTGTCAGATACACATAAAATTAGACAAGCAATTAAATTTGACAATAATTCTAGTTCAAGGTGTACAATAAGCCATGAATAAATGCTACAGAATATAGCTAAAGCCTTTTTTTAATTAGTTGGCAATGCAAATTACAATTGAAGTATTGTGGGATTACACATTTTATAGCAACATGTTATCAGCACTATCAACATAAGCACCTCAAATTCTGAACCACATACATTGATAGTTACAAACATTCAAGAGAACAGGATAACGTTAAAGCACTATGGTTCCTTAAATTACAGCTACTAACATATAAAGTTCTAAGCAGCAATGAGAGAAAGAAGTCAAACAAAGAAGGTCCGGGCATATGAAGTCATAATAATGGAGTTTATCACAGATATTCGCTCCCCCATACTCCACAAACAAATCTAGCATTCCAACAATTCTTGCCACTTCTAGGAGTAAGAATTAATAATAACCCTTTATAGCAATAGCCAAAAACACATTACAAAGAGGTGCGACCTTCCAGGAAAGCCTCTGCTTTGGACCATGGACTACATTTCCCAAGTAAATTTCATCCTAAGATGTTATTGGACTGTGTGCTGGTTCTTCTCAAGAATATAAGAATTCCTTCATTTGCTTTGCTGAAAATCCTAATCATATTAAAGATCACAAGATAAGACCATGGTGGTCAGAAACCGCTTATAGCTATTAATTGTTTGCAACTTCCCAGAGAATAACCATCCAAATGGGGCACAGAACTATTCAATGTTGTTTATTTCTGGAAAAAAAAATAAATAAATCTACCATAGACACCAAAGGCCAAATAGCAAAATTGCTTTACTCCTACTATACTAATGTCAAGAGGCTTGCATTTGTCTTCAAACTTTTTTATTTCCTGCTATATACACCTATTTAACTCTGCCAAGGCCGATCCCAAGCCCAAGTAAAGGATGAGGGTTGCATTAGGTAGTTGACAGCCAGCGTAAAACTCCATCAGATCCAATCTACTAAATCAAATTATGCAAAAGCAGAGTGGAGGAAGCAGATTTATGTAGCCGATCCCATGTAGTTGGGAAAGGCTTATATGAGTTGAGTTGAGTTGTGCTATATACACCTATTTCATTCTCAAATTTGAGATGGAAACAGTGAAGAGTTGACGTTAAATTGACAATCAGTTGCAAAAACATGTCAAGATATAGAACTAATCCCACATAATGCAATTTACTCAATGAATGCCAAGGACCCGTCAAGACTGACAGGAAAGGGATCCTAGAAAGTGAGCAGTTCATCTAAAATCTAAGAGAGAGAAAATTAGAAGGCAAATAAATATGTATGCATCAGATTAGAGCTAGATGGATGGTGTGATAAAGGTTCTGGATGTTATGTCATTCATGCATATCTTGGTAACCTGAGGAAAAATTCTATAAAACAGCAAAATGACCCATGTTGGATGGTTTAGAATGGTGAGTCATTGAAGGTCCAAGAAAACAAGATAAATGTAATAGAATAACAAAGTTGAGAAAGATGTGTAATAAAACAAAGAAGGGCAAAGTGTATATCAGAGAGCTATAAGAGTTGCATAATAAAGCACAAAGTACTGAGAATTAAATAAGATAGTCTGGGCATATAAAAATAGAAATTTGAGGAGGCCCTGCTAAGGAGGAAATTTCAAATGCTTAATTAAAAAGATTTGGGAAGAGAAAGGTCAAACCCAAGGTAACATGGATGGAATTTGTGTAAATCAAGTTGTTTAAGTTTTCAATAACATCAAAAGCCCTTCATAAGAAAGATTGATGAATAGAAACTCACAATGCCAACTCCAAATAGTTAGAATGATGCTTGATGGTAATGGTTATATCCCCATAACTCCACAACTATCAAGGATCATACACCAAAACTGCTTGAAATGCTCCTGAAAATGATCTCCCCTATCAACTAAAAGAACTCTAATATTTCATGAAAACATGGGAAACACCTTTATTACTTAAAAGGAAATGAGCACAAACTTGCCTTGCCACCATGTAATGCAAGAGGTTGTTTTTCAGTTTTTGACACCTAACATATGGACCAACAAGAATGAGGTGGTTTGTCAGCACTCAACAATGAGCTGATGCTCCATAAAGAGATTCGATTGCCAAATCAGCTATCACAAATCTTTCTGACATAATAAAAGAAAGGAACATGATACCAAAAGAAGCAATGTGAGTCACACAGGTTTCCTTAATATACAGGAAGTGTTAGAACAAAGATGAATAATGGTGCAATCATTGTATCTCCAAGTCTTTGACTAATAACCTAGGGCCAGATGTAGCTTAGATTTAATTATTTTAATTTTTAAGTTACTATTTTCTATCCAACTATTTCCCCCCTTCCTAAACTTGTTGCAAAGGTAATGATGAGTGGCCATTGCTAAAGATGTTTTGGGGCTTAAAGTTATGTGAACCCTAGAGAACCAAAACATGGGCATTTGGCTAATATTTTGACAGAAAATAGAGGCCATGGCCAGTGACTAGAGGGTGGCAATGTCCTGAATTAGTAACTGGCATAGAAGAGTGAGAAAAGATGAGGAAGGGGGAGAAAAATAAAAAGGAAAGATAAAAAGGAGGTAAAATTTGGGAAAGAAAAGAACTTGGAAGAGAAAAAGAGAGGGAAGAGAGAGGAGGAAAAATAAGAAGGAAATATGAAGAGGAAATCGGTGATTGCTAACGTGACAGCCATGCTGAGCCTACTCTGGTGTGAGTTTTTTTTTTTTTTTCAAGTCAATTTTATTTTATGGATGGCTCAATTTCATTAAAATTATAAAATCTAAGAAGCTTTTAGTTGTTCCCTTAAGGATTGAATTATTTGATGGAAATGCCCTTGGAAATTGAATTATTTGATGGCAATGTCCTTGGAGAGCTGCAGTTTACTATCTATCAGTGGATCTTTGCAGCTGGAGTCTTTTATGTAAGCTGTGATGCAGACTTTAGGACCTCACTCCTCTACCATGCCTGTTTTGTAACACTTGCACCCCATCATAATTAAGTATCTTTGATTGCTAGCCCTATTTAATCAAAATCAATCCTAGATTATTAAAAAATAATTATTTATTAATTTATCATTTTTAAAACCAAGTATCATTATTCAAAATGCAGAAGTTAAATGAGGATATAATTGTTCTCTCTCTCTCTCTCTCTCTCTCTCTCTCTCTCTCACATCTTCCTACATTCCCTAATTTTTCCCTCTTGCAATTTATTTCAAATAAATAAATGGCTAGCATTTAGAAAGCATCTAATACGTACTCTACTTCACAAGTGTAATAAACATGAAACAGGTTCTCCTATGAAGAGAAAAATAAATGATAAAGCTTTTCTCCTGATCATGTATCACATCTCACTGTTATAGCTATAATGTACTAATCATGCTTAAGATGCGCTGCACAACATTGGCTATAACTCTATGGCCCTTGCACTTGTCTTTTCTATGCCACCACCCGATCAACGAAATCTCAAAATCCAGCACCCTAGTCCTCCATAAGACCTTCCAAAGTTATGTTCTTGTGTGCATTTAGGTTAGGTAAACCTAACATCAAGAAAGATACAACTCGATATTGACTAGGAAACAAAACCTGTACCCGCAGGTCATATGTTGGGGTCTTGAACTAGAATTCAATTCTACAAGTGAATCTCATATGAGACTTAAAAAAGAAGGAAAAAAGAACATATATGAGAAGAGCTAACCTAAACCTGTGGACTAGATTTTTGGATTGAGGCCCAAATTCCAGATGAAATACTAGCTAGTAAAGGCAAATCTACATCAGCACCTCACATAAAACATCTTGTGCTCAGCTTTAATATTTCCTATGCTAAGGTCACCGGTTAGTAATCAGATTCCAATCCTGGAATTGAACCCCTGCATATGCTGTCCTAATAGATAATCAATTTGCATGGCATCCACCTTCATTAACAACACTAGGTTTTAGAATAATGGCATATGATGCATGTCAAGGTAAGTATACAAGGAATCCAAAAAGAATGACTCCAAATTCAATTGGAATTATAAAAAACAAGAGATGCCTAGTGATCAAAATAACAATGATGCAACTCAACTCAACTCATCTAAGCCTTTTCCCAACTACAACAATGGTGCAACTAAATCACCAAATAAAATAAGTTCAATGTAGAGATTATTATACAAGACCTGACTGGCCGGAAATATACCAGGTGAAGACAGACTAACCACTATATGAAACCCATCTCAATGCTTCTCCTATTGAGACAGTCACAGGTTAAAATCTTCTACACAGCAACAGACAAGTGATTGCTAGGATGTAAAGGCAAGCACCAACTGTCCCCTCCCCATGATAGCATAACCTAGACACACCATTAGTACCAATGAAGAGTTTTTATGAGGATCAATCCTCATGTCACTCCTCCTCAAGAAACCCGCAAGAACGTAGACATTGTCATGATACACAGCTGGGGGAAAAAAAAAAACTTCCACCAACGAACTTTCCCTATTCATGCATCATTCTGAAACTTACTCAAGAAATCGCCTCCAAAAATCAGATCTAAGCCTAAAATCATAAGCATCCTTAAATTCATGCAACTTATTCCAGAAAACAGACAATGGCTAATATTTAATAAGTAAGACTTACGTTTTGTATGCTTTTATGAGTGATCTCGGCCTGTCATGTCTTTCTTCAGCAACTGGCTTTAGCTCTTCCTGGCTATCCTCCTTCTCTCTAGGTTTTGGCCTCCCTTGTGTTCTTGATTCGGGCTTCCAGCGAGCTTTGGCAAGAGACTGAGCCAGCAAATCAGCAATGCTAGTCGCCATACTCTCAGCCTTCTGCACATAAGGAAATGTATCCTCCTTGAAATGATTCGATAACCACAGATACATAGATAAGACCTGATGTTTTGTCTCAAGATCCAACAACTCCGAATCATTTGTAGCAGAACCCTTTGGCATTCCCATTGCTATACTAACTGGACGGTTCTGGCTATAGTACGTAGCAAATCTCAAGAGATGGTACATTGCCTTTGGGTCCCTAATATTGACCGGTGCAAAACAGAAGTTGAAACGTTCTTCAAGAGATAACCCCTGTACCTTCTCCAACATGTTCGCCACTTTCTTCACACCATCTTGCCGGCACAAGAAATAGTTCCCATCAAGCCGGCAGTTCGCACGAAATTTATCCAATAGGCCGCAGAAAGTTATGTCTGGGAACCGCGCTGCAAACAACTCCACTTGCTCAAAGAAGGGGAAAAGACCAACTTTTGTCACCTCTTCGAATGGCTGCTGCAAACACTGGATCAGATAGTCCAGATCATCCAAAATGAATGTGGTCACAAGCCCATCGGGATAAACACTCCCTCTCCGGCCAGCCCGCCCAGCTATCTGCTTCACCTGGGAGGCAGCGACTGGCACCATCTTATCACCATTATACTTTGATAGCGAATAGAAAACAACCCTCCTAATATTAAGATTCAAGCCCATCCCAACAGCATCACTCGCCACCAGCACATCATACTCATTGTCCTGGTCATTGAACAAGCTAGCCTGCTGCCGCCTGGTTTCCGGCGGCAATGCACCATAGATAACACAGCATTTATGCTTAGTAAACCTCTCGATAGCCAATTTGACCTCAAAAATCTCTCTTCTAGAGAAGGCCACAATACAGTCCCCGGATCGCACGTTCTTGAAATTCGCTAAAAGAGTCTTGGCCTCCACTACCAGAGGCTTAAACCTCTCATATTGGTTCACCTCCAAATCGTCGCCGGTTTCTTTACATATCTTCTTCACTATCTTCAAGACACTTGGGTCTCCACACACATGTATCTCATCAGCCTTGAGCCCAAGCAGCGCTCTCGCCCAAGCATATCCTCGGGTTGGGTCGGCCATCATCTGAATCTCATCGATGACGGCGACGTCGTAGAGCTCTTCGGTCGACACCATCTCGATGGTGCAAGCGACGTGGTTGGAGAAAGGCAGCAACTTTTTCTCCTGGCCGGTGTGGAGACTGCAGTAGACGCCCAAAGAGTTCACCTTGTCGAACACCTCCATGGCAAGGAGCCGGAGCGGGCTGCAATAGACCCCGCGGCCGGCCTCCATGAACCGCTGGAGCGCGTTGTAGGTCTTGCCACTGTTGGTGGGGCCGCAGTGGTACACAATTCGGCGCTTCATCGCCCGGGCGAAGGGGAACCAAGTGTGAGGCTTGGTGAGGTCGGCGGAGTCCATCAGGGTTCGGAACTGACGGATCTCCTCAGGGAATTCCGCGATGCAGAACTCGACAAAGATGGGGAAGAGGAAGCGGTCGGCCTCGGGGGAGGGACCAAGAGCGACGAGGTGGCAGAAGACGTGGGGAGGGCAACGGCGGAGGAAGAACTCGCGGAAGCGGCGGGCGGACTGGAGGAAGAAGGAGGCGGGGATGTAGACGGCAAGAGCCTGGTCGGAGGCCCAGGGGGACTTGGCGAACGCGCGAAAGACCTTGACGAGGGAGTCCCACTCAGAGCGCTTGAGCTTGGCGGAGCCCTTGTCGGCGCGACGGAGCTCGCGGTAGACGTCGAGGGGGTCGAGGGATGGGACGGCGGACTCATCGCCGGCGGCAGTAGGAGAGGAATCGGAATCTTGACCGGCGGAGGAGGAGTCGGAATCTTGGGCGGCGGCGGTGGCGGAAGGAGAGGAGGAGCAGAAGAAGCGAAACTTCGTCAATGGGGGGATCGGGAGAAAGGAGGGATTCTGGGGGGCGAATTCGAGCCCAAATAGAGGGCGGAGGATAGGGGAATTGTGGTCGGGGAGGGAGTGGAGAAGGGGGAGGGAGTGGAGAAAAGCCCTAACCCTAGAGAGGGCGAGGCGGGACGAGGAGTGCGAACGGAGGAGAGAAGCCGCCATTAATTGAAATGAGATTGCACCGCTGAGAGCGAGAAGGAGCCCGCCGCGAGAAATGCGAGGTGGGGAACCTTTTAGATGGGCTGCGGTGGGCCGTATATTTCGGTATCGAAAAGACTTGCGGCACCACCATCCGTTCGAGTAAGCGCGCACCGAATGTATTTGATTGACAGTGCACACGCATGCCTAATAGCATGAATGCGCGGTTAATCTGCATGTTTAATATGTACTTTTTCTTTAATACTTTTATTTTGAAAAAAAAAAACCTTTATACACTGTTACGATGCAAGCCTGCATCAAGAGCAATGATTTACCTGCATGTTAGTTTGTGCATATATGATACTGAACTCATGAGTAAGCCTTTCCATGCGAGCTCATGCATAAGCGAATCATCGCATTCGATGCAGATCATTCTAATCCAAAAGCGGTGTACAAAGCGTTCTTCTTTTGAAAAAGTTTTCGTACACTGCTTCCCATGCAGCAAATTCTATGTGAATTATACCTTCTCTTTTTATTGGTTCACGTGAATCCTACATAGCTTAACATGATAGGACGAAATAGCAAGGATTATGATTACAATTCACAAATGATCACTATCCCTAATAGGATGGAACAGGATGGCTTGCCTTCCTAAAAAACATTATGATACCTAGTTATAAAATTACGACACCCTTGTTATAAAATAATGATACTCTGATTATAAAATGTTAAGGCAAAGCTTTACGACATCACAGAAAATTTTTTGCTATTGATCAAAAAAAAAATTATGATAACCCAATTATAAAATTATGATATCGTAGTTATAAAATTATGACACATTCAAAAAGTTAGAAAAAAAAATGATACTCAATTATAAAACGACACCATAGTTATAAAGTTACGACATTCCTAGAAGATTTCTAATATAGGTCAAAAAAATATTACAACACCCTAATTGAAAACCTATAACCTTCATTTAGAAAATATGGGCTGCATCGCCCCTGGTCTGGCACAAATTTTGAAAAAAAGCTGAATGAGTATTCATACACGTCACGCTTAAAACTTAAGATCGTATTCATGCTATCTCATCCCGTCCCATCGTGTCAAGCTATGTAGAATGCACGTAGACCAATAAGAAGGGACGTTGCATCCCACGTAGGTTTGCTACACCAGAGATGGTGTACAAAGTCTTTTCCCTTTATTTTCTTAGGAAAAGTCTTTGTACATCGCCTTCGGTATAGCAAAACCTATGTGGGCTGCAGCGCCCCTTCTTATTGGTCCACGTGAATCCTACATGGCTTAACGTGATAGGACGGGATAGCAGGGATCATGATTACGAATTCGTAAGTAATACGCTATTCCTGATAGGATGGAAGGGAATGGCTTACCTTTCAAAAAATATTATGATATCTCAGTTATAAAATTATGACACCTTTGTTATAAAATAAAGACATTCTAATTATAAAATGTTAAGGCAAAGCTTTACGACATCCCAAGAAGTTTTTTAATATCAATCAAAAAAATTATGATACCCCGATTATAAAATTACGACACCATCATTATAAAATTATGGCACCCATTCAGAAAGTAAAAAAAAATATAACACTCTAATTATAAAATTACAACACCGTAGTTATAAAATTACGATACCCATTCATAAAACGTTAAGGCAAAGCTTTACGATATCTTGGCCGAAAAAATTGTGATGCTTCAATTGTAAAATTACAGCACCATAGTTATAAAATTATGATAGCCATTCAGAAAGTCAAAAAAATTATGATACCGTAGTTATAAAATTATGACACCGTATTTATAAAATTACGACACTCATTCAAAAAACTTAAGGCAAAGCTTTACGACAACTCGACCGAGAAAAATTACAACACCCTAGTTGTAAAATTATGGCACCGTAGTTATAAAATTATAACATCCCTAGAAGATCTCTGATATAGGCCAAAAAATATTACAACACCTCAATTGTAAAATTACGACACCCTAGTTGGAAACCTACGACACCCATTCAGAAAATGTGGGCTGCATCGCCCCTAGTCGATACATAAATTTAAAAAAAAAAAAAGCTGAATGGGTATTAATGCATGTTACGCTCAAAACTTAAGATCGTATCCTTACTATTCCATCTCGTCTCATCACATCAAGCCATGTAGGATGCACATGGACTAATAAGAATGGGCGGTATATTCCACATAGGATTTGCTGCATCGAAGGCGATGTATAAAGTCTTTTTCATTTTCTTATCGATGCTCGCTTCAACCATGTTTCAACAACAACAACATCTTAATCTTAAACAATCTAGAATTAGGTGCATAATTTTATTTCTCTATTTAATTTTATCTTAAATTATATTTTTCTAAAATATAAAAAATTTAAAATTATTCTTTATTTTTTTATAAGATTGTCAATGTGCCTCTATCCTTTATATATATATATATATATATATATATATATATTAAATCATTCTTTACATAAGTGCATCTCAAGGTTTACATTGCATATGTACAAACCATTTAAGTCATCCTTTCCCTAATTTATCCTTAATTGAAGCTGTCTCTACCTTTTTACATATGGTTTTATTTTTTCTTTTATCTTTTTTATATTACCATACATTCATCTTAATATTTTTATTTCTGTCACATTCATCTTATATACGTATATTTTTCTAACTGCTCAACAGTTCATGCCATAATATCCTATAAAACTTTTCCTTCAAAAGTACTTTATAATCATATAATATTTCCATTGCATTTTTAATTTTTAGCTTATAATATAATTCCTCATATGCCTTGCATTTAACCTTTCATATCATCTTTTTAACTTCTTTTTTCACCATCTTATAATTTTCATATATTTCTCTATTCTTATATTTAGATAATTTTTTATAGTACTCTCTTTTAGCTTTAACTGCTAATTAAATTTTTTTATTTCACTACTAAGTTTTCTTATCATATCGTCATTTTTCTTTTGACTCTAATACCTCTATAACTACTTTTCTAATACTATTAGACTTTACTTTCATATAACATTAATCTCTTCAGTTGCACTCCATTTTTCTTCCTTTATCACTTTATCTTTAAAAGTTATTAGTTTCTCTCCTTTCAAATTCAACCACTTGGATTCTTATACCTTATGGTTTTTCTTCTCCATTTTTAATATATACATTTATAACTATTAATTTATATTGTATAATTAGACCCTTACCTAGTATAATCTTGCAATCTTTATAAAACACTTGATCAATCTTTCTACTAAAGAAGAAATTTATTTGACTTACATTATATCTACTCTTAAAAGTTATCAAATGAAAGTCCCTCTTTTTAAAATATATTGGTTAATACTAAATCATATGCCATCACAAACTATAAAATATGATCATTTTCCTTTTGACTTTCCTAATACCTCTATAATTAGTTTTCTAATACTAATTAGACTTTACTTTCCATATAATATTAATCTCTTCATTTATACTCTATTTTCCTTCCTTTATTACTCTATCTTTAAAAATTATTAGTTTCTCTCCTTCCAAATTTTATCTCCTAATTTTGGATTCTCATACCTTATAGTTTTTCTCCTCTATTTTGAATACATACATCCATAACCATTAATTTATATTATGTAATTAGACCCTTACTTGGTATAACCTTGCAATCTTTATAAAACATTTGATCGATCTTTCTACTAAAGAAGAAATCTATTTGACTAGCATTATATCTACTTTTAAAACTTATCAAATGAGAGTCTCTCTTTTTAAAATATATTTGTTAACACTAAATCATATGCCATCGCAAACTCTAACACGGTATTTTTGTTATCATTTCTATCTCCAAATCCATAGCCTTCATATACTTTTTCAAAACCTATATTATACTTTCCTATATGTTCATTTAAATCTCCTTCAATAAATATTTTTTCTCTAGTAGAAATCTCTTGAATTAGTCTATCTATATATTTTCAAAACTTTACTTTATCACACTATCTAAACCTACTTGAGAAGCATAAATATTAATAATATTTATTAACTTTTCATCTATTACTAATTTAATTAAAATTATTCTATTTTTATTCTTTTAATATCTACAACTTATTTTTTAGGCTTTTATCTATAATAATTCCTAATCCATTTTTATTCATATCTTTGTCTATATGCCAAAGTATAAAACCATCAACCTTTTCTGCTTTTTCACCTATCCACTTGATTTTTTGCAAACAAACTACGTTAATTCTTCTTGTGAACATTTTATCTATTAGTTTCATTAACTTTCTTATTAATGACCCTATATTCTAGATTGCTAAATATATTTTATTTTATTTTTATTTTCTTGGACTCTTTATCCATATCTGTCTATGAAAGTGTCGAAACCGTTACTTATTTTTTATCACACTTGCATGCCGATATGATACATTCGATGACCATTCTAACTACCCTTACTAGTTTTACTACATCCGAAATCCGATGCAGCACTCTTCTAAAGAACGCCTTACCTTTTATCAGTTTTCTTTGTTGAATTCATATTCATAAGGTGTGACTACAGTTATGCTAGCCATTAATTTACTACAATCCTTCTTTATTTGGGTTAAGAACCGGCTATGCATAAATATTGAACATGTTCTATCATGAGGGTTATAGAATGTTTGTAGGGTTGCAAAGCTGGACTTGATTGAGTTTTAAGCTGGTCCGCTTAGCTTGATTAGTGATGGACATGTCCTGAGAGAGAGTTTTGATAATCTTGATAATGTTAGGATGTATTGTTGACTATGATCCTCTTCTAATAATCTAGTACATTTCTATTTGATTGCTTCACTTTTCTAATTGGTCTATTTTAAGGCATGAGCATCATGGACTTTAGTTAAAGGGTTATGAATAAAGGGTTTCAAGAGGGAGAGATGACAGTGCATTTAACCAATGAAGGCCGAAAACTCGCTAATAGAAATTGTTATTACCTACAAGTTGAGATTTGCATTTAGACCAAGTTAATTCTCATATTGAACTTAGGTCTACCAATTTTAGCAAGCTGATTATGGTTTGGATTCAGTTTAGCTGTGCCTGAAAAGAAGCTCGAGCTTCACAATGGTCAATGCGGCTGGCATTGCTTTGGCACAAAAAATAGACATGACTGTGAGCAGTTCCAGATTGCTCAAGAAGAAGAAGAAGAAGAAGATAAGGTAAGCAGTTTCAGAGCATAAGAGGGTAAATTTCAGGTTAATGGAGCCGTTAAGATGCCCAGAAATGGTATATATACAAGTTTACATTTGGACGGAAGGCGATGGTAATATTGAGATGCATGATTATCAAAGTTAAAGTTTTTCAACCACATGATCAAGAAAATAGCTTTAAAATTAAAAAACTATGATATGAAGAAAAAACTCAAAATCTCAAGAGTAACAGCCCTTTTGATCACTTCTTATTCTTCAGTTCAAAGAGTTCCCTGGGAGTCATCATGAATGTCTAAAATCACAAGCCTTGCTGATCAGCCCGCACAATAGAGTCTAATAGCAGCAGCATTATTAAAGCTTACAAGCTCCCAAAGGACATCTTTCTGTGAAGAATTCATGCAATGAATACTCTTTTCTTTCAAAATGAGAAAAAAAGAAAAGAAAAAAAATCATTCAATGGTGAAGAGCTCATCCATAGAATGGTGAGCGGTGCTGCTCGAACTGAAGTTTGGATCATGGCACCAAGTGATATGCCACAATGCAGACCCTTCCATGCAGCAACGACATGCTCCAGATGGAACACCAGTAATGAGTAACATTAACATTCATGCAATAGTCTCCACCAAATGGCAAAATAAACTTGGCCAGAGCTACGATTTCAAACATTCACCTCTAGCGAATTTAGGTTACAGCATATTAGCAGGCCTTGATCTACAGTCCCAAGACTCGATGCCTACAATCTTTCAGGAACATTAGCAGGAAAGGTTAAATTAAAATAATACAAGGAAATAAGAAGAAGCAAAATCACACAACAAAAAATAAATACCGCCACTATTCAACAACGAAAATGAACTTAAATCTCAATTAGCGAATGCTTTGGAGCTTTCTGTATCTTAACTGGCCACTGCTGTCCAACTCGTTCCAGATATCGCCGTCTTGGTCTTGTGAAGATAGGAATACCCAGCTCATCAAAATGACATCCTTTTTCATGCAACAGCTGTTTGGTTGTTGTCACCACTAACCCAATACTGTTTCACAGCAACAAGTATCTTTTCAGGCACAAGAGGGCCATCCTCGTGATCTGCCAGCTTGGTATTCCATCTCATGCCACTAACCATCCGTTTCACCTTTGTCAGGACATCAACTTGGTCGCGGAATATTACGGCACCTTCTGGCCTTAAGATACGGTCCATCTCTAAAAGGATGTCCTCCATTTTACACCTGCTCCAATTTCATAAGCATATTAGTATTGATGGTGATAAGACAGTGGAGAAAATTTCTTCAGAATCTTCAATTCAGTGCCATATCATACCCTAGACATGAAGATTGTGACCAAAATATGAAATTAAATCAAAAAGACATTGTTCCATCTCATAAGATCCCTTCGAAGTTCATCTTTTATTATCATTACTACCATAGAACATATGTCAAATATGGTCTGCATTTATTATGGAAACAACATATGAGCTTTTGACATTGCAGTAGCTTACTTGTCCTTGTACAAGCTGAAAACACCATTAGCATGAATAAGGTCATACGTCCTTGGATAAGTGGAGAAAGCCTCACACCTGAACCATATCAAAATAAAAAAGCATGTTAAAAAATGACAGAAGATGGCACATATAAAGATGTAAAATTATTTAAAAAGGATTGGGAAAAATGTAATCTCACCCATAATATTTTTTTTATGTTCAAAGAAAAGTAGTGGTACTACCACCCAATTTCTATTTAACATACACAATAAGAAACAAAAATAGATCCAGAATAAGTCAAGTGAGGAAGTTCAACTACATCTTCTATACCATATATTATTCATATCATACGGCTAAACATGATGAAACAACATGATACATCAACATTTTGTTCAACAGAAAGCTTCCAAAGATGCAATTCACAATTTCGCATCATGACTGGTAAGAGCAAATATGATCATCTCGCCAAATCAGAGTTTTCTTAGCATCTGAATTATACAAGTTCAGATACCCTAGCAGACAAAACTGTACCATGAATGGTACAATGGTGGCAAGCACAGCCAATGAACGACCAAACTCTTATGCAGCCCAGACCACGTGCCAGCCACTGGAATGAGACATCAGGGAGGGTCAACTGAAGGTTTGTCTAGCATCCATGTCATCACATTACAATAATAAGATATCACTATAATCAGAAATCTAGGAAAAAATCTCAAGGTCCATTATATGAGCGAGAAATCACTTCTGAAATATAATCTATGATCAGTAAAAGAAGCATAAAGAAATGCTTTTGAACCTCTTGTCAGCTAAAAATTTAGGATTTACTCCAACCTCAAATTAATTCCAGTGATTTGTTTTCCATTTTATGTGAGGTGTAACCATGTATCAGATTAAAACTTCTGCCCAATCATGATCAAGAAAAAATACCCAGACTTATCGTGACAACTATCTCATAACAAATACAACAATTGAAGGATCACCATGATTCAAACATCCAGAAAATGATTAAGTAGAATACTTGACTCACTTAAGAATGTTCTAGCAAATGTTAAAGACAGCAATTAGGTTATGCAAACAAGTTCACTTCACAAACATTTTGCATCATTCCATGGATCAGATATTATTATGTGAGAAACATATAATGAAATAAAGATTTACTGGTAAAGCAGGTCACAGCATAATATATCCATTAAATTTTTTACAGTACAAGAATGAACCAAATTGAAAAATTGAAAAATAAATAAATAAATAATATACCAGTCATGATATATGCCAATCAAGCCTCGTCCATATATGACGCCCAAAGTAGATTTCTCAGCTATAGTAGGCACTACGTTCATCACCCACAATTTTGGAGATTCAATTGCTGCAGCAAAACTGCCCAAACCTGCATTCATGTCCATTATATTCCGATATCGTCCTGTGTCAAGATACTTATTGATCTTTTTATAAGCTTTAACATGCTTCTTCCACAATCTATTGTCTTCCTGATATTTCTGTACTGAGAAGCCAGGAACAGAACCGCTAACTATTCTAGGAGGAACAGCATTTAGCCTCTCCGGAAATGTCTTCAGTTCTCCTCCAGCAACCTCTTCAGGATTGTTAACCTCAGGAAAAGGTGTTACACATGCCTCCATCTTCTTGTACCTAGTATCACCAAGGAAGGTAAAAACAAATGAGAAAATATATTATAAATAAAAACTAAAATAGCTTTTTTTTTTACTTAAAAACTAAAATAGCTTCTTCTTTTTTTACTTAAAAACTAAATTAGCTGAGAAGAAATGTGTAGGATTCCAATGTTATTGCCCCTAAATCACCATGGAAGGTTAGACGTCATCATCAGGATAAATAAATTGGTATTTGATTGTTCTCGCTACCAGAATAATAGCATGAAACAATTTATAAAGAACATTGTCATAGCTGAGAAAGACGTGCACAGGCATTCCAATATCATTGTCTCTAAACCGCCACGGAAGGTCAGATACCATCATCAGGATATGTAAATTGGCATTTGATTAGTTTAGTACTAGAATAATAACATGAAACATCTTATTATATAGAGATTAGCAAGCAATGTTGGGTCTATCAGGTTCATAAAGATGTATATATAGATAAAAATTGATTAGAAATTCTGATAATCTGACACTGCACTGCTGATGCTACAAAGAAACTGTGGACATTTTAATCCTGAAAATTGAACTCAATAAAGAGGGGACAGGGAAAAAGCATCAACCACTCACTGTGAACTAGTTTAAACAGGAAGTTGCACGAATTGATCAGACAAATAATTGGTGACCTGTAAAACGTCTTGAGGTGGAATCATATATGTTGAACTTAAAATTAGTGACCTTTCTGATTAAGTAGCAAGATGGGGCTTCTATTGCCACAATTAATTCTATCCACACACTTTAAGCAGCCAGTGTTCAAGCTAACGCCCTATTTAAGATCAGTGAACAGGGACTGGCAAAATTCTATCCCCTTAGCGATATAGGCATAAGTGTCTTAAATGCCAAAACTTAGTCCATATGCTATAGTTCTTTACTAATATATGAATATATAAGCATATCTCCTTGTATGATACACTATGATTGCTGCATGCATTAAGTGGATACCTGTATGAGCATTAATGCCAGATACAGTTTAAGATATTAAAATCTGGATATCAATGACTGATTCAAGGGCATGGCTGTATAGTGAGCAAGCATGCATACTTGCAAAGAAACAAGTATAAGCATAAAATAAGCTTAACATGATACCACACATGTGAGTGATAGTGTTGCTTTGAACTTTAAAGAATGGCATGCCATGTTCAGAATTGAGGTTCCATATAGGTACTCAAATAGTTTATTGGCATACAAAATATCAAGGTGCCAAGACAGACAGAAGCAACTTGACAAAATGGACCTTGCAGGAGCTTCAGTTCGAGTGAACATGGTGAGCACATGTGCTTTCATTTGGAATGCTAAGCCTATGACTAACACGTGCAAACATATGCATGCACAAGGTGATAGAGAAGCATCCTATCATATAGACTGTATAAGGTAGAATGAGTGAATCTCTCTCTAATATGCATCCATGCATCCATCCATCCATCCATCCATCATGCATGCATGCATGCATGCATCCATCCATCCATCCATCCATCCATCCATCCATCCATCCATCATGCATGCATGCATGCATGCATGCATAGAGAGAGAGAGAGACTTAGCTACACCAAATGTAGCCAAACCTATAGCCGGTCACCTTTCCCACCCTTAGATCCACACAATTCACTTATCCTAAAGATAGAAAAAAATGAAAAAGTAGGATGGCTTTAAAATCCATATGGATTCAAGAGTGAAAAAGGTGACTAAATCTTGAACTTTGCTATATTCAAATATAGTTAAGCTCACATACATACATAACAAATTATTTTATCTCAACTTTGCACCATATATTATTCCCATCAAATTCTAATACAGTGCCAAGATAGCAAAATATAAGAATATTTAACTCTGATGCTCATTTTATATCCTAATGACTGTGAACATGCCAAGAATCATGCCTTCATTTTCGGAAATTTTAGATAAGTGAATGCAGGTATAGAATAATACCAGACATCATCTGCATCTGTTGATTCACAAATTTTAACACGAGGTTCATCTTGCCTCACAGGACAAGAATCACTATTTATTCTCTTCCTCCAGACAGCAATTTCACCTTTCTCAGACACCTTTTCCCAGCAAAGAAGTTCAGCAATTTCTTCGATCTTTCTTTGCTCCTCCTCAAGATCCTCCTTAGTACGTTTCCATGCAATATAATTGATCTTCCAATTGATGGGGGGGCCTGAAAGCACCCAGTACCCACCAGGCCTAAGAACTCGATCCACCTCCATCATGTACATTCCATCTGCAAAGAAAGAATTAAAGGAATATCAATGAGAGAAATCTGCTAGAGTTAAGAACTTTCAATTAAAGCCAGAGCACTTGATAAGGCTCTTCGTTATTAAATCTCACCATTTGCTCCCCAAGGAATTAAGCACCTCGAACAATGGGCCATATCAAAGGCTCTAGATGGATATGGGAGCTTTATAGTCCCAAGAACACCAATAACAGCAGGCACACCTCTTTCCAGAGCAAACTGAACCTGTGCCTCATGTGAGTCCCTTGGTGCGAATGACATGGCAAGCACATTCCTTTTCAATAGGTAAGCTCCCCAGCTTGCAACCTGGCACAATTCCACAACCAATGCTAAGTTGGAAATAAAGTGATCAACATCTGAGGACAATCCAACATCTCCTAAGAAAAGAAAAAGATTGACATAAAGTGATGCCTGCCAACTGAAAAAATGATGTTGGAGATGTTTGAGGAGCATGCATAATGGTACAATATGTATTGTTGGAATTAAAGAGAAATTTGTCATACCCCACAACCAGTATCCAGAGCAGTTCTGACTGTTCCATTAGCAATTGGGATAACAGATGCAAGTTGGTCAATATATGCATCTGCCCCTTGAGGAAACTGTGTCCCTCCACCAGGGAATCTGAACACATTGCCCTCATATTGAACCCAGTTCTGAATAGCCTTCTCAACTGTCAAACTCTTATAGGGGACATTTGCATAGGGGACGTAGTCGCGGCTTTTTGGCCATGGGAATGGGGCAACATATCCTTTAGGTGCTGGTATAAGGCAGTGGAGCTTTTCTCCTTCTGGTGGACAATGCCTCTCTCTGTAATTCATGTTTTCTCTTGGAAAGGTCATTGCCCGTTTTTGATCTTGGCAGGGAGTGTAATCAATGTGGTGTTCATCACATGGCTCAAAAATCTCAGCTTTTGAACCAAGCTCTTCAAGATTGCCTCGATCATGATGAGTCTCATAACTAAGATTGGGCAAGATGGTACAATCTGTTTGCTTAGTGATCTCAACTGCTATGCTGTCCCCCTTTCCAAAACCACTCCTTTGCCATGCTCCAAGAACATAGAAAAAGCAACACATACCAATCACAATAAATATAGATATCGAGCTCCTGGTCCGATTATCTGCTGTGTTCCCTTTCATAGCCATGTGGCACCTGATAACATATAAACAATAGCTTTAACATGGTGCAACTTCACTAGCAAATAGGGGAGGTGGGGCACAATTTGTACTGAATTTTTTTTCCCCCCACTCTAGCAAAACTTACATCGTAATTGCAAATTTAAAAATAAAAGGGATACAGGTGACCAAAAGATTATTTCTTTCAACTGTACAGGCACTCATTTGCAAAACACAAATTTTTTTTTTAAAAAAACATAATACGACAAAATTCCGCAGGTACGCATGCCCATCTTAAATTGTTGATATTCTAAAGACAAACTTACGAAATCTGATATATTTACAGGTAAATTTCTAGCCGGTAAGTCACCAAACTATTTACTTCAATTCTGCCTACCGATAAGCCAGGACAAGGAAGTTCGAAATGATAAATTTGCTGCCAAATCCCCCTTTTTTATTGTTTACCTTAACCAGTTTTTCAGTGGCAATCTCATTCAAGGCTGTACCTAAGCAACTAAATTTTTAAATTGCTATTAGTTTATAACAGAAGATCCAACCACTTTCCATTAGGGTTCCTATCAAAAGCAAGCTCGCATTCACCTGTGAAACCACAATCCCGCTTGGCCAAAGTTCAAGATTCCGAGTAAAAACACAGGCTTTAAGAGGCCCTTGTCTACTTCCAGATCAAATCCAAGTAACCGGTAAAGTAATCATTACAGTGCACTCGACAAATCCAGTCCTCCCACATCAGAACAGCAGAAAGATCATATAATTTGGCTTTCAAAATAAAAATAAAAATCGGACTTCTCCTACATCCAACAGTAAAACAAATTGATAGATAACCAATCGATTCGAACCAAACAGAGGAAGAAAACTGCTAGCAACTACTCCCAAAAAAAAAACCTATTTAGTTGAAAAAAAATATGAGAAAATTTGAGGAGAACAAGGAAGTAGAAATTTTAACAAATTTAGGAGCAACGGAACCTTATAAATTGTCGCAATATAGAAAAGATTAGCAGAACGGATCTCAGATCCCACGCTCCGTCAGACCACTTCTTCCACTCCAGCGGTGGCAACTCGTCCTCGATCTAAGCGAGAGAAAAGGACAGCGGAGATTGGGAAAGGAATTGGGCCCTTTCTTGGATTCTCAAGTGCCGAATTTTTGTTTTCCTCTTTTTTTTTTTTTCTTTAGCAACGCGTCTCGCCGCAGATCATTTAACTAAGCAATAAATCGGAGGTGAAGTTCTCCATCAACCGTCCGATGAGGTATAGAGGGATCACGATTACCGTGTTCGGATCTCGTCCAACTGGTGGTCAATATGTGGACTCCGGTGGGGAAGGGGGTGATCGTGAAGAGGATGTGGGACAGGGAAGACGGTGGTTCACCACAACTTAGGCGGCACGCGTACTTTTTCCTGTTACCGGACCCCCGGTTATCGATTTGGAGGCACGTCGTTGGTTTATTCGATCGAGTAATATAACAAAGTTATCATCCTCCTCGTGGGCAATCAAGGAGACGATGGTCCCGGCGAATAATTTAGGTGCCGGATGTTGTGATGACATGGGCAACGGTGCGGCGATGGAAAAGGAAAATATCTACTCAAACTCATCTATATTTTAACTCCAAGGTAAGTAAGATTGGATTTGGGGTATAACTGAATTGATACACCTGTCGATTAGCTCAAAATTGATTCAAAAATATTTAAAATTATTTTATTATTTATCAAATTAAGTTTGAGTTTGAGCTATTCGAGTATATTATCAAGTTAAGTTGAAGTTTGATTAAGCTTATATAATTTTATTATTTTATTCTTATTTTTTAAATTTTTAATTAAAAAAATATTTTATTTTAATTTAAAAATTATTTTTTAAATTTTTATAAAGAAATTCGAATCGAATCGGACCGAGCTCGAGTACATCGAGTATTTCATCGTGCTCGAGCTCGAGCTCTAAATAAAAAACTCGATCGAGCTCGAATCAAGTTTTGAGCTTCAAATTTCAGAGTCAAGTCAAGCTCAAGCTTAGCACTATGTCGATTCGACTCGGCTCGATTACACTCCTAAATTGGATACATAAAAAAAAAAAAATCTACTGTATTATTAGATTTAAAATTATATAAAAGATAGTAAATACTTTTATCTATAAAAGAATGTTCAACGACCATCCGAAATGGATTGCTCATAGTGCTAAAATTTATAAAAACAATTATATATATATATATATATAAGACTTGTTTGGCACTGATTCAGAAGAAAAAAGAATTAAAATGATTTTTGTTTCTTAAATTGTTTTAATTTTTTCCAAGCAAAGATTTATTACTTTAGAAAGTCAGTGCTGTAGAATTTAATTTTATAGAATAAATAATATTGTATTTTTTAAGAATCATGTTGTATGTTATGACTTAACCATGTTGTATATAACCTTGGTTTTGTGTAAGATGGTGTATGAATTTTTTTTTTTAATGTCATATCGGTAATATATTATATATTTTGTTCTAATTTAGGGGTTAGTTGGCCATATTATCAGGGTAATTTTTAGAAATTTGAGCCTTAGTACGTATAAAGCCTATTGGCGCTTTCATGGTATTAGAATGTTGTTTAAATTATTAAGGTGTACATTATTGGTGGTGCATGCAAATCCTATGGTCTAACTATTTTTCATCTCGATGTATTTAGTGTAAATTTAAAACATTTTTAATTACATATGTAAGAAGTGAAACAATTAACACCAGCTAGCAGATGTAAACATTAAGCGTTAGAATTACTAAAGAGAATAACAAATTTAATAGTATAGATATTTGGAGATGCATTATCTAAAATTAAGCATAAATCCTTCTTGAACCAAAGGAATGCAACTATTATAGTATTGCTTCATTTTTTGAGATGCTGTGGATATTGATGTTTAAAAAAATAATAGTATGTGCATAAGAGCTATCCAAAATGGTTTAATTAATTGTTAGCTTTCTAGAAACAAAAAAAAAAAAAAAAGAATATTATGAAGAAAAATGATGAACTCAATTATAACACCTAAGAAGATTGAGACTACAATATGATCTGGTTAGTAAAATATTAGTATGTGCGTAAGAACCAATGATCCAATTTGCGTTTGATCATCATTTTTAATTAATCTTATACTATTTTTGTTTTAAAAAATAAAATTGTTAATTTTAAACATGATAATCTAATATGTTTTTATATTAATAAAAATCATTTGAAATAAAATAATATTATATTTTTTTATTTCAAAGAAATAAGATGTTAGCTATGGATGGTAGCTAAGTAAATAATGAGAGGCTAATTAAGAAAATCTCACCATTTGTATTCTCATATATTGACAATATTTTTTGATTTTTGTATTACTCATGCAAATTATCACAGCTTAAACAATGATGGCACGAGAGAAAGCATAGCATAGTTTTGTTAAACATATGAATGTTACTGTGAATTCTCGTGCCTAATGCATTTAAGATTTAAATGTTACTCTATCTTTACGAGAAAAAATATTAATACCTTTATAGCTACTTTCAAGCATTTACAAGACTAGAGATATAGTGAGAGGTCTTGAAACACCTTTCACATATTTTTAAATTTTGAGATTCAATGAGTCGAAAAAAATATAATTTTTAACACTTACATTCTCTCTCTCTCTCTCTCTCTTATACACACGTAAAGATTATGCATGCTAATCTTTTCATCATAAAACAATGATATCATGTTGACATTAAAAAAACAAATCACACTATCTTGGTAAAATCGTGTACCAATAAAAAGATAAGAAAAAATTTACAATGCCACTATAAAAGTGATCCATAAACATAATTTCTATTGGATATAATTAATTTTGTGAAATATAGAAAACCACCAAATTCTTAGATAGTTGTGTTTATATTTTATATTTTCATTAACATATAAAAATTAAAAGGATCTCATTATATACAGTCTAATAAATTTTTTGACTTATGTAATTTTATATAAGTGAACCTTAGAAAAATATTACAAGTTACACTCCTGTGAAATGAAATAATTGATAAATAATCGATCCACCGATAGTCAAAGAATATTGGTCTTTTATCAAAAAAAAAAAAAGAATTTAAGGCACCAATCTACCCTCAAAGATAAGTATCTTTTTTTTAAAGATAAAAGTCATTTTTTGGTGGCTATAGTCTGCCCTAAGAAAACTTTATCTTTTTTCAAGAGTTTATTTTTATCTTGAAAATATAATTATAGTGTCAGAACTTTCTATCAAAATGTTCATCAGTTTTGATGGCTTTTAGATACACTTTCAAGGATAGTATATATTGTCGCAGATATACTAACTTTTTTATGAATGTTTTTGATGGTAAATATGCATCATCCAAAAATATTACACTTTTTTTTTTGAGAGCAATGAGTCACTCATGAAAATAGGTATACCTTTTTCGAGGGCAATTCCTTGCACTCGAAAAACATCTATTTTTTTTAGATGCCATTTGACACCATTAAAAATTTTTTCTTCAAAAGTTTATTTTTACTATTAGGAAAAATTATAGTGCTAAAACTTTTCATCAAAATTTTCATCAATTCATATGGTTTTTTTTCATTTCTGATGGCGATTAATATCATCATAGATATATTAAAATTTTTATAATTATTTTTGATAACTTAGGTTTGCTATTGAAAAAAAAAAAGTACCTTTTCATGATGGTTTATTCTATCCTCAAAAATACTTCGACAGTAAAAACCACTTTTGTTATGGTAAACCTGAAAATTAGTTGGCTTGCTCGGATTATTTAGAAAGCTAAAGCTTAAGTTACAATTTATAAAGTGTGTTACAACAGCATTGGCTTACTTAAGCTTTAGTTAATTACCCTACCTTCAAAATCAATGCTAATGTAATATAATCTAATTTAATATGTTGACGTCAAGCCACCTTCCTTGAACACCAAGGAAATGAAGGTCCTCCTCGCCGGGCTTCTGCAAGAAAAGTTTTCGGAGACCGGATGCTCCGGTGAGGACCCTCCGACGCTTAAGTTAGCGGTTTGGGAACAGACAAGAGTTAACTAGCATAAAAATAAGCTAGAGAACTAGAGTTCAGGATCCTTCCCTCGTTGTATGTGTGGGCCTTTATACATGTCCGACGATCTCTCTTTTTCCGTTTCTAGAAGGTTGCTGACTTCGAGGTACCTTTGTTTGCTAACGAACGAAAAGTAAGGCTGACAGCAATGGATCGCAACCGCCTATCATAGGTGTCCCTCCTCGCCCGCCACCTACCGAGCGCGGCGCTGCGGGTGGCAGGCGGATATGGTTGCGTCTGGCATGCACCGTAACAGGGTATGGCCACGCACTGTTGCAAGCGAGTGATGGACCACGTGACCATTGCAGGCGGTTGGTGGGCCATGTGGGTGTGTCAAGCAGCTCGAGACAACAAGTTGCCAGTTCCGGGTCGGACCAGGACAGAAGCCCAAGGCCAAGGCTGAAGCTAACGCCCGAGGCCGAGGGGGCCCTCGGAGGCCAAGGCCATCCCATGAGACCGAGGTTGGGCTCCGTCAGTTCACCGTTTGCTTTTACGATGTTGGATCAGCCACATTAGATATCCCCTCGCCCCTGAGATGAAGCGGGCCCACCCTGGCAAAGCGAAAGGGGTATCACCTCCTAAGTGGCTGATCCCCATCCGCTGCCAACCACCTCTGGACACGTGTCTCTGGGCGCCGCGATAACTTAGCACGGGCGACCTGGGGGATGCGAAGGGGCAGTCACTGCTGTCCATCCAATCTGCAGGGATCATCCCCGAGGCGGGGTTGTTCTCTAGAAATCCACGAAAAGCGGCCGCCATCATTGCCATCATGACGATGCCGTCAGCGGCGTCCCGTCATTGGCTAAAGGCGGATCGTCTCACGTGCCGGGCGTCTGCCGAGGCGACCCAGCCTATAGCAAGAGTCTGCATGGCTGGCTAGATGAGGCGGGATGATTTGAAACCTGATAAAACCTGGGCGAGGGCTGGATCTCGCCACTTTGCTTTAGCTTTCTTCGTCTTCCTCTGGCCTTCAACCTCTCCTGCAACCCGAGAACCGGCCTCCGCCATTTTCTCCCTCAGGTTAGCCTCTTGTCCCTTTTGGACCTTCCCTTCTTCCTTGAACCTTTTCCATGGCTTCCTCTCCATCCTGGTCCTCGGCGGCTGATCCCGAGGACCGAATCTCCTCCTCGAGGCTTCGTGCCTCTCTTTCTTCCACTCCTTCGTGGTCCTCCGATCCGAAGGACCGCCTTCCTCTTGCCCAACGGTAGGTCACCGACAGGGCTCCCGCGGGGAGATGCTCGGCGGCGGCCGGCAGGGCCCCAGCGAGGAGGCGCCAGGCGACGATCGGCACCTCCTCGAGGGTGGGGGCGGAATCCCCAACGGGGACCGCCTCCACGGTAACGGGCCAGGACATGGTGAATATCAGGGCCCATTACCAGTTTTCCCGAGATATCGGGCTCTTCCTCCCGACCCCCGACGACAGGGTGGTCTCTTCCCGGCCCGGTAGAGTGGCCATCTACGAAATATCTTTTAGGTTAGGCCTCCGCCTACCTTTTCATCCTTTCTTCATCAATCTTTTGGACTATTACTCCTTGACTCCCACTCAGCTGGTCCCGAACTCTCTTTGGACCATTTGTGCTTTTATTGTCCTCTGCCACCATCTCCATGTTACCCCCCGACTCTCTCTCTTCTGTAGCTTCTACACCCTTAGGCAGCAGGCGGGTTGGTGGCTGTTCTAGCCCCGACCCGGTCGTCTCCTTAAGTTGCTCCTCCCCTCTTTCGTCAAGGTATGGAAGTCCCGGTTCTTCTTTACGGACCTTGACCAAGTTAAGCCTGGGTGGGGGGACCCTGACCTTCAGCCCAACATGAACTCCACCGTTCTCCCGGGAGACAAAGAAGCACTGGGGCAGCTGTTGACCGCCAACATCCCCAGGTACAACCTGCTTCTATCGGAGGACAATCTTCGGCCGGTGGGCCTCACCACCCAAAGCGGTGAGTAGCAGATGTCCCCGTACTTAGCCAAATTTCCTTCTTTCTCTCTTTTTCTTTCCTTTTTTTTTTTTTACTAACTCCGACCGACATTGCGCAGTGATGAAGGTCCCAATCGCCAAACTCAGGAAGGCCGCCATCAAGAGGATGAGGGCTGGGGCAGGGCCAAGCGAGGGGCAGCAGGCCCCGATGCCCAAGCGTCCGATGGTGCTGGTCTCCCCGCCTACCGAGTGCCAAGAGCCTCCGACTGTCCCGGCAGTGGACTTGACAGCCGACATCCCTCCGGAGGAGGCAAGGGTTGAGGGGGCGACAGAGGAGCCCCATGCGCCTGCCGAGCCAGCTCCGATGGAGGCAGAGCAGGGCCTAAGTGCAGAGACACCAGCAGCAGTGAGCCCACCCAAGGAAGAAATGCCAGCGGGCAGCCCCTCGCGGACTGAGCCCGAGAATGCCGAGGCCGCCGAGGAGAGCAGGGTCGAGCCGACCCCTCGCGGATTCTCCCTTATGAATGACAGGCACCGAGCTGAGTGGCTCATGTCCCAGGTCATCCTGCCAGAGTTCCAGGAGGAGCTCCGGCATCTAGGGGCGACCAGGTTCTTCAGGGAGGCCTACTCAGCCCTCGTTCGGGTAAGCGGCTCTTTTTTTTACCCTTAGCTTCAAATATCCCTTGGTTTGCATGACTGACCTTTCAGATGCAGGTGACAAACTCCCTAGGAGCCACCAGGGAGGTGCTTGATGAATGGGAGGCCACCATCCGCCAAACCCATCGGGATGCTGAGGAGGCCCAGGCCCGGGCCGAGGCGGCAGAGAGGGCCATGAAGGTGGCAAAAAAGGCCTTAGAGGCAACGGGACACAACCATGCTGCCGAGGCAAGGGAGGCCGCCATCCGAGCGGAGACCAAAGCCAACCGGCTCCGGGTGGCACTTAGCCAGCTCTGCGAGGCCGAGAGTGCCATCGAGGCCCGGAACCTCCATATCGCCGAGTTAGGCTCGGCCATCCAGGCGGCCGAGGTTAGGGCCGCGCGCGCTGAAGAGGCCAAGAGGGAGGCAGTCTCCATGGTGGAGGAGAAGGAGGCGCGGGCCCGAGAAGTAGATGCAGCCGCCGAGGCCCGGGTCGTAGCGGCAGTGGAAGAGTTCAAGGAGTCCGACTGCTTTGCTGACGAGTTGGTCGAAGCTAACGCAGACGCCTATCTTCAGGGGTTCCGCGATGCCAAGAGGAAGGTGGCCCGGGTTTTGGACCTCCCTCGGGCTATGGATATAGAGCCGGACCAAGGGTCCGAGGGGGCCCCCTCCGATGACGAGCATGCGGCCGACCTTTGATTTTGTAGTGTTTTTCCTTTTTGTTTTTGTACTAAGTCTGACCCAGTCGGCATTTTGTAAACACTTTATCATTAATGAAATTATTTTTTGGCTAACTTCAACGTGCTGCACTTGAGTCCTTGGATTACCGACGTGGGACCCCTGGGGGCTTCGTTGGCACTGGGGGCAGCTTTTACTCATCCACGAACGACCTCGCTTTAGTTATGTAGGGTCGGACTCCCGGGAAAATCAAGGCTAGGACAGGGACTGTGCCGGCCTCGTGCCACCATGCGCCGATGGGGCAGCGATCCAGTGTTGATGGGAGACTACTCCCCAGGAACATCAACTTTCAAATGCCGAGGAAGACTCGATCTTCTGGGGACCGATGGAACATCGGCCTTGGGATGCCGAGGAAGACTCGGGCTTCTGGGGACCGATGGAACATCGGCCTTGGGACGCCGAGGAAGACTCGGGCTTCTGAGGACCAATGGAACATCGGTCTTGGGACGCTGAGGAAGACTCGGGCTTCAGTGCCAATGGTACATTGGACTTTCTATGCCGAGCTGGCCTCGGGCTTTTGGAAGCCGGTGGTACATCGGTCTTCGGTGCCAATGGTGCATTGGACTTTCTATGCCGAGCTGGCCTCGGGCTTTTGGGAGCCGATGGTACACCGATCTTCGATGCTAATAGTATATTGGACTTTCTGTTCCGAGCTGGCCTCGGACTTTTGGGAGCCGATGGTACACCGGTCTTCGGTGCCAATGGTACATTGGACTTTCTGTGCCGAGCTGGCCTCGAGCTTTTGGGAGCCGATGGTACACCGGTCTTCGGTGCCAATAGTACATTGGACTTTTTGTGCCGAGCTGATCTCGAGATTTTGGGAGCCGATGGTACATCGGTCTTCGGTGCCAATGGTACATTGGACTTTCTGTGCCGAGCTGGCCTTGGGCTTTTGGGAGCTGGTGGTACACCAGTCTTCGGTGCTAATGGTATATTGGACTTTCTGTGCTAAGCTGACCTCGGGCTTTTGGAAGCTGGTGGCACATCGGTCTTCGGTGCTAATGGTACATTGGACTTTCTGTGCCGAGCTGGCCTCGAGCTTTTGGGAGTCGATGGTACATCGGTCTTCGGTACCAATGGTGCATTGAACTTTCTGTACCGAGCTGGCCTCGGGCTTTAGGAGCCGGTGGTACATCGGTCTTCGGTGCCAATGGTGTTGGGAATTGTATCCTAAGGCCAATCATTTGATGATTGTGCTAATGTAAATTGTATATAATTTGATATATTAATAAAAAGTTATTTGGCAGTTTATTAATTACAAGAACATCTTCTTAATACTCCTGATTGTAATGAAGCCCTCAGGATCTTCCTTCACGATAAAGGAGGATTTATCTTTGAAGGTCCTTAAAAGAATTCGCGACCAAATGATATACTATGACAAGTCATAGTACTATCAATTATAGGACGTTGTATATCATATTTGTTGATTGTCCTCTTAACCAAGGAGTGTAGAGACACTAGTATGACATACAGGTGGAAGTGTAGGAGTACATTTCACCGAACGTGTCTTATTTTCGGATACTCTACTGTCAAGAGTTAATCCGAGAAGATATAGGTATAAGTATCCTTCAGACCTGAAGATCACAACCAGTGGCTTACAAGCAACTCATTGTACTTAGGTGCTGGACTACCTGGATTTCTAATCCAGCTACGAAAGGTTACTGGGTGCAGTCAAGTACTTGTGGTAGTCAGTTGTGGATCAAGATGGAATTTGACCCATCCCGTTAAAAGGAGAAATGCTTGTGTTTCAATTTAGCAAGACCTTGGCCAAGGCACTTCATGTGAAAGTCACATGATCACTAAAGTTGAAATCACTTTATGGATTTACTATTTAGAGTTGACAGGTCTTAAGTCATCCTTAGCATTTGTGATCAAGAGGATGAATTATACGATAACTGTTTCTTAGGGTTCTTGGAGTTTGCTCGGCAACTCTTCGACCTATCCGGACATCGGGTTCCATTGCTAGATGGGCACATCGATTAGTATAGAAAGTTGTTTCTGTGCTACCGGCTTAGGTTCGAACCTAGAGATCACACGCATAGAAGTTTCCTAGGATGATCTGTTTGCTGATCAACGATTGAGAATTGTATATGATTTAATTAATCAATTTGATTGATTGAATTATCTCAATTGGGTTAAGTACAAGTGAATAAGATTCAATTTGGTTTAAGTCCATTAGAAGGACTAGTCAATTTCAAATATTGATTTGAAATTAGACTTGATTTGGATTTAAATAGATTCAGGACTAGCCAAATTTGATTTGGGCTTGGACCATGATCTATGTGGGTTCAATCAAATAAATTCAGATCAGATTAAACCATCACCTGAACCCAACCTCTCGCATAAGGATATCATATGATGAGATGGCTAAAGTCTCATCTCATGAGAGATTAGATTCTCATGTAGAATTTAATGCCTAACATTAATTTTCACCGAACGGATTTAGCCACGACTCTTTGGTTTTCACCGAATGTCGGATTTAGCCACGTCTCTTTGGTTTTCACCGTCGGAATTAAACCAAGCGCCGTCTCTTCGCTTTTACCAAACGACGGAATTCTTAATGCCAGAATTTAATTTTAAGGCTAAATTGAGACTATAAATAGAGGGCATTCCCTCACCAGAAAACACATAACAACAATACATGATATGTCGTGGATTGTAATTCTAAAAAGTTAGAATAAAAAATCCTGGTGATTCTGGTGTTAGCGGAAGCGTGGTGGATCTTAGAGGAAGATTCAAGTGGGAGGATTCAAGATCAGCAAAGCTGTTTTTCCGTGAGCTAGCACTCCCAAAAATCTGATCATTCGGGGCTTCACGTGGATGATACTAGAGGCCGAACGATTGAACGGCTGCAGAGCAATAAGGATTTACCTACTGTTATTAAGGTAAGCGATTTGATCCCTAGATCTTAAGGCGAGCTTCAAGATAAGTAGTATGACTAGTCATCTTGAAGATCAAGATATGATCTTGATATTTTTATTTATATGCATATTTTGGATCAATCGATCCTATATACAAGGCAAAGATATGATCTTGATGCATGTTAGATAGATTAGTATGTAATCTTTAAAATTTCGCAATGATAATTGTTATCAAATTTTTTAAAATATGCATGCCTCGGGGATTGTTTCTCCCTACAAATGGTGCATTAAACTTTCTGTGCCGAGCTGGCCTCGGGCTTTTGGGAGCCGGTGGTACACCGATCTTCGGTGCCGATGATACATTGGACTTTCTGTGCGGAGTTGGCCTTGGGCTTTTGGGAGTCGATGGTATATCGGTCTTCGGTGCCAATGGTACATTGGACTGTACCATTGGACTTTCTGTGCCGAGCTGGCCTTAGGCTTTTGGGAGCCGGTGGTACACCGGTCTTCGATGCCAATGGTACATTGGACTTTCTGTGCCGAGCTGGCCTCGGGCTTTTGTGAGCCGGTGGTACATCGGTCTTCGATGCCAATGGTACATTGGACTTTCCGTGCTGAGCTGGCCTTAGGTTTTTGGGAGCCGGTGGTACACCGATCTTCGGTGCCAATGGTACATTGGACTTTCTGTGCCAAGCTGGCCTCGGGCTTTTGCTGAAAAGCTGGGATACTTAAACTCATGCTTATTAATATCAAGCGTAGGGTGAGGGCCCCAAAAGAGTACAAGCACGAAATTTAATGTAAAAAGAGAATGTACTACTGATAATACCGACGGAAGTTGTCAGCGTTCCACATCCGCGGGAGTGGCTTTCCATCTAGCCCTTCAATCTTGTACGCTCCGTGGTGGAGCACCTCCGTAACCCGATAGGGTCCTTCCCAGTTCGGCGCTAATTTGCCTCCTTCTGTCGGTTTTGAAACTTCAGCTCACCGAAGGACTAGGTCCCGTGGCAAAAAGGTCTTGGGAAGGATACGAGCGTTGTAATACTTGGCCGCTCACTATCGGTAAGTTGCCATCCGGAGTCGCGCTCGGTCCTGCACCTCCTCCACTAGGTCTAGGTTGGCCCGCAATTGGTTCGGGTTGTCATTCTCACTATATGCCTCCACCCTGGGGCTCGGAGAGCCTATCTCCATCGGAATGACGGCTTCAGATCTGAAGACGAGGCTGAAGGGAGTCTCGCCAATGGGGGTTTGCGGCGTTGTGTGGTAGGCCCATAGCACATTGTGGAGCTCCTCTACCCACCATCCTTTAAAGTCATCTAGCCGAGCTCTTAATCCTTGGAGAATAACGCGGTTGGTCACCTCGGCCGCTCCGTTGGTCTGAGGATGCCCTACCAAAGTGAACCACTGACGAACACCCAGCTCGGTGCAGAATCCTTGGAAGGGTGTGTTGTCGAACTGCCGGCCGTTGTCGGTGACCAGGGTATGTGGTAGCCCGAATCGGCATATTATGGACTTCCAGAAGAAGGACCTCACCTTGCTTTCAGTGATCTTGGCGAGTGCCTCGGCTTCGATCCATTTGGTGAAGTGGTCAATGACCACCAACAGAAACTTGTGTTGACCGGAGGCTGGAGGGAATCACCCCAATATGTCCATACCCCACTGGGCGAAGGGCCACGGTACCGACAAGGGGGTCAGCTGGGACGTCGGCTGCCGCTGGATGCTGGCATGGCGCTGGCAATTGTCACACCTCTTGATGAGCTCGACCGCGTCCTCCTTCATGGTCAGCTAGTAGTACCCTTGCCGGAGGGCCTTGTACGCCAGGGCTCTGCCCCCCAGATGACTCCCGTAGATGCCCTCATGGATTTCTCGTAGGATGTAATCTGCTTCAGTAGGGCCAATGCACTTGAGGACCGAGTATGAGAATGACCTTCGGTAAAGCTTTCCATCCATTAGCAAGAACTTCGGGGCTTGCCGCTTGAGTAATCTTGCCTTAGCTGGGTCTTCAGGAAGGGCGCCATCAGTCAGGTATCGGACGTAAGTGTCCATCCATGAGGGCTCCTGTGCGATTGGCAGAGCCTCCTCCGCTGCTTCAATGCTTGGGACTTGCAGGTGCTCCACGTACGTTCTTCCCAGGGTCCTGTCGGCCGAAGTGGCCAAGCGAGATAGTGCATCAGCCCTGGCATTCTCTGCCCAGGGAATGTAGCTGACGCGGAAGTAGGGAAACTGAGAGGCCTGGGATTGCACCTTGCTCAGGTACTGGGACATAGTCAGGTCTCTGGCCTCATACTCCCCAGCGACCTATCCAGAGACAAGCTGAGAGTCCATAAAGGCCCTCAGATACCTCGTACCGAGCTTCTTGGCTAGCTTCATCCCCGCCAGCAAGGCTTCATACTCCGCTTGGTTATTAGTGGCTGGGAAAAGAAATCGGAGGGCATATTCCACCACCTCCCCCTTGGGGCTTGCAAGAATGAGTCCAGCTCCACTTCCTTGAGAATTCGATGCTCCATCCACATGGATGATCCAGGCTTCCTCTCCCGCCTCAGCCGTGGGAGACTCCACGCGCACCTTCGGGCATAGCTCCTCTGGATGTTCCTCGGCCCAGGTGCATTTGATCAAAAAATTGGCTAACACCTGGGACTTCATCGCAGATTTCGGCTGAATGGACAAGTCAAACTCCCCCAACTTGATGGCCCACTTGGCCAACTGACCGAAGGTGTCAGGATGGGACAAGATGGTTCGGAGGGGTTGGTCCGTGAGCATCATGATCGGATGAGCTTGGAAGTAAGGTCAGAAGCGCTGGGTGGAGACAATCAAGGCAAATATAATCTTCTTGGTCCGAGAGTACCTGATCTCGGCATAATGGAGTACCTTGATGGTGTAGTAGACTGGCTTCTGCGCTCCATCGGCATCCATGCGAATAAGCACGGAGCTGACAGCCTCGGGGGAGGCCGCGAGATATAGAAAAAGCTCCTCCCCGCTTCTTGGCTTGGACAACAGTGGAGGAGTGGATAAAAATTTCTTAAGCTCCTCGAAGGCCTCCTAGCATTCCTTCATCCACTCAAAGCTGTTGATCTTGCGCAACACCTTGAAGAAAGGTAGACACCTTTCTGCCGACTTGAATAAGAAACGGCTCAAAGCTGCTACTCTCCCGGTCAGGCACTGCACCTCTTTTTTGTTAGCTAGGGGCCTCATGTCCAGAATGGCTCGGATCTTGTCGGGGTTGGCTTCGATTCCCTGTTGCGTCACCATGAAGCCCAGGAACTTACTTGCTATAACCCCGAAGGCACACTTACGGGGGTTCAGCCTCATTTGGTATCAGCGGAGGTTGCCGAAGGTCTCTGCTAGGTCGGCAACATGGTCAGCAACTCGGGCGCTCTTGGTCAGCATGTCGTCCACGTATACCTCCATATTATGTTCGATCTGATCCTCAAAGACCTTGTTCATCAACCTCTGGTAGGTGAGCCCCACGATCTTCAACCCAAATGGCATCATCTTGTAGCAGTATATCCCCTTCTCGGTTACAAAGGAGGTCGCCTCCTCATCGGTCGGGTCCATCTTGATCTAGTTGTAGCTCGAGAAGGTGTCCATGAAGCTGAGGGTCTTGTGGCCGAACGTAGGGTCCACCAACTGGTCAATCCTAGGCAGCGGGAAGCTGTCCTTGGGGCATGCCTTGTTAAGGTCGGTGAAGTCCACGCACATCCTCCAACTCCCACTGGCCTTGCGGACCATGACGATATTTGCCAGCCAATCAGGGTAGTGCACCTCGTGAATGTGGCCGACCGCCACTAACTTACGCACCTCCTCGTCTATGGCCTTCTGCCTGTCTGGGTGAAGCTCCTCTTCTTTTGCCGAATGGGTCGGCACTCCGGCTTGATATTGAGTTGGTGGGTAATCACCTCCTCCGGGATGCCTGGCATATCTGACGCCAACCACGCGAAGATGTCCGCGTTGGCTTGCAGGAAAACGAGGAGTTGATCATGGGCCTCCTCCGGAAGTAGAGCCCCAACCTAGATTGTCTTCGTCGGATCCTCTCCTAGGGGGAAGGCCAACATATGCTCGGCCAGCTCCCCCCTTCTTTCTGAGTCTCGGGGATCTAGTGCTTCTGGTGTAGGTGCAGATACTGCCCCCTGAGGACTGGGGGCCATGTGGTAGCAAAGTGATGGCGGGTTCTACTCCCCCCGCATCTCCCGACCCCTTCGCTGGTAGAAAACCTTACGAGGAGTCTTTTGGTGGAGATAACAGCGTCCAGAAGGTTGAGTCTGGGTCTTCCGAGTATAGCATTGTAGGCAAGGGGCACCCAGACCACAAGGAAGTTCATGAGGACTGTGCTTTGACGTGGGGGCGTGTCGGCCGTGACAGGGAGAGTGATCCCTCCCTTAACCATCACAGAGTCCCCGGTAAAACCCATCACGGGGGTGGCGACAGGTCGGAGCAAGTCAGGAGACATGTTCATATGAACAAAGGCATCATAACTCAACATGTCCACCGAGCTTCCACTGTCAACCAAAATTCTTTTTACAGGATGCTTAGCGATCGTCATGGACACGACGACGCTATCATCATTTTTGTTGACCACCCCCTCTAGGTCCCTTTTAGAAAAAGGGATTACAGAATCTAACTCTCCCTCCCCCCTCGGCCTTTTGGGCGGGCCTCCTTCCCCCCAGGAAATCATAGCCACCGTATTCTCGGTTGGAGCATTGTCAATCATCGGTGGTGGAGGTGCTAACGGGCCAGCAGCACTAGGGTTGTTCCTCTGAATGAACTTCCCCATGTGGCCCCACTGGATAAGGTCCTCTATCGCCTTCTTCAGTTGGCGACAGTTGTCCTTGTGTGGCCGTAGTCCCGATGGTAGCGGCAGTACAGGTTCTTGTTGCGGGGGGTCTTCGGGTTTAGCAGAGGAGAGCGTGGCAGGTATGACTCGCCCTCGATCTCGAACAAGATTGTGAGATGGGAGCGAGCAAAGGGGTGAACGGGCCGTCCCTCGGCGCAGGAGCCCGAGGGTGGTTGTCTGGTCGGTGGGGAGGCTTGGGCCTCCTGGGGCAAACTTCTGCAGGCTCAAGATGAGCTGGCTTCTTGGTGGTGCTTCCGTTAGCCTCGCGCTGGGAGGAGTCAGCCTCATTGGCACGGATGTACTTTTAGGCCTGGCTCAAGAGTTTGGCGTAGGAGCCGGGCAGCTTCTTGTCAAGAGAATTTGCAAAGCAGAAGGTAAGAAGCCCCTGCTTCAAGGCCAAAGTGGCCACGGAGTCCTTGAGGTCGTAGACCTCTAAGGCTGCCTCTTTGAACCGAGCGACGTAGTCTCGCAGGGACTCGTCGCCCTTCTGTTGGACAGAGAAAAGACTGTCCGCCACCTTTGGAATCTTTCGACAGGCGTCAAAATGGGCTAGGAAGGCCCTCTCCAGCTGGTGGAAGGAGTTGATACTCCGCGGCGGCAGGCGGGAGTACCAGGCTCGAGCAGCCTTCTTCAAGGTGGCGGGAAAGGTGATGTAGAGGAGTGAGTCGGTTGCCCCCTGGACCTGCATGAGGACCTTGTAACTCTCCAAATGGTTCAGGGGATCGGTGGTCTTGTCATACGGGTCCAGCTGTGGAAAACAGAACAGGGTTGATATTGGTTCCTCCATGATGCGGCGGGACAGCGGCGGTCGGCTGTCATAGTCCGCCTTTGGTGGGTTGATGGTAATCCGGCGGCTGAGCTCATCCAGTCGCTGATTGTATTCGTCGAGCCGACGCTCAGCCCGGCAGGCGATTCGGCCATCGAAGGACCCCTCCCTCGAGGATTCTGAGGAGGGGAAAGAATGGCGGCAATGCTGACGAGGGCGCTCCGCCTCCCTCCCGTGCTGCCGCTTGGGAGAAGCACTGGCATGTCGAGAGGGTGACCGGGGCCTCTTGGAGGCTTCCCGACGGTGAGGCCTGGGCGAAGTGCGACAGTGGCGAACTTCTCGGATGGGAGACCTCCCCCGATAAGAGTGCTGGCTGGGTTGGACCACTCTCGAAACTAACAGGAGTGGCCCTGGCTGCTATGCGGCTGCCAATTGCTGCTGCAGGACTTGAACCGCCGCCACCAGGGATTGGACTTGCATAGTGAGGGCAGCGAGGCGGTCTTCTTGAAGCTGCTGCGGTGGAGTGCAGGGACGTCGGCCAAAGGAGCGGATGGGCCGACCGCTAGCGGGTCAGCACCTTGACGCTGCCCCCGGCGTGACTGGTGGAGACTTCTTGCGCACGAGTCATCACCATTGTTTGGGAGCTTAGGGAAAGAGAAGTTGTCGCTGACAGGTTCGAAGCTCTTCTCTATTTATCCCCCTTCCTGGCACGCTAATCTGTTGACGCCAAGTCGCCTTCCTTGAACATAGGGAAAACGGAGGTCCTCCTCGCCGGGCTTCTGTAAGAAAAGTCCCCGGAGACCAGATGCTCCGGTGGAGACCCTCCGATGCTCAAGTCAGTGGCTCGGGAACATACAAGAGTTAACTAGCAGAAAAAAGAGCTAGAGAACTAGAGTTTAGGATCCTTCCCTCGTTGTATGTGTGGGCCTTTATACATGTCCGACGATCTCTCTTTTCCCATTTCCAGAAGGTTGTTGACTTCGAGGTGCCTTTATCTACTAATAGACAAAAAGCAAGGCTGACAGCGATGGGTCGCAACCACCTGTCAGAGGTGTCCCTTCTCGCCCGCCACCTGCGGCGCTGCGGGTGGCAGGCGGATATGGTTGCGTCTGGTGTGCACCGTAACGGGGTATGGCCACATGCTGTTGCAAGCGAGTGGTGGACTACGTGACCGCTGTAGGCAGTTGATGGGCCACGTGGGTGTGTCAAGCGGCTCGAGGAAGCAAGTTGCCAGTTCCGGGTCGGACCACGACGAAAGCTCGAGGCCGAGGCCGAGGCTGAAACTGACGCTCGAGGCCGAGGGGGCCCTCGGAGGCCGAGGGGCCCTCGGGGGCCGAGGCCATCCTACGAGACCGAGGTTGGGCTTCGTCAGTTCACCGTTTGCTTTGACAATGTTGGACCAGCCACATCATAATCTAATATGATATCTATTGGCATTAGCAACACTTCAGGGTCCTTCTTTTATGTTTCTTATTCTAAGGAAGCAGTTAAAATTTATTCAACAAACGTTAACCATTACAAAAATATCTCAATTAATCTATGTGAGTTTGGGTCTATGGATCAAGTTGACATCCATTTATATTTTAGAATGTTCCACGACTGACTTGTAACTTATAAACATGCCCCTTGCTCCTTACGTAGTTTAAGGTTTTAAGTTCTTTTAACTAAGGAATCATCTTTTGCCTTTCAACTGCCTTTTTTAGACATGCATTAACGCTTGTGCAAACTTTTAAAATAAATAAATTTCATATTTTGTAAATGCAAGTAGTCATGCACAACATGGATTAAAACCAGTTACATGTATAATATAAACTAGATTTTTTTTCAAGTTTAATAAACCCATATATCATTAATAATATAAATAAATAAATGTACAATTTAGTTTTCATCTGCTCAAAATATTACTAACTTCCATACAAAAATGCTAACTAAGACATTTTAGGTTCACTAATGAGATTAGAATGGCATGGATTGTCAATGTCCTCCCATTAGATTTGGAAATGAAAAGAGGGCTTACGGTTTACCAATCCCATGATTTTTAGCATGAGATACCATTAAAATGATTAGACTCGTAGCATTTAAATCCAGTTTTTTATTATTCAAATGTGAGATTGGGTTTCTAATCTAATCTAATTTCATTAGTGAACAACATGTCTTAAATGGTGCCAGCCCTTGGTTTCTCAAAGGATGGAGGCTGAAGCATGCCGTTCGATGCTTAGTCAAGTTTTACATTTCAGAAAGCATTCAACAACTTAATTCGATTGATGGAACAAAAAAAAAAACTTTCTTTCAAATTTACCCCTCATCTTTCATTAGTGCTTTAACTTTTTTTTTTTATTTTTTTAAATTCACCATATTATTTCTCTAGGTACTCTATCATATTCTTTCTCTAAATCAATAAAGACCATATGAAAATATTTTTTCTTTTCTCTATATCTCTTTATCAATTTTTTAAATAAATAAATAGCTTCCATAGTCGATCTTTCAGATATAAATGTAAATTATTTATTTGACACCAAAGTTTCAGCTCTTAATCAATTTTCTATTACTATCTCCCATAATTTCATTGTATGACTCATTAGCTTAATCCCTTATAATTTGCACAGTTTTGAATATCTCATTTATTTTTGTATATGGGTATTAGTATGCTTTTTCTTCAATCATTCGGCATTCTTTTAGTTGCTATAATACTGTTAAATAAATTGGTTAATCATATGACTCCAATTTCTTCTATGTCTTTCCAAACCTCAATAGGGATCGCATATGATCCTAATGCCTTTGTATTTTCATTTTACTCGATCAAAACCTTTTTAACCTCAAGCATGCTAAATCTATAAAAAAAATTTATCCTCATTTATTACTTCTAAGTCATCACATCCTTTTATCCTTAAATTTATTAATTTTTTTATTTAATAATTTTTAAAATAATTTTTTTATCATTCGTTTATCTTTTTTTCTTTTACAAGACTCTTTTATCTTCATCCTTAATACATTTAATATAATCAAGATCTTTTGTTTTCTTTTCTCTTAATTTTGCTAATTTATATATATAGCTTGTTCATATTCTTTTGTATCTAGTCTATTATATAAATCATCATAGGCTTTAAGTTTGACTTACTGCTTTTTTAGCTTCTTTCTTTGCATGCCTATATTTTTTAAGACTTTCTTCATCCCTAGCCTATTATCAAATTTATAGTTTGTTCTTTAAAGTTTGATGACAGCTTAAACTTTCTTGTTCCAATACCAAGTTTCCTTTCCTACTAGTCCTACTCCTTTTAATTCTTCTAGTACTTCTTTTGCTATATTTTTTTATGCATTTAGTTATTTTTTTATATTAAATTGAAGTACGAGAAATAAATTAATAAATATGTTTAACAACCTCATAAAACTAATTTTCTAGGTGCAATGGCCTGTTTTAAAACTAATATTGTTTGGTCATCACTTTTATATTCGACCATTTTATTGTTATA
>UESW01003857.1:215497-399079 GCA_900491605.1 Calamus simplicifolius
AATTTTCACAAAGTTAGAGTGTCATTGTGATTACAATGGGTTTTTTTCATTATGAATTTTTGTTTTCCTTCTTTTTCTGTTATTGAATATTATTTTATTATTTATTATTTCATATATTGTTAAAATTGGGAGCAAAGGTTGTATGCATTTCAACATTAACTTAAGATTGAAATACCATTCTTGAAAAAAAAAAAAAAGTAATAGAAATGCTAATGTATGATCATCAAATCAAACAATACTACATAAACATCATCATATACATATTAGCAAAGATTGACATGAAAAATAATTTTTTTTTAAAAATAAAGAACAACAATAGCAAGCATCAACTTACAAAATCATATATGATACGGGTATGGTATGAAAAAATTCGTGCCTATAGTCAAAATTTCCAATTCCCTCTAGCATTTAGCAAGATAAACACTCCTTGTGCCTATTTTATAGTTAAATATTTAATGCTACTCCATTACGACAATAATTGCAACTCAATAAAAATGAAAAGTCTAGAAAAAATATATAGATATAAAAAATATTTACATAAGAAAGAAAAGAAAAATCAAAAGAGATAAAATGAAATCAATAAAATAAAGCACTACGTACGTACATAGCAAATAACTGCTATCCTTTTAAAAAAAACTTAAGAGCAATTATAACTTTAAAAAAATGAAAAAGGCTAGAAAAGATACCAGAAAAATATGTATAAAAAAAGAAAAAAGAAAAAAGAGATGAGATAGGATAAAATTCACTAAGCAAATGAATAAAAAAAATCTTAAAGAGGTAATAAAGATATAAAACAAAAGAAAATAAATGAAGATTAAGAAAAGTTAAAAACTCATTGTTTGATAAAAATGTTATAGCCCGATTTATATGTTTGATGAAAAATGTTATGTTCCACTTATATCCCTTGCTTTTATGCGTCTCTCTTGAAGGCTAAATGGAAAGTTCTCGGATCTCCGCTGGCCGAATTCCGCACCACTGCAGACACGTTCTTAGGGTCTGAGGTTCATTCTGCTATCCTAAGGTACCCTCAAGCACCCTCTATAATTTATGCAGGGAACCATCTGACGTCAACATTGCTGTGGCATAGATCTGGAGACTTCCCATCCATCGGAGAGTTCGACTATTTATCTGAAAGATAGTTTGGGACCGCCTCCCTATGAGAGCTCTTCTTCGGCGGAGAGGTATGAAGATTCCAGGATCCTGTCCGATTTATGGAGGTCAAGAGGAGACTACAGAGCATGCAATTCTGAGCTGCCCTAGGGCAAGGTTCATTTGGTGGCTTGCCAGGGATTGGCTCTGGTATGTCGGTGATAGCAAGCAGCAACGTCCTTTCCTTCAATACCTTCATCAGAGTTCGGCTCAGGAGGCTAGCTATGTAGCATATATTGCTTATCAGATTTGGCTATCCAGGAATGCGGTGACTTTTGAAGTTGAGACCATTCCGACCCATCGGGTACTTCAGAGAGCTAGAAGCTTGGTGACAGAGTATCATTATTTTGATGCAGTGTCACCTCTAGCTATTCCAAACTCTTGAAACTCCCATGCTGCTCCAGCAGCAGCTCGCAGGGTGATCTACATCTTCTGGGAGCCTCTTCCCCTGGGGTTTGTCAAGGTAAACTTCGATGGTAGTGTCCGAAGTGAGATTGGTGGAGCAGGATATGTCATTGGAATGACGAGGGGAGGCTTCGGCGGTCGAAGGAACCTTCCTTTATGAGCCTTCTGTCCCAGGTGCAGAGCTCATAGCAGTGTGGGATGGCATCACTAGAGTGACTCAACAGCTACGGGCTGAAAGGACATCATTGAGGGGATTCTTCGGTAGTCATCAGATGAATTCAGGATAGACTGGACCTATGCATGCACTCCCTCTTTTTGTGACATTGACAGACTTCTGTAGAGTTCGGTGGCAATATCAGTCTGCCATGTTTATCGGAAGGCGAACACAATGGTTGACTAGATTGCCTCATTCATTGCGTAGCATTTTGCTAGTTGGTCATGATCTTTCGAGGACAAGATTCCTCCTTCTCTTGAGGGGTTCATTGCTTTTGATATTTTGGGCTATTTTTGCATTAAAATAGTATGGCTCTCCGTTTGTAACAAATAAAAAATAAAAAAAAACAGCTAAATGGAAAGTTAGCAGCATTTCCTGTTGTTGCTTTATACGAAAAAGCCCTTACCAAATATATTCCCTCCATGAAAAATTTAACGTAACGCCCCTCGCTAATTTATCTAGTTTATTTATACGAAGAAGCCCTTATAATCTTATTTCCCACCGCCGCTCCGAAGCCACACGCGCATCCCACGTTGCCGCGCCGGGAGCTCTCCGTCTTATCACTCTCCGGATCCCGTCGAAACCCCAACCCTAACCCAAATCTCCAATCCTTCATCTCCTCTCCGCTCTTAAAACCGAGCTGGACTTTCTCAAGAGATGCACATCTTAGCTTGTAATCCTTCGCTGCAACCCCAGGGCTCCCGAGCTCCGAGGCGTTTCGGCCGCCGAAATATATTCTCGGATGGCCTCTTGTCCATCTGCTCACAAAAATCACTGCATTCGATTCCTGCGTGGATGAAACTTCCTCCGACTCCCAATCACTCCCAAGGTAATCTCTTTCCGAACTTCTGCAAATTAAATTTGACTTTGCCTTTAATTCGGTCTTGTATTTTTCTGTTCCAGAGTAATATACAGAAGATTCGAATTTTCAATTACTTTTTTTATCTCTCGTGTTACTTGGTGCGAATTTTTATCTTTAAGTAGGTGATACATTAGTAAATAGAGGGTATAAATGGTTGCAAAAATTGTGTTCGACTTAGAAAAAAGTAGCTAAGTTGATTGGTTGACCATGCTGCACCTCTCATTATTTTTTAACTGGGTTATTGGTTCACAATGCGTCTGTTCTTAGATGCTGGATCCTTGCAAGAGTCTTGTTGGTTGACAAATTAAGTCTCTTCTATTTTTCTTGGGTTTCAACTTTCAACTTTCACCCAGTAACAATATATAAGTTATCAATTCAAAGAAATAAATTCCACAGCCAACAAGGTTTGTCTTGTTTGTTTTGAGTCAGCTAAGAGCAATAAAGCCAGTGGATTGTTTGAATCTATGACAACATTATGATGTCAGAATGCAGCGCTGTGCAATAACATTGTAATTATACAATGTAATCACAATTTAAGCAGGATTTTTAATCAGAGTTTAAACAGCATTCTTATTATGCCATCTGATATTGATAATATTGCAACATAACTGAAGATCTTTACAGTTTTCTTAGATACATAGTTACTTATCTAAGTAGGTGCACAAGTGAATAGTTAAAAATTTCACAAATGCAAATATCAAAGTCTGTCTAATTGTTTGTGCCTGGCTGGGTTTTCCATAGGTAAGATATTCTATTTTTTACCCGTTCTATGTACTTACTGATATGTTATAATGTGTTACAAATTTCTGTTTGTGCTAGGCCACGTGATAACCAGACTACTAACGTAGGCAAAATGATGAGCAAGATCATTCCTTGCACAACACGTCGTATGCTGTTTGCCAGTCCAGCCCTATGTCTCTGCTTCCATTCTTCAAGGTACTTCACAGGTTCGGACTGTTTTACACTTTTTTTTAATAACCAATAAAATTTTCGTATGCTAGAAACTAATTGACTGATTTATTAAGTTCCAGTGCAGCCTCAGTTAAAGTGGGAATCTGTTTTTTCTTATTTCCTATTCACCACCTTAACTTCATGGTGTAAGGAGAGTGTCAAATATGTTTTCTTTAAACTATATACAACATCTGTCATTCCTTTTATTTGTTGATTTTTCCACCTTTCTGGAGTGGTTGGGCAATCAGTTGTTGGGGTTGTAAGGGATCATATAATCATGAGTTGCATTTCCTTAACTCCAGTAACTTGATCATTAAAACTCTTCCTTTATAAAGGATATTATTGCTTAAGTTCTTACATTTTGTTGGATGATACTTTCGTTTATTAAGCATGGATAGCCTAGATTATTTAGGCTATGGCAAAAAAATGTTACTTGAATTCTTCTTTATTGCATTATCATCTTAATATTTGACTTAACCTTTCCATGCACCCACTATGTTGAGAGCCTCACCATCTAGTTTCATGAGAACATGCAAGAGTTTGAAGCCATGCACATTGCACACTGAAGTTTAATGCCTTCAGTGCTTGCAATACCACATCATTTTTGATCATTGTAATATTTTGCAATTGCAGCTGTTGCTTTGGGCGACCCATCTTTCACTGTTGAAGATGTGACTCCTCGCACTTTCCCCTCTGGGCCTCTCTTTCCTTCTGAGGTTTGCATCATTCATATCTCCCTTGTTTGTGTTGTCTTTATTGAGTAGTTTTCTATGTTCTTGCTTTGTATTTGTTTAGCAATGATATTGCTCAATGTCCACTGGGTAGGAAAGGACTGTAGAACTTTTTGAGAGCAACACTTACTCTGTTGTCAACATCTTTGATGTAACACTACGTCCTCAGCTTAATGTAACTGGTGTTGTTGAGGTATGCAATATGTTTTTCTCATATTACTAGTTGAATATTTACTTAATGAACAATTGAAAAAAGCATTAGCAGAATATCTAGTTATTATAATAGATGCTTAGGGCTTCATTGACAGTGTTAACACATGAAAGCATGTTTCATCATCAAGTGGAGACATAATTTTCCATATTCTTATGTTCAGTGCTTTAATGGTATAAACTATTCTCTGAATTACAATGCTCAGGTTCCTGAAGGAAATGGTTCTGGTGTAGTTTGGGATAATGATGGACACATTGTGACAAATTACCATGGTAAGAGCTGACAGGTTAAAGTGTGTGCTTTACCGAATGAAATATATCTCACTTGACACTGTGTATCTCTATCTGAATCCTTCCATATTTCTTTTATAAGACACTGCTTACACTTGCAGAGTGTGCATGAGTGGGTTATGTTGGAGCTGACATCTTCTACCATGTCAAATTGTTATTTATCATAACCTTTTTTTTTGAAAAAAGAATGGATGTCTTTTTATTTGATTGGTTAGTTTAATGCTGTTTGTTATCATATTCTTCCTAGTGGTTGGAAATGCTCTTTCGAGGAAGCCAAGCCCTGGTCAAGTTGTTGCACGAGTGAACATCCTGGCTTCTGATGGGTGAGGTTTTTGTGCCAGTTCTTCAGGGAAAAAGAAAAGAAATTTTGTATTTGTGTAGATGATTATAAACTCAAGCTATTGCACACGTGTAATATTAAATTGTGACTTCTGTTTCTCATGGTGTATGATTTTTGAAAGGGTACAAAAAAGTTTTGAGGGTAAGTTGATTGGTGCAGACCGTGCTAAGGATCTTGCTGTCTTGAAGGTAGATACTTTTTTTCTAGTCATCTTTTTCCTCCTTATAATTCTATGCTTATCCAAGTTCTGCAAAAGGTTCTTTTTGGTATGATCCATAGGCTTGGTTTATTTTCAAGCCATCTCTTTGGTATGATTTACAGGCTTGGTTTGTTGTCAAGCCATCAGGATTTCAAATATCCTAGTCTATTGACTCATCCAAACAAAGCTAGCCTTCAGCACAATTCATATTATTTTGCTTGTAGGTTTTATAACAATTTCTTTGTATTTGGTTTTGTGGTGCTATCTTTGCTGATGGTTACTTATCCTCATCCCTATGTTCAACAGTGAAAATGTTATTCATTCATACAACTTGATAGAATATCATTCTTTTTTGCAATATTAAGTATGACTTGTGCATTATATTTGATACTGAAATTTTTATTCTTTCATCATTTGATAGGTTATAAACAATTTTGTGAAATAATTAAGCATGAACTTGTGCATCTGTATGCTCACAGTGATTTGCACTTATCCACAACTTTTATCTGGAAGCTATGTGATGACTAATATGCTTTGTAGGTTTCATGTGGTATGTGTGGTCTTCTCCTATGCTCACACAATCTGGATAATTATTACTAACTGCAATAAAGTTGTAAACATTCAAATAATGATAATTATTAGATCTTTTTTATCTTCTCCACCATAGTTTCAGTTTATGTCAAATGAAATGTTCTGTTCCAAAGAAAAAAATTCTTATTCTCCTTATTATTAAAAATGATAATTCTCATGGCCTTTTTACTAGGTTGCTCAATAATTGTCTAAGTAGAATTCAGTTGTTCACCTCATTTCCTGCTTTGGCAATAAGAGTAATATCTTTGATTGATATAATTTGTCTATCATGTGATGCCATGATTACGTAACAGGTGGAAGCTTCTGCAGACCTTGTGAAGCCAATTAAAGTGGGTAAATCATCTTCTCTGAAAGTTGGCCAGCAATGTTTGGCAATTGGAAATCCCTTTGGCTTCGATCATACTTTGACCGTTGGGGTTATTAGTGGATTAAATCGAGATATTTTTAGTCAAACTGGAGTAACCATTGGAGGTGGTATTCAGACTGATGCAGCCATTAATCCTGGGAATAGGTTTGTTCACTGGCTTAGTCCTTACAGCAAAGTTGTCTCTTAGTCCTTACAGCAAAGTTGTCTTGTTGTAGTTTACATTTGGAAGGATTTATTGTCAAGAAAGAATTTGTAGATTTTTACTTAAATTTTTAACCCCTATGAGTTAAAATACCGACACAAAGTGACTCTTTTGCAACTTTTTTTTTTTTTTTTGTTTTTGTTTCAATACTGCTAATTAACTGTCAATTGCTTCTTGTATGTTTGGGAAATATTATTGTTGATGTTACTTAACTAGATCCTCTTTTTACATGTTTTGTTCTGTATCTAGGAAAAATGTCTCATTGTCACTGATGAAGTCATGATCTCTCATTACTATAGTGGGCATCCAAGATCGAATTAAAGGTTCTGTGGTTTGAGTTGAATGAGTATTGCCCTAAGTTAGAGTATCATACCAATTTGCGCTGTTCATTGGTTTCAAATTTGTGGGAAATACCTTAGGAAACTAAAGTGCTAACTTTCCATTGGATCATTATGAATGAACATCAAAGTGTGCAACCATCCATCAATTCCAGCAATGGACCTTTAAGATTTCAACTGCAATTTATCTATTTAGCTGTCTGTCTGTCTGTTTGTCTATCTATTTATTTTTGTAATAGCTGCATTCATTTGGGGTGAGTTTTCAGATAGCTACCATGTGTCTACTGTGGATTATTAAATCATCATGTGACTGTTAAACTTAGTCAAGGAGTATTAATCAAATGGTATGATCTGGTAACTTCCAATGTTCCTTTTCTTCGTGACAATTTTAGTGTCGTTGTTTTACATGAATGGATGACTGAGTGTGTGAATTAGGAATAATTCAAATGTTTCTTTCCATTTAAGAGTTGTGGAAAGCTAGCTTAATTGACCATCTCATTTCATAAATATATTCCCTGACTATCATTATCAGTATTGGATCTTCTTCCATCAAGGAGTATTATATTTGTTAAGACATTGGTCAGGATTAAGGTCTGATACTATGCTAGCATGTAGAAAGGAGAGCTCTTACCATCAAAGACACTTTCTTATATTGAATTGGACATTTGGCAGTGGTGGTCCTTTGCTAGACTCCAAAGGAAATTTGATTGGGATTAACACAGCAATATTTACACAGACAGGTAAACTTCGTTATTCTCTTCATTGTTCTTGTGTATAATTTCAATTATAAAAAGGCAAACAGTACATCCTGCATTTAAGTTATGTATTGGTTGCTGGTCATTTTAAGCTGCAAGAACTATATGATTGAGCATAATCTCTTTATGAGCAATTTTAAATATATCTTTGAAAATTCTGAGTTGTCATAAAATGAAACTTTTCAAACTGAGAATTTGTCATGTGCAATCATCATGGTAAGAAAAAAGTTCTCCTGAAGATATTAGTAGTATGCACCTGCACAGAATTGTCGGATGGCTGGTGCAATGGATTCACAGATTGGGCTACCTTCTTATGTTCTCCGAAGTCCCAAATGCCTTTTACAGATTTGATGGAGAAACCTAAGCAACTTTCTCTTTTTCACTCGGATGTGCATGAACATACACATGCATATGCATGCAAGAATCCATCCACATTTGGTATATTTTGAGTTACACACATGGAGGTGAATGATCAGAGCAGTTTTTACCTTTTATCACTTATTAGTCTATTAAATAAAAAAGGATGGTCCAGTACATGAGGCTCCTACCATAAAGATGTGTATAACCTTCGTGTTTTGAACTCATAATCTCCAAATCATAATAGAGCAACCTTGCCATTGTGCTAAGACTCACCTTTGTATTAGTGCAATAAATGCATCGAGAAAAGCAAATTACTCTTCCATCATATGTGCTAGTTAAGTGACAAAATTATGGTTTCACTTTTTATTCAATGTGCATTATATGAAAATGTACATGTTGTTGTACTTGTAATGTTTCTAATATTTTAGCCCTCTATTATTGTTACTATTTGGCTTGGTGTAATGTTTTCTTTTCATTGAAAGCAATCTGTCACATCCATAGTTTGTTGCACCTTGTAATTTGAATGTTTTTTGCCTACATGACTGTCTTTTCTCCTTGAAACTTTCAGCAGTGCTTATCAGATATTACCACATCTAACCACTTTGAACAATTGTTGATATTGAGCCAGGATTTGCACTTGGGGCCAAAGTGGTCCCAGTTGATTGATTTTTTTTTCCTTTCCTCCCAGAAAAAGATGAGAGGTAAAGGTAGTTTGCCTGCATGGTAGGGTGTAAAAAGCTATTTAATTTTTCTGTATATGTTTTTCTTTTCTTACTTATATATTTCCAAGAACTTGGTTGAACCTTGATCTTTTCATTTTGAAGGTTTAGAGCTAGTATTTGTTAGCATGAAAACTTTATATGTAATAGAACGACAGATAAGAAGTTTGAAGCAAAAATATTCAACATAGTGCATGCTTGATCTTATTTGCATAAAATACTTTTTATTATACATTTACCTCTAACTGTTATTTTGTCAACTTGCAAAAGATTATCATTATAAATTTACTTTATTATTACAGGCACATCTGCAGGTGTAGGCTTTGCCATCCCATCTTCAACCGTACTTAAAATAGTACCTCAGTTAATTCAGTTTGGCAAAGTATGCTTCACTTATGCATCTTATCTTTGTTTTCTCAATTAATTTCCTATCCTCGTGTTTTTACTGATTGATATCTCACAAGATATCAAATTTTGACCATATTGTACTGAACTTGTATCACACGCTGTTAACCCGTATCAACTCTGGTGTATTGTTTGGTTTGGCAAACAATCAGTAGATAGGAGGGGCATACAACATCATCTCATACTGTGTTTACATGTGAACGGTGTGGGAGTGTAGTGAGAATTTTAAACCTACATCCTTAGATATATACATATGTGTATATGTATGTAATATAAAGTTAGGGTAGGATGTACTCGAGTATATTTGTCTCCAAATGCTTCCTAGTGGAAACCAATGATACACCTTTCAAAATTAAAATCGACACTGTTGATCATTGTATATGTTGTAAAATGCCTAGAGACTAAAAATCATTTATTTTAAAGGTCTTTTGCCGATACATCAACTAATCAAGTGAGCACAAAATGAACAGTAGAAATTAAGTATGTTACTATATAGTTTGCAAGGTTAAATGGTTGATCTTGATCTAAATACTTCGTAACGTATGCTGATCAAATTTTAGCTGATTTGGATACTTCTAGATTATAGATTGAATGAAGACTTAGCATAATGATGTTAAAGTTGTTTATTTTGATCAATTCAATGCATGGATAAAAGATACCAAAGTTTTATGACTTTTCTTTTTGTGTGTTTATGGGCATTTTATGCACCATAGATCATGTTCAATGGTATCAATTTTCATTTTTAAGGTCCATTGTTAGTTTCCACTAGGAAGTATTTGGGCCCAAATGCAATCTCAGGTACATCCTTGTCTAACTCTCTCCTTATATGTATATATGGATGTATGTGTGTGTATATATATATATATATATATGTATGTATAAAAATATTGTGTATGTGTGTATGGGAGATGTGGGCCTTTTCCTTCTCTAGAGGAATTGACATCTATTTTCAAATCCTAATTCAATAATGAGGCATCCAAATAAAAATCTACACCTTTGATCATGATCTACATCTTTAAAAATGAATAGAGGTAGAAAATCATGCGTTTTACTAGTCAGTAATCTATGTATCAAATGGGTGTAAAAATGAATGGTTAAAATGACTGAGACCATTTTTGCTATCATCTAAGCATTAAAATCTATTGATTTTAAATCTGTATATGTTATATCATGGATAGATAATGATCAATACGATGGATTTTCAATTTAAATGCTTATATCATGTATTTCAGCACTATAGGCCTTCCATTTTGTATTCACATGGTATATAGGGTAGAGACTGCTAAAACGTTTAATATTTAGTTTTTAGGAATTTTTGGTGGTATAAATCATGATTAATGATGAAAATATTTTCATTCTGAATTCTCCATGGTTGATTTTGGACTCGAAGGGAGTAGATGCCCTCTCTTCTTGAGAGTCGTATACTCCATCCCATACATATGTGTGCACGTATACATATATTGTTCATATACTCAATTCTTAAGCATGCAAAATTCATTCATCTAAGAAACTTGAAACTATCTATCAATGGGGATCAATTTTATTTGATAGAATTTGGGATATGCCAACTTGAATGGCTCAGAGAATTTATAAATGGAACAAAGCTTTTATTGTAACCCAGAATTCATATCAGTTACTAATATAAACTGGGTTTGAGTGGTCTGTTTGAAATTTCAAGCTGACTTTTTTGGGAAAAACTTAGCTAAATTCTTGAACCTTTTATTGTTTCTAATACTGACCCTTGACCTGTCAGGTTCAGATTTACAAACATATGTTTCTTTCATTCATTTTCTCACTCCTTTTTTCTTTTGATAATATTGACCTTTTGTTTATAGTGTTATATAACCAAGTAAGAATGATTATGTTTGAGGAAGTTCAAGGGTGGCAGTAGTTGATGATAAGAGAGGAGAGTAATTTTTTGATGGTTTAACTAGGTGAGGGATGAACCTAGTGACAAGGGGCCTTGGATTCAGATTGAAGTTGGAAAAAAGGTGGGGGTAACTGAAGGACACTTAGATCTTTCCATGCCACACCATCCACTTAACTAACATACTGGTCTTCTAGGATTCATGATTTATTTTATCAATTCTGATGTCAATGACATTATGATTTATTATTCTCTTATGCCTTCTTCCCTTCCTCTTCTTTTAAGGTTGTGCGTGCTGGTTTGAATTTGGAGATAGCTTCAGATCTGGTTGCTAATCAGCTAAATGTTCGAAAAGGAGCCCTTGTACTGCAGGTATAGTGAGTTGAATGGCTCTATGCTGTTTCGTTGACATATGCTGAGATTCCATTAATATTCTGAGGAAAGAAAGTTGACAAGTCTTTTAGTGTTGTAAGTTTAGATGGTCATTCTTCTTTGTCAAATTAGATGTTTATTCTGTTTCACAATTTCAATATTGCATGTTAGGTTGTGGGGAACAGTGCTGCAGCCAAAGCAGGTTTGCTTCCTACTACGAGAGGTTTTGCAGGTAACATAATTCTGGGGGACGTCATTGTTGCAGTAGATGATAAGCGTGTAAGTATTTATTCTTCCAGATTAACCTTTTTTCAGGGGATTTATGGCAGTGGTACTATTTTTTAGATATCAGAGAAGATGAGATATAGCTTTCTAATAATAATTCAACAACATTTGCCTGAGCAGATTAGAAATAAAGCAGACCTATCAAAGGTTCTGGATGACTATAATGTTGGAGACAAAGTTGTGCTAAAGGTTCAAAGAGGTAATCAGAACTTGGAGCTGCCTTTGTTCTTAGAGGAGACAAGCATTTGATCAGCATGCAAAATCCTTCATCTGTCTTATTGTGCATATTCAAGCTTGGGAAATTAATAGGTAATTCATCCTTTCACTATTTTTCCTTTACAAAAAAAAAATCATTCATTCACGATTTGTTCCCTTTGAAAGGGTAAAAGAATAAAATGTGCCAAGTAGGGATGTCATTGCTTGGTCTATATAAATGGGCATTGATGACTGGTATTTAGTATTTCCAAATTGATTCCTGTATAATATTGTTCAGTCTGTTTCTTTCCCTCTGTTAAGGACTTGATTATAAACTGTTTTATGTTCACTTGACTATGATACTTATGATCATTCTTAATGGGCAGGGTTCAGCCATGCATACCACTGTGAGGACAATAGCTACAGTTTATATCACACCAACCTGCACAATATAGGTTTTCTGTGACTAGGGGAGAAATCTGGAGGCTTCTGTCCAGCAGATTGTTGGATATTTCTTCTCCATTGAATTCTCTTATTGCGAGGCTAAGATCAATGCACCTTATGATGCTAATGCAATGCTGGTTGATGTAACCATTGTATTTTTTTTTTTTTTTGCATCTGTCTAACAATCATTTATAATCCCTTGTTCTGTCACACATTGCAAAAGATTGTTACACATTGCAAACGGTTGAATACCCTGGCTCTTAGAAATGATGCATAGATATTTAAATGATGTATGACAAACAAAATTACTAGAGTTTGGGTAAAATTATGTTGAAATAATTTGTCATATCATGCAATATAAAGTACTTATCTGTTCCAGCTACCTTGCAAACTGCTTTTGTATGTTCTGTTCTTATGGGGGGTTTTTTTTCCTCTTCGCCACAGCTTTGTGGAATGCATTGCCCCTGAGAAGACAAAGGCCATCCTATGGTTACCCATTAATGACAAGATTTGCACTGCTGAGGGCCTGTCAAAAAGAAACCTTCATCCTTGCCTGTTTTTCTCTCCAAGATGAGACCACCAACCATTTGTTCCTTGTACTTTTTCCCAGGCAGTTTGGAAACATAGTGTCTTCCTCTTAAACTTATGCCTCTTCCAAGCTCTTTGGTGAAGCTTGGACTTTTCTGAGACTGTTGTATGCCATAAAAGAGTGGCTTTCTGGTTTGGACGTCGTACTGGCAGTCTCCTTGATCACAACTTGAGTCTTTTTCAACAAAAGAACGTTATGTTCACGTGTTGATAATGCTAGGCTTTGCATTGTTGACTAGACTAAGATGGCCTTGCCCAAAAGTGTTCGCTTGACTTCTCTGCTTTCTCCTTGTTAGTCCTCTCTCTTAGTTTCTAATGTTTACTCTCCTAGTCTTTGGGCTTCTCTTTGTCCTTCCAACTTACTTTATGAAAGTGAGTGGGGCCTTGTCAAACTTATCTTCTCAGAAGAAGTCCTTTCATTTAATTCAGTCCAAGGGAACAATTAGAGATTGTTGGAATCAATTGTATCAGTGAACTTGATTATTCTTTCTTAAAGCAGAGATTACTTGTTGTTCTCCATAAGGATGCTTCTTTCTCATACGATGAAACCTCCAAGCAACTTGTATCCTTAGTCACCCGCTGCAGTAACCAGCAGTGGTTGCTGGTGTGGGAGCAGACTGGGGTGTGGGTATGGGGAAGTGGTCATCTTAAGAATATTTTTATCAAGAAAGCACTTAGGATGCTGGTGTGGGGACAAGTTTCTAGAGATTCCAAAGTAGATGCACTATCCTAAATAGAAGATTCCTGCTACTAGCTTGCAGCTCATTATGACTAGCTTTTGTGATGATAAATTACTATCGCTAAAATCTGCCATCTCTTTTCCAAAATATCATTGCTGGATCATGGATCTCTGATATTTGATAGCATCGAGCAATTGATTATCTCTATATATATCATGTTCTTGATTTGTGTACGGGCACCTTGAAACAACATCTATCAGCCGTTTGAGATGTACAGGGGACTTTCTTTCTCTTTCCCTTTCTATGTCCGGCAGCATAAAGTCATTTAAAAAGTAGAAATTTTGAGGCTGACAGAGTGATCCAATCAATATGTTTCTAGATAGCATCGGGATAAAAAAATCTGGATATAAGGGTGTTTAGGTGTAGGTGTACCAATTATACTATATAAGGATTTCTCAGGATAAATGCTAAGTTAGAGATTTGAAGAGGCTTTAGAATCTAAAGGTTTTAAGATTAGTAAAACTAAAACTGCATACACGAAATGTAATTTTAGTGGGAGTAGAAATACAAATGAAGAAATAATAAAGATTGTAAGCCAACAGATATCAAGGAATAAAAAATTTAGGTATTTGGAATCAATTATCCAGCAAGAAGGTGAATTAGGTGAAGATGTGAATCATAGAGTTAAAGCAGGATGGATTAAGTGGAGTGCTTTTCGGGAGTATTGTATGATCGGCGCATTCATTAAAATTAAAAGAAAAATTCTATAAAACCGCTATTAGTCTAGTTATACTATATGGAACAGAGTGTTAGGCAATATTGAAACACGTGAATAAATTAAGTGTAATAAAAATGCGCATGTTAAGATGGATATGTGGTAAAACTTTAAAAGATAGAGTTAGAAATAAACATATAAGAGAAATGATAGGAGTGGCCCCAATTGAAGATAAAATGAGAGAAAATCGATTACGATGGTTTGGACATATACAACGAAGACCTTTAGATGCTTCAGTTAGAAATAGTGATCTTTTAACAATCCATGGTAAGGATAGAGGTAGAGGTAGACTTAAACTAACATGGACAGAAATAATTAAAAAAGATATAACTATTTGTAATTTGAATGTTGGCTTAGTCTTGAATAGAGCAAAATGGAGGAAGCAGATTCATGTAGCCGACCCCATGTAGTTGGAAAGAGGCTTAGATGAGTTGAGTTGAGTTGAGGATTGCTTAGGGTATCTGATAATAAAGTTGTTGGCTAGGGTGGTGGTATGAATCAGCTAATGCAACAACCATTCTTATCCATATTTGTGATGCCCTGGACAACTTGAAAGGTGACTTATGGTGGTTATCAGAAAAGGGTATTTATTATATCCATTTATTTTGGCGATTTTTTTAGTTTTGTTGTCTTTGATCTCTCTGCTTTACACCACTGTTGTCTCCTTTTCTCAAGACCTGTGAGTTCTTCCGGTCATTATTTTTGAGTTTAATTAGAAGCCTAATGACCCAGTATGCTACCTCTGGATAGCAAAATGGGCATCGAAATTTCCCTAAAATGTGGTTTGCTTGGTTGACTTTGGACAATGTTAGTGGAGATTTGATTTTAATTACAATTTTGTATGTCAGCATTTGGAAATAGACTCTGAATATTTGTTGGCCAATGTTCTTAAGAAAAGGATGGTCTAGCGCACAAGGCTAAAACCACTTCTGCGGAGGGTCAGATATATGTGGCATTACACACACCTCCCCAACACCCCCCCCCCCAACCACAACCCAACCCAATGTACAAAGAGGCAGTTTCTGTTTGTTGTCCTACATTTTTATTTAAATATATATGGAACTAGGTATTTGGATATAGAAAAAACATATTTGTTAAATGTGTAAAGAGATGGTTAGTTTTGAAGCCCAGTGATATTTAGACATGACATTAGTTGAGGGAAGGTAAGCTTTAAAAATCTTGTGAATTTTTCCTCTAATATGCTGGAATATTTGATTAAACTATATTATTTGATATGGGTAGACACTACAGAATCATGTAATGCAATTATTTCATCAATTTGGAGATCAAGCATATTAAATCTATGTGATATTTCCGCACATGGAGTTTTGCCAGATAAGGCCTTTATGCATAAAATGCCTGTTAAACCCAGTCCAGTGGTTGGAGGATGCTCATGGTTGCTTGTAGAGTTAATGGGAAGATTAGTCTTAAGACCCTTCTCTGGGTAGGTATATAGAGTTGCAGTCTTTGTGATCTTGAAGTTTTTGGTTTTCCAAACTCAACTGAGGTTTAATACATAATCTGGAGCAAAACTCAAGATAGTCACAAATGGACTTTTCTGGCTGTTTTGTTTCATTTTGTTGGCTGGTTTGGTCGAAATCTGAAAACTGATTAATGAGAGGACAGGAGAGAATGTCATGAAAATATTTCCTAATGAATACCAATATGCAGCATACATCAGCAATTTTTCAATGCAAGTTGTGACGTGTATAGTGTGTATATGATAAGTATTTAGTTCACTACTAACAGATCCACCAAAGATTTCTTGTAATGTACATTAATATATTCTAAGTGATAATATATACATTTAGAGTTGATGTTTAACAAAAAAAACCGTGCTGTGCTATGATATCTCACCTGAACTATGGATTTGGTCTTGTAAATTCCATGTACATAACTTTTATCTAAAACAAACTTCATCAACCTGTATCATCCTTAACAAGACAAAATAAAGCCTATTTCTGTTTACAGGCCAGAAATCTGAAATATTTCATGTGGAAGCATTCATTTAGGACAACATTCTAATGCATATTTCCCATGCTTTTGCTGTAGCAGGAAAGCAGGAAAAATATGTTGCTGGTGGGAAGGCTGATTGGAGCAAAAAAGATGAAAAAATAAGTTGCCAAAAAAGTTCAATTTCTATTGCACCACAAATGATGAGAATCTTGTTTTTGCTTGTCAGCTTTTCTTTTCTGAACATGTCAATAACCAGTGTTGATCTGTGTTGCCTTGGGAATTCCAACTAAGATTAAGCAAGAAATTCTTTATGCGGTTAAGATTGTTTGTTTGTTTGAAGCACATAGCATAAACATGAGAGCATCCTATTATGAGTGTCAAACTTTCCCAAAAAAAAGCACCTGCAAAGATCTGTCACATTAGCTTTTCGGCAAGATGCGCAACATGTGTTCAATAAGTCTCAGCCATGTCCTTTTGGATCTCTGAAGTACTTGTAGCAGGGGATCTAGAGCTTCATATTTAAATTTAATATTGCAATGGCTCTGATCGAACATGCTTCAGCTCTTAATTCTGAAACTAACATTCCTTGGGTACAGGTGTCTTCACCCATTGTGTGAAGCTGCAGTTTATTCATTCTCAAAATTCTAAATGGGATGGGAGATGTTTCTTAAAAGAAATAGGGCAGCAGTTGCATTCAGTATGTGTATTTTATCTACATGGTGCTACAGCAATAAATTTGTTCTGGAGTTTTGGCTGGATTTGTGATCTTAATTGATGTGGATGTTGCTCTTAAGATTCTCTCAAAAAATTCACAGCAATTTTTGTTGCTGTTATTACTTTTTTTAAAGAAACTTATTCCTTAAGAACTTCATATGTTGAAAGGAAATGCCTGATGCTATTGAGAGGTGAATCTGCTGACGGTACTGTAACTTGAGTGACTAGGAAAGACATTTTCTTCTTAACTGTTTTTCAGATAAGCCTTGTTTCTGCAGCTCTTATTCTCCTTTTTTTCAGATAAAATGAGCAAAATCTTGGTTCTTATGCTCTAAATCAATAGCATCCTCTTCTCTGTTCAAACTATTATTGCTCACTGTCTTCATGATTTGGATGGTCGCTTGCATGGATGACAATTTACAAGCAGAGTTTAGAGGTGGAATACCATGGCATTTGAATGTTATTCAACATGGAGTATTTTGATCTCCCAATATGTTCTATGGTAATATATGCTTGTGTGTGTCTTAGCAGGTGATCAAATTTGTTAAAAGTGTGAGGTGCACATACTACAGAAGGATACTCACAACCAAAGCACCGCAGATTGGACAAACAGTTTGTCATACATGGCAGGCACTAGAGAATTTTAACCCTAAGGAAATTGTGGTTCAATGTAATCTCGACAAATTGCACCACTTCAAAATCCAAATTAATATGGCTCTTGTGAGTAATGAATTGTCCTTGCAGTTTCAGGATAAGGGAAATGTTGGACGATAATGCTTAAACTATTATATTATTCTTCGAGATTTTTAAATTCCAAGCTATGTGATTATGGTCATTTACATACAGGTAACACAAGGCATGCTTGGGGCCATTTGGATGTTACCAAAGTTTAAACCACCTCTAGATTAGTTTAGCTGACATCAAATCAACGTGGGTTGATCACTTGTTCTCCTTCAGGTTCTGATTGAAAAATATTGAATTAGGACAATAAAGTTGTTTGCGAGCCTGGTCCAAAAGGGGCAGGAGACGCTACTTTGGAGTAGTATTAGATAAATGCCTCCTACTTTAAAAAGAACTTCAAAGAGAAGGCTGAATCATGAAATTCCTTGGTAGCAGCCCTTTTACTTTTTATTTCTTCACCCATCTTTCTTTTACCAACCCCTCAACTAATGGCCTTCTCTGGGAACTTTAACAGAAGAACAAATGTTAAGCACCCAAAACACATAAAATGTATCTGTATCACTGCTGCCTATGTTCTTAAACTCTCTCACACGCTTGTGCTCGTGGGGGTAGAAGCCGCTTAAGTTTGTATTTGCTGACGCTAATACGCCTTGACAGGAAACAAGTACCTCGTTCTACTTCACTTCTGGAAATTTTGCATGCTTGTCTAATTTCTTTGAGAATATTATCGTACGTAGCAAACCCACTTGTTTCATTGTATCAAAGAACTTATAAAGTGCTATGTGTGTGAATATTGAGTGTTAAATGCGAATTTTGTACATATAGTCCTTCCAATTACTCTCTCTGCGGATGGTCTTGCCCATCCGAATATAATGCTTGCATTTGATGATTCAGCACAAGCATGCATTTTACTTGGTGAATGATGTGGACGGGATATAAAATTTCTGTGAAGTCTTGAGTTTTTCCCCCCCCTATTTTTGTGTGGAAGAGGTGGGGTGGGGTGGTTTACAAGCTTAAGATTTTAATGAGGCAACAAATTTTGCAGTGCATAAATATATACCAGAAATGATGGTGGGGTTGTTTACAAGCTTAAGATTTTTAATGATACAAGCATAACCCTCCCAGATAAGGTTTTTAGTCTTGTGGCACAGAACAAGCATTGGAAAGCAGCTACAGCGGCTGCTGCTCTTTTGCTTTAAAACAAAGTTAAAAAAGCACAATTCCGTCTATTGGTGGGAAGATCTGAGCTGGGCTTCCTTGGCTTGGACCATGACCAGTCCACCATCTTGGCTCCATGGAAGCTCCTTAGTCCTTGTTAAAGCGAGGGAACTTGCGCTTTAGGAATCCTTCAAGCAGCATGCGATTGCGTGTAATAAATATAAACATAAAGGAACTGTTAAAGGGGAATATGATCTGCATAGAGAGAGGATAAAATTAAAGAGCAAGGGAATTACATGGAAAATTTACAGGAAAGCTTGCTGTGGTTCTCTTTGAAACTTTGAATGGGAGCGGGGGGGGGGGGGGCCCAACAAATCCAAGATTAAAAGTGGCAGTTTTGGTTTCCAGAATCGCAAAGAAAAGCATAAAGAAACTCATTTAGCACAAGAAACCAAGTACTCTCTTGTATTTTGCTGCATGGATAGCGGTGCTTCTTGGTTCAAAGAGGGATTTTCTAGACAACAGGAAGATCACAGGGAGGGCATAAAGCAAGTGTTTTGTTTGCTGGGGTCCTATTCCCCACCTCTCTCTTTTAAGGCTTTGTTTAGATAGGGAGAGAGGGACGAAGGGAAACAAGGGAACCAGCGGAATGATTCCTAGCTTCCCAAGGATTGTCTTCCAATCTCTTTATTTATGCCTGTCAGAACCTTCTAAAACAGCCTTAAATTTTGCTTGTCTTGCAGGCATATGATTGAAGTGAATCTAAATTCTCTAGGTGTTTTTAAGTCACTTAGCTTTATGCTTTTAGGCTAAGAATCCAATGGGTGATCAACACTAAGCCTATATCTACATGAATGAAGCCTATATCTACATGAATGAAGCATTTCAAGGCAAGGACCAGGGTCTCAGAGTGGTGTATATTTTTCTGAAGCTTAAGAAGAAATACTTATCTCTGTGGCTAAGTGGTGGAGCAATGGCCTTTCACATTCAAAAGCTTCTTATCCTCCTCATATGTATTAGTTTCTTAGCTTGCCAAGTAGAGAAGGTCTATGGTATGAGAAACATAGATCCTTTCCTTTGGAGGAGTGAAGAACATTGGCTGGCAGGAAAGAACCCACGCATCCTTGCCAACATTGATGCTGTTAGCCTTGATGCAAAGAAGAAATCTGCAACACCACCTTCCCCATTCGATCCTAATCGAACCAGCAAAAGAAGAGTTCGAAGAGGATCTGACCCCATCCACAATAGGTGCTGATGCTTTGCGCTCTTTGTTGTCAAATAGCAGAGCTCAGGAGTGAGTTCCATGGACAAAGCAACGACAGCTTGAAGTATCCATGATGTGAAGAAACTGCAAGGTTTTACTGCTTTCAGGGTTTGTTTTCTTTTCTCATTTGGATCGGTCGGTCTTTGCTATCTTGTTTAATGATACAAAGCTTTTGTCATAGAGATATTTGTACAGAGCTATTAAAGGAAAAGATGCTCAAGGATTATAGTAAGTCAAAACATCCCTGTTTTGTTATGGAGGTCCAAGCAAATTAAAGAGAGGAAGTTTATGGGTGATGACATTGGATCTCAGTCATCCAGCAGTATATTTTCTTTAGAAACAAACATGGTAAAAGGCTTCTAGCATGCCAAACAATTGCAACTTCTGCAGATCATAGTGAAATCCTGAAAATCTTTTCATGCTGTCTTCTCTGATTTTCTTCGGACATACAATGCTAAAAGTAGATGTCAATCAGTTTCAGAGTTGGCCTTGAAAGAATTTGATAGCATGATGATTTATTCTTTTGCTTATTTGTATTCATCTTGCATAAATGTTTATTTGCTTTATATATTAAATGTGCCAGATGAATAACTGAAGTTGATCACTATATATAGAGTATTTGTTTAGTCATTGATTCCTATCTTTTGCAAGATTTTCAGCTAGTTCTGTTGAAGTAACTGAAATCCTCACTACCAAAATTTATTTAAGCAATTGCTTAGATAAGAATTACACTGCCCCAATCAGTCACCTAAGGTACATTTTCACCAAAGAAATCAACTTGGTATGCTCCCTTGGTAATTGGTATGGATTGGAATTTATAACAGAAAATCATATAAACTATGAACAAGCTCTTACAGGTCATTATAGACGAAGTCAAACAAAGTTCTGAAGTAAAAAGGGTTCCAATTAGCATATTTTCTTTCCAAAGCCTATCCTTCAGCTGAGGTGTAAAGCCTCTAAATTTCATCCTATTTTCCTTCTGTAAGCTCTGCTCGATGGTACCTGTTCTCCTTGTGAAGTTTCAAATGAACAAATGAGATCTTGCGAGCAACTGCCTCCCAGATCATCTGGGCAGCGTCTCCCTGCTTCGATGGATACTGATACTCAAAGTGATGCGCAATCTGCTTTAACCTTGCCCACATCTTAGTCCATTCATCTCGTTCGATTCCCCTAAGTAGATTCAACAAAAAACCTTTCTTGACAGCATCTGTAGCCCGTACAAAGATGCAGAACTCTGTATAGTCTAGGACATCCTCGAAAGGCAGCTCGATGTCATCACTTATAACCACAGGGACACAGTGACTCACAATAGCATCAAAGAGGCGATTCGACGAAGGGGTGTCTCCTGCTATATTCAGACAGAATCTTGATGAGGCCATTCCCCAACCTGCATGTCTGATTCCATTTTCCCGAACACTTCCATAGGCAAAGTGCACATCTTTCTCATCTTTTAGAAGTTGATAAAGTTTCTGCCGGATCACACCACCCTGGAACACCAAGCCAAATGAAACTCCTTAATTGATTGGCAATGGCATGAAATAAACAAGACCAAATAGCGAACCAAACACAACAAGCACAAATAATGACTAGTGTTGCAGTTATCTTGTGGTCTGGAAAAGGCTAGCCTAGCAAACCCAAATTGATCATTTCATTCAGTAATCTTATGCTACTCTTACAGCATATCAACAATAATTCTTAACACCCATGCACAGACAGCAGTGCAGGAGTTCAAAACAGCATCTGTAAATTAATAATAATCAAGAATTAATTTGTTTCCAAACTTACATCCTTCCTATAAATTGCTCCCTGGAAAAAGGCCAGTATAGGGCGGCGTTCAAATGGGCTGAATCATTGCCAACTGAAGGCACTACATGCATGTAAGGAGCAATAACATCCTTGTCAAGATTGGCAATGTCGGCCGGGTATCTCCCGAAATCTGCGAGCAGGAACATAGCTGACCCAAGCTTCCTCCTAGCCTCCAACATGCCGTTTGGATGATGGGCTACAATCAGATGGTCCTTGCCACCCCCTCTCCTCCACTCCTCTCGGCTCATCAAGTAGTCCACCAATCCATCTTGCAAAAGCTTATTCCGACTAACTCTTTCCTTCCCATGAAGCTTAGAATGCCTGTTGTAGCTCAGTGATGAGAAGAATGGCACAAAGAACACATCTGCATGACTTGAATTCATCACTCTAATTGCTGAGCAAGGCCTGACAACACCCGGAGCACTCGAAGAGAGAAGATCTAATGTAAGCCAGTATTCAACACTGTGTTGCAAATTTAAGCCACCCGGGTAGGTCGGGATGCGACTCGGCTTCCGAACATCTGGCCATATCCGATCTTTTCGATCCTTCCAATCCAATAGTCCAAAATGAAACTCAGGAGGCAAGTCATACATGTAAACCTTGAGCAAAGCCTGATTCAAGTCGCATCCTTTCCTTTTTCCTTCTTCGCCAAACATCCTCGTGTCCTTGTTGGAATTGGAATTTCGTCGAACACCGATTTGTCTTGCTGTAGGAGGCGCCGGCGATGAGCCAAGACGATGAGCGCTACCATCCTGAATCGGGCGCTAAGCTCTGATGTCTTATTCGCAAGCACCAGCATAAGAACTGATTCAGGTATGACGTAGCCATTGCTGGACCTTAGGAGAGTGACGCAGGAGAAAACCAGGAAGAAGATGGACAGAGAGGCAATATAAAAGAGGAATCTTTTGGTCACAAAGGACAAAGGCTGCATCTTTCTCTCCGACATGGTCATCAACACAGAGCACCCTATTGAGGTATAGTTGAACTGGTAAAAAGAGAGCTTCAGATCTACTGGCAATCACTTGTAGTACTGGGCAGCCAGAACCTATTACCGAATCTAATTTGGAAAAAACAAAACATCCATCCTCCAAGACACTTGAAAGATAAAAGCATATATATATATATGCTGAATCTTTCAAGTAAAATAATAATAATAATAATAAGAAGAATTCATGGACAAAAGATTTGAGGTCGAGGAGAAGATGGTGAAGGTTAGGAAGAAGTTGGTGGTGTGTTCCTGATCTTTGGTGGCACTTCCTATCGAGCCAGGAGGGATGGTGGGGGAAGGTACCTGATGGAGAGAGTAAAGCTACAGCCGTGCTGTTTAAGAGCATAGCCATGGGGAGCAGCAGGGAGCTGCACTAGCTGCCACCAAAGGGGCCTGGCCTTTGCCTCAATATCTCATCATGTTAATCATCACATAGGTATGATCGACATATCCTTTATTAATTATATTTTTACTTCTAGTAAATCGTAATGCTTGAAACGAGAAATCTGGGAAGGTGATTTTGGAATGATGAGGGGTAGGTGGTAAGCTCATTTGGAGTGGATCCCGGCAACGAGACTCGGCAAAAAATTAGTGGCCCTTGGCGGCACTTTCCCAATAGTTGGATCGAAGTCACGCGTTTGACGCAGCAAGGAGAGATTTTTTTTTTTTTTTTCTTATTTCTTTCTCTTTCTTTCCTTTCGAGGGTACGCAGCATGGAAAGGTATCGTAGAGCATGCTGTACCGTCGACTACCGTTCCGCCGGACGAATACAACGTCGGAAACCAATTGGACGGCCAATTACACTGAAGAAAGTACTATGTTGAACTTCCTTTTCCAGCTTGAATCATGCTTTATTAAGGGTGCTTCTATTTTCTATGCTGAATTGGACGTGGCATGCGCTGTGTTTTTCTATGCTGTTTGAATCTTTGTACCGATAGACTATGTATTGAAGGAGATTTCATTATGATTATTCGCTGGATTCTGTAGGAGCTCAGTTTTCATCAATCGATCATTTTTTTATTATGCAATATCCGTTCTATAGTTTTGAAAGCTTATTATATCCAGATTCATCATGTTATCGTGAAGCCAATGCAGTGGCTGACTGGATTGCCGCTAGAGTGGCATCTCATTCGGGTAACTGAAGTTGACAGCAGGGCGACCCTTGCCCTTCGTTCCTTTCTCAGCTTTTATACTCTGATATATCGGGGATGACCCATCCTAAAGTGTGTAATTACGTTTGTATCAAAAAAAAAAAAAACTTAATCTGCACAGTAAAAATTATTCCCTATACTTTTTTTAAAAAATTAATTTTTTAAATTACTCTTAAAACTCTCGCTTATCCTTCCTTTTTCTCTTGTGCGCTCATTTCGACGGACCCTTTTTTTCCCCTTCACGTTCGCTCCATTGCCTTCTCTCCCGTTCGCTCTAGCAAACCTCCTCCCCTTCTCCTTCGACTTTTCTCCTTTCTTGTTCGCTCTGGCCCCTTCTTTCCGATCATCAATCCTTCTTTCTGACTTTTTCTTTCCCGATGCTAGGGCCCTAGGGGTATTCCATCGAAGCGAATGAAAAGGAAGCGACGAAGCAAATGAGAAAGGGGTAGTTTAGAAAATTAGGTGTAGAGAGCAATTTTTGCGGTGCAAATAGAAGCTCCCTTTATTAACCAAGTAAGATCGAAAGTATCTAACCAGACTAAGCAGAGATTATAATCCTTGAGTAAAATTAATTACTAAAATTTATTTTTGGGATGCAAATTGTTGGGTAGGATAGGATTAGGTTGAGGAAGGCATCTCTTGTTAGAAAGATATTTAAGGAAATTTAAGGACCTTCAAACTTATTAATGAGGAATGTAATAAGTTTTAAGAGGATGGTTGAATAGTTCTAACTCCTTTTGAAGCATCTGCATGAGGAGTTGTATCCTAAAACTATTAAGAACAATAACTCCATAGCTTCTACGTGGAGCTGTAGATTATGACAATAAAAAATCAGGATTCGTAGGCCACTCTCATGCTTGGAGCTCTTGCAGCTTCGGCAACCATGGAGTCTCTTCTCCATAATTTGCCCATCTTTTATTGATGTGCCGGTTTGGAAGCTATGCAACAATTACAAATATAATGTGAATTTTTTTTACAGATATATCAACCACCGAAAAATTATAAACCCCTTTTATGAACCATTATGAAAAGCTTTTGTGGCAAAAAAAAAAAAAAAAAAAAAACTTTGATCATCCCTTCCTAATAAACTGTACACAGAAGGTAACTTAATGGCAGGTAAATTTGCATATACGTTCAACATCATAGTTAGTTGATTATTTTTTTGTTAAATATTCATTCTTAAAATTGATTTTGAATTCTCTTTTCAATTGCATGGAACTAAGTAAACTTCCATCTACAATCCTAAAACTTTGATTTAAGTGAAGGAAAAAAAAAGTACCGACTAATTATAGGAAAGTTGGGATCAGTTGATTATATTTTTTTATATAGCATGTGTGAAAGATGAAAAATATTAAGAATCTTTGATGATAAGAAATTATTTACAGCTTTCATACCGTGCAAAATCATTAAATGCTCTACAAATTGTGTAGCATTTACCCTCTACTTTGGAAACCTTTACCATTTGTAGTCCCTTAACTCTAATAGCCCACTATTTCTCATGATCCTAATAAATGCTACATGGGAAGAAATCCTCCCTCTTGTTTTACCCATATAAAAAAAAAAAAAAAATGTAACTACCTAAAATCTTTTCCATACATAGTTGGTATCAGATTAGATACTAACCATTAGAGGGCTCACATATACTCCTTTTATTTAATGCCTAACATATTCGCTAGGCTAAAGATCTAAATCTAAAATTTAAAGCCAAATCCAATTAAATTCATAAATACTACTAGCTTGTCTACTATATCTCTTAGTTCATTAGGTTACGAACTAAGTTAGCTTTAATGTTCTCTAGCTATAATAATTTGGATTTTATTCAAAGAAATTAGCTAAAAAAATAATATTTTAGACTTTTTGATTTTAATAGGTACTCTTAATCTTTTATGCGCATGACAGACATAGAACTAAATACTTGGCAGTAGAGGCTTTGACACAAACTTTTGACCAATATTTTCGAATGGGTCTCTAGGCTATTACACCATGCGTACGTTATGATAATCAATGAATTCGGTCACATATAGTACAAGGCTTATGCATAATTTTGTTTACATCCCATGGAACACTCTATCTCATGTATTTAATTATTTACGATCATTTATGTTATGTAGAATATCATGATTCTATCTCAGGTATTTAATTATTTATAATCATTTTAAGTTTTATAGAATCTTAACAAAAAGGTTTTACCTAACTGGTTTAACATTGTAATATATTCATAGGATAAATTTATAATATTTTTCAAGCTTTATATAATAATATTGCGTTAAACTACATAAATATTTTATTTTCAGTTGATTCGCTAGATCCTCCATTGATGGACTCATGGCAAAATCAAACCAAGTTGTCCGCTTCGTAATTGATATAAATTCAAGATGTACTGCAAATGAACAGGATTTGATATATATATATATAGGCTATAACTGAAAGGACTTTTCTTTTTCTTTTCTAAAAAATATGAGCAACTTTAAATAGGACCCATAAAACTGTGTTCATGAAACAATCAGCAATTTTTTTCTTTTATCATCCCATTAAGAAAACACACGGAAATACAATAATAATAACACAATATCTATTCTCTATTTAATAATATATATGTTTAGTTAATTCAAAAGTCCATGCATGGGGTATCTCATGCTCCTAATATTTCAATATCAATTGATGTTCAAAAAGTAACCTTCACGCATCTACATATCGATGAACGAGCCATATCTTAAATGATAAAATACTTAACCATCTAATTTATGGATAAACCTGCAAGAAAAACTTAGAGATAGAGTAAAAAAGGCACGAAGATTTTCTCCAGAAGATCCTTCAAATCAATTAAAGTGGATAAAAGAGGCATAGAGCTCTTTTGATGAGCACTCTAAGTTTAAGAACCAGGGATTATAATTGTTATCTATAAAACTTAGAGTTGCTTTCATAGTTATTCGAAAAAGTTCTCTTTTTTTAAAAAAAAAAAAATTATATGCAATGTATTTTTGTAAGTATCATAATATATCATTATTTATATTATTTATTTTTATAATAATATATCAAATATAACATTATAATTAATATATTGTATCATAATTAAATTTTATGTTAGTATAATACTAATCTATTCAACTCAACAACTCAACGCAACTCAACTAACCCTTTCCCAATTACTATAATAATAATCTATTATATCATAATATTATATTACATAACATTATTAAAATATTATAATATTATATTGTTATAATATAATTTTATAATATTAATTATATATATTAATATAAAAATATTTTTAAATATTTTCTAAATGAATGAGTGATATTTCGGCCTTTAAATTTTAAGTTAAGATCATTATCCAAAGGATAATCTTAAATATCTAACCTCATGAACAAGTATATGGAATGATTTGAGATCATCGCCATGTAAAATTATCAAGGTCTAATTAAACACAATGATTTCACCATATTCACTTGAATCTCTAATGATTTTGAATAGATTTAAAAGCATTTTACTTAATATTTTTTAAATTTTTTTTTTTTTTCATTACCTATGCTTGCGGACAAATTTAATCATATACGTATCTTTAGAAAAATTTAAGCAACTTTTCTATGAATATTCCAAATTCAACTAGTAGTATCATCGTAGAATTAGAATTTGATGTGATTGCTTAGTCAAAAAGAGACAATTTTTTTCTCCCCCTAACTTGGTTTAGAGAGAGAAGCTCCAGCGAACTATGCGGCTGAGCCTACTCCAACTTCTTCTATCTTGTCCCTTGGCACTGACCGATTTCGGCATGGGGCCATGGTGGGATTCTAATCTAAAGGCTCCATGATTATGATGGATTTGGCCTTTTCTTTTCATACTTTCAAACACAAATCGTCGATGGAGCGGACAAAGAAGACCGAGAGCTATAACCGAGTGGTGGATGTCCAAATCCCGCACTCTTGGGATCTTTTATTGGCTCCTCCATATCACTATGCAGGTTAGTGATGTTAGGCCAGTGTTTAAATCCACACGCATGCGCAATATTCTAATGAAGTGTAGTTGATTTCATCCATAAAGGTGAGCCTTTAACAAAATGATAGATTACTTCATTATAATTTGAATATTATGAATTCAAAACTATTGGTGTGGATTTTCATTCTTTGACTCACGAACGAGGTAGCAGCACCAGAATTCAGATTGCGTCCTCCCATTCTAGCGAATGGATGGGTCAGGGGGAATCCTTAGTCACAGAAAAGAAGGGGAGAGGAAGAGAGATTCTCCCAGAGTGATTATGATCTCTCACCTGTTCTGCCCCAAGGGCTCTTGGGGCCTGATATTTAAAGAAAGCGGATGCGGCTACGTATACCTTATTAGGGGGATTCGTGATCCTGCGAAGAGGAGGAGCCTTATTTAGCTTCCGTTTCTATTTATGGGGGACCACTTTGGGAAGGAGTTCTGAGATTCTTGTGATTCTAGCAATCTGATAGCCGAGATGTTTGGCGTGGTGCAGGCCGAAGGTTGGCAAAGCGGAGGGTCGATTGGGTGATTTCAGACTGTTAAGGTCTGGCTGCTCTGGCTCAGAGGCGAGACTCAGTGAAGTTGAAGGCCAGTTAGCTGAGTTTCAGCTTGGCTAGACAGAGATACCGAGGTAGTAGGTCAGTGAGGCACCCTTCGGCTCATACAGGTTAGTTGCAACCCAAACGTGGGCCTGGTTCGTCTACCAATGTTAGATAATTTCTGCCCATAATAGCTAATTTCTGTGAAGAATTTTTTACTCCTTATCACTTGCCCCCTCACTTCCTACTCCAAAGTTTACGTTCGGACTTAGGGAGTAGGGTCATGGTGGCTGAATTTTATTGGCAAAGGTTGAATCCGGAGAGACGCAATATGATTATGCCATAAATGCTGAGTCGTCGTGCTATTATTTCAGCCCATCAAACGAGAGAAGGCTTTTTGAATTTCGATCAAGGGTGGCTAGTGAAATGACACGTGGTGGATATGAAGATCACGATGCTTGAACCGAAGGCCTGTGGTCCCTAGGGTTTCTTGCTAATGATGTCCTACCCTTTCGTGCGGTGGCTTTAAAATGGGAAGACTGGCGCCTTTCCCTACTATGCCTTTTCAAACTCTTAGCATTATTCTCTCTTCTGAGACTAAGTGTCTATGATAGAAGAGTATCATGGCCAGCTCTGCTTCTGTTTGCTCTGAAGACGGGAAGCATCCAACTTGCATCGCCTCGATGATGACTCCGATGGATTTGGAGAGAATTTGCCATGAATATTAGATCTCCGGCGATTATGATCTACGAGTGCCAAGTCTTAGATAGAGGGTATCAAATGAACTGGAGTTCAGGACCTTCTTTTTGGAGGAATGTTTCAAGGCGGGCATCCACCTCCCTTTCCATCCAATCATCAAGGGGGTGATGAAGTTCTACGGCATTTGTCCCTCAGTAGTGGTTCTGAACAGCTGGCGGCACATCATAGGGTTCATTTCCATGTGCTAGTTTATGGGGGTGATGGCGATGGTGCCACTGTTTCGGGCATGCTACAACATTGTCTTTCCCAAGAACTCCTTCTAGCCCTACATTGAACTCCGAAGAATGTTCAAGAGGGTCTCGAGGGTTTCATCCTCGATAAAGGGATGGAAGCCCCACCTTTTTATTGTTCATTGTAGTAGCGGGTACCTCTTTCCTTGGTCGTGGGGAACATTTTCGGAGGACCTGAACAGAGATCCTTGGTTGTCGAGGCAGGAGATCGATGACCTAAAAGCTTTATCCAGCGGCAAGGTGCTTTTGGTCGGAGTTTTTCTGGCCGAAGACACCCTCTTCAACGCTGATCTTAATAGCATCGACCCTCGAGGTAAGCTTTATTTTCATTTCATTATGCCTCCATTTTATCTGCTTGTATATAACTAATTGTATGAGTATTTTTTGTCTTCAGTAGCCAAGTTGAACCTTAGAGCCCGAATGAGGGGCATGCTGAAGAGTGGTTCCGGCAAGAAGAAGGGCAAGAAACGACCTCGCTAAGCCTTGCGGAGCCTAGCCAAAAAGAGAGTGAGGCTCGGTTCTTCGAGCCTTGCCCTAATGCCAGTGCCGAAGGAGAAGGTGCTGGTAGAAAAAACCAAAAGATACCCCGGCTTAGGCAAAAAAGGAGCCAGAGAGTAGCTACCCGATGGAGTCGGGAGACGAGTTCTAGAAAGAGAAAGATGTCTCAATAAATAAGTTCCTCTACCCAGTCGTCTATGACCCGGATATCGCTATCCTTACTAGTCTTCAAACCCTTGAGGAGAGCTAGGAGTGTGAAAGAATAAAGAGGATAGTAGGGACTGAGGGTCTGGAGGCCACCATCACCGTGAGCGGCCTCTCTATGCCTTTTCTCATGGGGGAGCTTTTTCCCCTAAGAGCGGGAAGAGGGCGGGGTAGGCACCGAGGGTTGAGAGGATCCCTTGGCGGAAAGGGTCGGCAAATCAAGGCCCTCGGACAAATGGGTTGGCGATAAGGGGGAATTTGGTTAGACCAGACCTTCCCTTTATGTTGTTGACTACATGTCTGAGTCGACTTGAAGCGTTCTGCTTCATCCTCCACTCAGAAGGGGCTACTTCTGACGCTAAATGCATGGAAGCTGAGCATTGGGCGGCCTCCTACTTGGTCGAGAGGTGTGACATCCCCAAAGACTTGGAGAGTCTGCCATTGCTCGGAAGCGAAGCCCTTCTAAGGGACCTGAATACCTTTGCCATTTGTGTAAATAAGGACTTCCTTTTCTTTCCTTTGACATATTTTGCTGCCACTGAGCTAACTCATCTTGCTCTGCTATAGGCAATTATCCTTCAGAAGGCACTGTATGAGCGCTTAAATGCCGCAATAATAATCCATGACCGAGCCTTGGGTGAGGTTGCAGAGCTTCGAAATAAAGAGGGCTTGGCTAGCTAGTTTTCTGAGGAGCTAGCCAAGACCCAGGCCGAGCTTGAAAAGGCTCGAAAATCAGCTAAGGAAGCCCGGGCGACTTTGTCAAAGTCTTGGGAAGAGGCTGCAGAAGAAATAAACATACTGAATAAAAACTTATTAACGAAGGTTGCAAGTTTGAATTCTACTAATAACAGGCTGCTAGTGCTATGACTGAGCTTGCGTTTAAACAAAATAAGGCAGAAGAGGGTTGGGCGAAGTTGGAGCACGCCTAGTAGAAGCTCCATCAATTTAAGAAGGAGAAGAAGCAGCTCCAGGAGCAGGCTGCAGAGGTGGAGAAGGCAACTCAACAGGCTGAGGCTATTACAGAGGTAAGTATCTTATCTATTCCTTCTTACTAGTAGATTCTATATTTCTTCTGATTAAACTAACTTTGTTGATCTTGTTTCTCAGGCAAAAAGGATAAGGCTAGGGCGGCAGAGACAATAAGGATGCTAACTGAGGAGTCAGCCTCACGTTGTTTGGAGTGTTCTAAGCTTCAGAACCAGATGGCTGAGGTTAACAACCAAGCTTCCCTAGCGGTCAAGAAGTACAAGAGCTCGGCCAAGTTTACCAAGAAGAAACTCTCATTTTTCAAGGAAACCTACACATTAGTGGCGAATGAGACAAGGCAGAGGCTCATCTGATAGTATCCGGACCTGAACCTCTCGTTCCTAGAGGACGAGGGGTACCATGTCCTTTCACCGCCGGCTAACTCCTTGATCGCGATCCATTTATCTACTGAAGCCAAGCCTGATGATGGCATCTTGAAAATTGACTTTGAAGAAGCTGTAGAGGTAGACTCGACCGAGGTTTCATACGCCGCTGAAGAGCTGAGCCAGCCTGATCCGACCCTTCCTCTTTTGATAGATTCCTCAAAGAAAGGCACAGCCGAGCCATAGATTTACTTCTCCTTTTTGTAACTAAAGAAGATTGTATTCATTTATTTTTTATTTTTTGGTGCCATGGTGTACTTGTATAACGATTCTTTTGAATATGAATTTTAATGAATAAAATTTTATTTTTTTCAATTGCTTGTACTTTTGTAGTAAATAGACTTAATAAATTTGTTTCACCAAAAATTTTGCTCTTTTGATTATACTTTTTTCGCAGTTCGCTAAGTAGCTTCCACTTTATTATACCTCGTAATTATCAAACTTAGCCACTTAGGTTCCATAGGAATACCATAGGGGTGCTTGACCTGAGGGTCGAAGAATTAACTTAGAAATGTCTTAGCCCGGGTGAGGTTCGGAAAGACAATAGGACATACTCGGCCTTACCGAGGTCTAAAAATAAAACAAAATAGGGACTTAGCCCTTCTTAGGATTCAGAAGTAGGACGAAGTAGCTTCTTACTCGGCCCTACCGAGGTTTATAGGAATAGTAATGGAACACACGAACACACTCGATGTTGCCGATGTCCCGATGAATGACATAATGAGGCCCTAGCTTGGTTGAGGGTTCGGAGAAATGACTTGTAGATTCTCGGGCCTGCCGAGATTCAAAAATAATATAGAAGGACCTCAGCCCAATTGAGGGTTTAAGGAAGTAAAATAATTTTGCTTGGCCTTGCCGAGGTTCGAAGAGTTCGCTTGGCCCCGCCGAGGTTCGGAGAACTTAGGTGCTCAGCCCTGTCGAGGTTCAAAGAATTTAGGTGCTCGGCCCTATCAAGGTTCGAAGAACATAGGTGCTCGGCCTTGTAGAGATTCAGAGAACTTAGTTGCTCGGCCCTGCCAAGGTTCGGAGAACTTATATAAGAGAATCTCAGCTCAGCATAATCAGAAATTGAGAGAAACTTGATTCTCATTGACACCTTAGAAAAAGATGGTCATTCAAAGAAAAGACATTTAAATATGAAGAATTTCATTACAATGAGCAAAGTAGTTTAGTTAAGGAATACTTTACTGATAGTATACTCGAAGATTGTCCGACTTCCATGTCCTGAGGATAGCTTTTCCGTCAAAGTCTTGAAGCTGGTAGGTTTTAGGTCTAATGACCTCTAAGACTTGGTAGGGGCCTTCTTAGTTCAGAGTTAATTTCCCTTGCTTCGTTGGCTTAGAGACCGAGGCTTTACGGAGTACAAGGTCATCGGAAAGGAAGAGCTTCTCTTTGACTCAGCAAGAGTAGTAATAGACCATGCATTGTTGGTACACAGCCGTCCTAATCCATGCCTTTTTTCTAACTTCTTCGATGAGGTCAAGGTTAGCCCTCAATTGCTCATCGTTTTCTACCCGGAATAGCTTTCTACTGTGGGTGAGGTTAGGCTGACCTCAATCAGGATGATAGCTTCAGTGTTGAAGGTCATCATAAATGGAGTTTCACAAGTTGGAATTCTTTGTGTTGTTCGGTAGGCCCAAAGGATATGGTGAAGCTCGTCCGCTCATCTATCACGAGCTCTATTCAGTAGGGCCTTTAGCCCTTGTAGCAGCGTCCGGTTGACTACTTCTACTTCATTGTTGGTTTGTGGGTGCCCCACCGAGGTGAGCCGATGGCTAATGCCATGGTCTTCGCAGAACTTTCAAAACTTTGGGTTATCAAACTACCGATCATTGTCAGTGATGATAGTGTGTGGAAGGCCAAATCGATAGATAATTAACCACCAAACGAAGTCCTTGGCTCGGGAATCAATGATCTGGGCAATTGCTTTAGCTTCGATCTACTTGGTGAAGTAGTCGATGGCTACAAACAAAAATTTTCTTTGCCTGATGGCGGAAGGAAACAGACCAAGGATATTCATTCCTCACTTTGCGAAGGGCCAGGCAGCTGCGATGGGCGTTAAGTGAAAGATTAGTGTCCTAAAAGCCAATCATGTAAGGGCATTTTTGTAATTTTTTTAACTCATGTATGATATTTTATCAATTAAAAGTCATTTTTTTTGATTCATCATATGTTGTGTCTTATATTTATTAAGATTATGATGAACCCCATAAGGTTAGGGCAATGAAATTAGGGTTATGATGAAGTTCATAATGATGAGACCTAAGTTCCTAAAAACTCTAATATAAAATATTCCCAGTCGAAGGATCATCGAGTCGAGGATCAATGATACCGGTAAGACTGACACATTCTATGTATGCTCAATAAAAAGGGTGGTTGGTCTCATAGCCACTTGTGTAGAGATACTAATACAAGGATGTGGGTGCTCATTAGGGTATGAGTTCACTGAATTGATCCACATTGAGAACATCTTATGGAGATCTTACTTACTTGTCAAAAGATAGTTCTCTTAGTGGGAGTTATGCAAGTGATTCTTAGACCTGAGATTACCATAGAATCTTATGCACATGAATCTATGTTTTAGTTCATACTCATTCATTGCTAAGTCATGTACGGGGTGTTCATGGATATAAAGGATTGTGTATGAAGGTTATGAGTAGGTCAACAAGGAATCGATCATTCTTAGTAAGAGGAAAAGTAATCCTATGTAATCTCATCATATGATGACTTAAGAAGTCTTTGATCAAAGCAAAATAAAATTAGAATAGGTTTCTAATTTTTTATTTGTCGAGTCTTTATTATTGATTTGAGATTCAAATAAATAAAATGTTAGGGTTTGACATTTTTCCATACCCATCACTTATTCGGGATAAAAAAGATCGAAGGATTAAATTGCATAGTAACTTGCCACTGAAGGGTATTTTGATAATTCCATCAAATTTCTCATCTTCTAGGTAGACATGATACATTGCTAGATGTCAATCTTATCTTGTAGGTTTTCATGAATTAAATTTATTTAATTCATGAGTCAATTTGAAAGATGGTTCAAATTGGCAACTAGGGTTAGCACGATTTGATCAAATTCGGTTAGTCAGTTTCTAATCGAACTAAATCGACTTAAACCTAGACCTACTGCTGGCTAGATGAGGAACCCAATGGGTTACACACATAAGGAAATTGGTCAAAGAATCATTTTAATAAGATTAATTAATTCAATTTGTTAGCCAATCAGCATGCTAACACACGTGGCTAACTATCGCTCCAATTTGGGTCAAAATTGATTTGAACCGGCTTAATTAATTTATCTAAATTAATTTTAGAATTAATTTGGGATAACCTCTGACCTGATCAACCATTTATTGGATTGGATAAGGTTGAATTAATAGAGTCCAAGAAATATAGGACTCTTGGAAGTGAAACTATGCACGTGCAAAATTTTCAAGAGGCGCCTAAGAGTCCTTCTAATTTAAGGTACTAGGAGGTGCATCTTTTTTTTTTAAAGGATTTATAGGTCATTAAATGTGGAGAATATTATCTAGATGTTATTGTATTGGATAAGGTTGAATTAATAGAGTCCAAGAGACATGGGACTCTCGAAAGGAAAACTGTGCGCGTACAGAATTTTCAAGAGGCATCTAAAAGTCCTTCTGATTTAAGGCACTAGAAGGCGCATCTTTTGGGGATTTAAGAGTCCATATAAACATGGAGAACCTTATCTTGACACATGGTAAAATTAGAGGCTATCTGATTTAAGATGGGATGCCAAAAGCATCCCATCACGTGTGGCGCGCGTAGGAAGAAACGTGCAGAAAATTATAATGATGTGTCCCTTGATTCAAATTGAAATGAATTTAAAAATTTTATATCCTTTCAGAAGGACGTGGAATGGGTTGTATCCCTTCATTTGACGTCTCCCATCCACTATTTAAAGGGGGTGGCACATATGGGATAGTATCGGATAATTTTTAGTAATCCTTGTTAAGACAAGAGTCTTCTCTCTCCCTCTCCCCTTCCTACAAGCCTTAGTCAATTTAGGACAACTCTTTTCTTAGCCTATACAAGTTTTATTAGGCTTAAGAAAAGGGTAAAAAGGGTCCTAAGAGCCAAGCCAAGAAGTCAAGAAGCCAAAAAGAGGTTTAAGTCAAGTTTGTGAGCATATCTTTGATCCAATTCTCGTGTGGATCACCATTGGAGGATAAACACTTGGGCGCCTAGTGGAAAAGATTGGATAACCGGCTTCCTTCTTTCTTCACCAAGTACTAAGGTATGTTCCTTTATATATATGTTACATTTTATGACTAATTAATTGTTATAATCAAGGGGTCTTGGGTCTAAGGTTTCGATTGATTAGGGTTTCAAGGTTAATTTTTTTTTGAAATCCAGCCTTCCGCTGCATGACCGTAACCCAACATTGGTATCAGAGCCACCTTGATTAATTCAATTAGTGGTCCATAATATATTGATTACATGAATGATTATGTTATGCTTTTAGCATGATTTGTTTTATTATGTAGAGTTATAAAATTTCTTGTATTAGAACACACCTCCTGAGCTTCTATGCCTGCGGTGTTTTGCATAGACTGGCCCAAGGGACTAATGAGCTATGGCCGGACGTATTCTAATTAATGAGAAATTTTACTTAAGATGATAATTTTGAAATTGCATTGAATGTATGCATGGTATGATATTATTGTTATGCATACTAAAAAAAGGATGTGCATGAGACCATCAAAGCCCTCCTAAAAAATTATATTTAGTCGTAGTGTGATAGAATCATAATACAAATCCTTTTAAGGTTTGATTAATCGATTGGTGTCTAGAAAAGTGGTTCTGAAAAGGTAAAGAGATCATGGTTTTTTAATTGATTCCGTTGACTGACTCTAATTAAATTGGTGTCTAAGGAAAGCAACGGGAGGACCCCCACCTCTCTCCCGCTTAACTGGCCAATTTGATTGATTTAGACCTTGAATTGGAAATGATGTATTGATTATGAACACTACCTAATGCCTTCCTTCATACTAAGATAATTTATGATAACAACTATAGTAGGTTTGTTGTGCAACACAAGGCCTACTCTAGGGTTAGATATGAATTGTCTTAGTGCATTTAATGCTTTATAGCATGATTAGTGGTGTTGCTTTATTGTGCAACACAAGGGCAATATTATTCAATCATGACTATATGAAAATGAAGGGTTTGACTAAACTAAGACATTATAGTTTGTTGTGTAACACAAGGCTACAAGTATCTTAGAGGTAGGTGTTATGTTGAGAGTTGCATGGATTGCAATTGGAAAGGATATTTTCTACCTTGAACTCATGAATGTTTATTGTGTAACAAAAGATATTTATGAAATTGGGATCTCAACCCCACTAAAGAAACCCTGGTAGGGTTTTCTCTCTTACCATAGGTGAGGGTTATGGTATTCGTGATAAAATAGTGGGAGATACAATTAGATTGATAAGTCCTTGTCTAGTTGTAGACATCGTTATGAGTGGTCTGCTTATGTATTATTCTTTACTTTTAATGTAGATTAAAATTTTATGGCTTCTACTTTATCACTGCGGGGCATTTTAGATGCCAACAAGTTGACTAGTCCAAATTATGTGGACTAGTTGAGGAACTTGAGAATTGTCTTAACTCAGGAAAAGGTTTCCTACATCCTCGACTCTCCTAATCTAGATCCGATCGGAGATGATGCTACAGAGGAGGAACGAGCCACATATAAAAAGTGGCAGAATGATAGTTTGACTGTTAAGTGTATCATGTTGGCCTTGATGAGCAATGAATTACAGAGGCAACATGAGGAGCGGGAACCTCAATCCATATTGCTCAATCTTAAAGAGCTTTATGGAGAGCAAAGTAGGGCTGCTCGATATGAGATTTTGAAGCAGTTGTTCCGTGCATGTATGAGTGAGGGCTCATCCATTCAAGCTCATGTTTTAAATATGATTGACTTAATCACTCGGTTAGGTCAATTAGGGTTTGTAATGGATGGAGAGCTTAATCGGGACTTGATCCTACAATCACTCCCAGACTCCTTCTCACAGTTTATCATGAATTATCACATGAACAAACTAAATATTTCATTACCTGAGCTGTTGAATATGCTCAAGATAGCTGAGAGTTACTTCAAGGGTGATAAGGCTCATATTCTTCTAGTTGATAGGAAGAAGAAACATGCAATAAAAAAAGGTTTAAAGAGAAAGAGGAGCCTTAAAAGTAGCATGCAAAAGAGGAAGAAGGCAAAGAAGCCTTCTGTTGATCGAGCCTGTTTTCACTGCGGCAAGCAGGGACACTGGAAGAAGAACTGTAAGATATATCTTGCAAGTTTGAAGCAAGATGCTGGTGAAGAAGCATCAAAAGGTTTGTATATGATACAAACTAACTTATCATTGAGTTCTTCAGTTTCTGACTCATGGGTATTGAATACTGCATGTGGATCTCATATATGCAAGTCATTGCAGAGACTACAAAGAGTTAGAAATTTGAAGAAGGATGACTTCAAGCTCTATGGCGCGAGTGGAGAAGCCATTTATGCTGAAGCTGTGGGTACCTATTTGTTGTTATTACCTTCTGGCAAGATATTGGAATTAAAAAATATTATTATATTTCAAATATTATTAGAAATATTATTTCTGTACCCTTGTTATTAGAACAAGGTTTTGAAATAAATGTAAAGAGCAATGGTTGCTCTATCTTTTATTCTAATAAATTGTTTGGACATGGTTTGTTTAATAATGGTCTTCTAATTCTTTTACTCAATGATAAGGTTTTGCTTGTTGATAACAAGAAAAGAAAGAGAGAATATGTTAATGCTACTTATCTCCGGCATTGCCGATTAGGTCATATAAGTGAATCTAGGATAAGTAAGTTATACAAAGATAACTTCTTTGATCCTTATGATTTTAAATTATTAGGAACTTGTGAATCCTGCCTCATGGGAAAAATGACTAAGTCTTCGTTCACTGGACATGGAGAAAGGGCAACTGAGTTATTAGGTCTTATACACACAGATGTATGTGGACCTATGACAACTCAAGCTAGAGGAGGATACTCTTATTTCATCAATTTTATTGACGATTTATCAAGGTTTGGACATGTGTATCTTATGAAACACAAGTTCGAAGCCTTTGATAAATTTAAGGAGTATCAAAGTATGGTTGAGAAACAAACTGGACATAGTATTAAAATCCTTTGATCTGATCGAGGAGGAGAATACTTGTCTAGTAAATTTCTTGATCGTCTTAAAGACAAAGGTATTCTCTCTGAATGGACCCTAATGTGGCTGATCCAGCGCCGTTAGAATAAAAGGTAACAACAGCTAACGGAGGTCACCATATCTCAACCTTGAGACCCCCTCCGGTCTCGGGGTGAGATCACCATATCTTAACCCCGAGACCCCCTCCGGTCTCGGGGTGAGATCACCATATCTCGACCCTGAGACCCCTCTCCGGTCTCGAGGTGCACCAGCATCATCTCACCCCCGAGACCCCCTCCGGTCCCGGGGTGAGATCACTATATCTCAACCCCGAGACCCCCCTCTGGTCTTGGGGTGCACCAGCATCATCTCACCCCTGAGACCCCCTCGATCTCGGGGTGAGATCACCATATCTTGACCCCGAGACCCCCCTCCGATCTCGCGGTGTACCAGCATCATCTCACCCCCGAGACCCCCTCCGGTCTTGGGGTGAGATTACCATATTTCGACCCCGAGACCCCCCTCCGGTCTCGGGTTGCACCAGCACCATCACACCCCCGAGACCCCCTCCGGTCTCGGGGTGAGATCACTATATCTCAGCCCCGAGACCCCCTCCGGTCTCGAGGTGCGCGGGCATCATCAGCAATTAGCACGCGGACCAGCTTTCGAACCAAATGACAGCTCCAGGCCACCTGGCACGCCCACGTGACTCTCCGTGCATTCGTGGTTGCTTGCGGCCATGCCTCATAACGGCGTATGGTGCACTGCATGTTCCTATGTGTGACTGTGCCCCGTTACGGAGTACGATTCACTACCACTTGCAACTGTGCGCGGTCATGTCAAGCAACGGCACGCACAAATACAACCGCGGCTGCTAGACATATGTAATGCCGTATTGACAGGTAATGCGGGACACCTCCGGCGTGCACAGTGATGGTATGACAGCAATCTTTCGAAACAGTAAGATGGGATATTCGGACAGGTATAAAAACATGCGCCCGCACTGTAAGTAGGGATCCGAACTCTAGTTTTCTAGCTTTCTTCCTCCTAGCAAAACCCTAACTGTCTCAGCTCTCTTCCACTGGGCGGTTCTTGTCTGATCCCAAGTAACTAACTTGAGCGTCGGAGGGTCCCCACCGGAGCATCCGGTCTTCGGGGACTTTTCTTGCAGGGGTCCGGAGAGAAGGACGTCCGTCTTCCCCGACGCTTGAAGAAGGTGACTTGGCGTCATCAGATTGGCGCGCCAGGTAGGGGGAGGAAAGAGAAAGATATCGAACCAGCAATCTTATTCTCCTCCAAGCTCTTGAAGCCATGGTGACGACTCGAACGAAGGGAGTTTCAGCCGGCTGCGCTGGGGGGCAGCGCTGCGGGCTGGTCCACCCGCGGAGGCCCCCCGGCTCTCGCATCCAGCTTCCGGAGCCTCTGCGCCTCCAGGAGGCAGGGCCTTCCGCTCCTCAGGTGATGTCCCTGCGCCTCCTCTGCAACAGTTCCAAGAAGATCGATTCACTGCCCTGGCCACGCAGGTCCAGTCTTTGGCGGCGATGGTTCAGGGCCTGCAGCACCAGCAGGCGGCCTTGCAGCAGCCGGAGCCGAATCCATCTGTCCCGGGGGTGCAACCTAGCCAGCATTCCTCCCGCGGAGATCGCCGGTTCCTGGGGATCGCCACCATCAAGCCCGGCCAAGCCTCACCCCGTGAGGCCTCCAAAAGGCCCGGTCTCCCTCTGCCACGCTAGCGTCTCTCCTAAGCGGCGGCACGGGAAGGAGGCGGAGCGCCCCCGCCGGCATCGCCGCCCCGTTCTTCTTCTGAATCTTCGGGGGAGGGCTCTTTTGATGGCCGGATGCCTCGTCGAGCCGAGCGTCGACTCGAGGAGTGCAATCAGAAGCTGGAGGAGCTTAGCCGTCGGATCACCCACCTGCCAGAGACAGATTACGACAGTCGGCCTCCCCTGTCTCGCCGCATCATGGAGGAGCCCATCTCCAGGTTCCGCCTTCCTCAGCTGGACCCATATGACGGAACTAGGACCCCCTGGACCATTTGGAGAGCTATAAGGTACTCATGCAAGTCCAGGGGGCCACTGACTCACTTATGTGTGTTGCTTTCCCGGCCACTCTGAAAAAGGCTGCCCGGGCTTGGTATTCTCGTCTGCCGCCACGAAGCATCGACTCCTTCCGCCAGTTGGAGAGGGCTTTCTTGGCCCACTTTGACGCCTGCCGGAAGATCCCGAGGGTGGCGGACAGCCTCTTTGCCGTTCAGCAGAAGAATGGCGAGCCTCTGCGGGATTATGTTGCCCGGTTCAAAGAGGCCGCCCTGGAGGTCTACAACCTGGAAGACTCGGTGGCTACCTTGGCTTGAAGCGGGGGCTTCGCCCTTCTCGCTTCGCGTACTCTCTTCGACAAAAAGCCGCCGGGCTCCTACTCCGAACTTTTGATCCGGGCCCAGAAGTACATCCGGGCGGACGAAGCCGACTTTTCCCGGCGTGAAGCTGGCGGGAATATCCCCAGGAAGCCGCCAGCCAGAACCTGCAGAAGCCCGCCCCAGGAGGCCTGAGCCTCCTCGCCGACCAGACAACCGTCCTCGACCTCCTGCACCGAGAGACGGGCCTTACACCCCACTGCTTGCCCCAATATCTCAGATCCTGCTCGAGATTGAAGGGGAGCCTTATCTGCAACGCCCTCCTCCCATCAACCCGAAGATCCCCGGAACAAGAACCTCTACTGCCGCTACCACCGGGACCATGGCCACAACACCGACGACTGCCGGCAGCTGAAGAAGGCTATTGAAGACCTCATCCAACGGGCCACCTGGGAAAGTTCGTCCAGAGGAACAACCCGGGAGCTCCTGGCCCATCAGCGCCCCGCCGCCGGTGATCGATAATGCCCCGACGGAGAAGACGGTGGCGATGATTTCCTGGGGGGCAGGAGGCCCGTCGAAGAGACCAAGGGGGAGGGGGAGTCGGAAACTGTAATTCCTTTTTTCGAAAAGGACTTGGATGGGGTTGTAAAAAAATGATGATAGCGTCGTCGTATCCATGACGATTGCTAAGCACCCTGTAAAAAGAATCCTAGTCGATAGTGGAAGCTCTAGGATGTTTTGAACTACGATGCCTTTGTTCGCATGAACCTGTCACATGATCTACTTCGGCCTGTCGCCACGCCTTTGATGGGGTTCACAGGAGATTCCGTGAGGGTTGAGGGGGAAATTACTCTCCCGTGGCTGGACGGCTCCGTGCCAAAGCACTGTCCTTATAAAATTTTTGGTGGTCCGTGTGCCCCTGGCGTACAACGCGATCTCGGGAGGCCCGGGCTCAACCTCTTGGATGCCATCATATCCACCAAGCGGCTCCTTGTGAGGTTCCCAACCAGCGAAGGGTCGGCGAGATGCGAGGAGAGCAGGGCCTACCGGCACTTTGCTATCACTTGGCCCCTAGTCCCCAGGAGGCGGCACCCGCACCGGCACCTGAGGCCCTTGACCCGCGAGACTGGAGAGGAGGGGGGAACCGGCCGAGCGGCTGCTCACTTTCCCCCTCGGGGAGGACCCCGCAGACGTTCGAGTTGGAGCCTTACTTCCGGAGGCTCGTGACCGGCTCCTTACCTTTCTGCGGGCCAACGCCGACGTCTTCGCATGGTCTGCGTCCGACATGCCCGGGATCCCAGAGGAGGTGATTACACACCAGCTCAACATTCGGTGGAGTGCCGGCCCGTCAGACAGAAGAAAAGGAGTTTTGCCCCGGACCGGCAGAAGGCTGTTGACGAGGAGGTGCGGAAGCTGCTGGCGGCGGTCACATCCGCGAGGTGCGCTACCCCGACTGGTTGGCGAACGTCGTGATGGTTCGCAAGGCCAGTGGAAGCTGGAGAATGTGCGTGGATTTCACCGACCTCAATAAGGCGTGTCCCAAAGACAGCTTCCCGCTGCCCCGAATCGACCAGCTGGTAGACGCCACCTCCGGGCATGAGACGCTCAGTTTCATGGATGCGTTCTCGGGGTATAATCAAATCAAGATGAGCCCGGCTGGATGAAGAAGCGACCTCCTTTGTCACAGAAAAGGGGATCTACTGTTACAGGGTGATGCCCTTTGGATTGAAAAATGCCGGGGCCACTTATCAAAGATTAATGAACAAGGTCTTTGAGGATCAGCTGGGCGCAACATGGAGGTGTATGTGGATGACATGCTGACCAAGAGCACCAGTGCGGACCATGTAGCTGACCTCGAGGAGACTTTCAACAATCTGCGCCGGTACCGGATGAAGCTCAACCCCCACAAATGCGCCTTTGGAGTAGCAGCAGGCAAGTTCCTGGGTTTCATGGTGACCCAGCGAGGGATCGAAGCCAACCCTGACAGGGCTATCCTGGAGATGCGGCCTCCAGCCAACAAGAAGGAGGTGCAACGCCTGACGGGGAGGGTGGCGGCCTTGAGTCGTTTCATGTCAAGGTCGGCGGAGAGGTGCCTGCCCTTCTTCAAGGCGCTGCGCAAGATCAACGGCTTCGAGTGGACGAAAGAGTGTCAGGCTCCTTTGAAGAATTGAAGCAGTTTCTCTCCACTCCCCGCTGTTGTCCAAGCCTGAAAATGGAGAAGAGCTCTTCCTATATCTGGCCGCTTCCCCCGAGGCTGTTAGCTCTGTGCTTGTGCGCATGGATGCTGACGGGGCCCAGAAGCCGATCTATTACACCAGCAAGGTACTCCATGACGCTGAGACCAGGTATTCAAAACCGAGAAGATTATTTTCCTTGGTGGTCTCTACTCAGCGCCTTCCTTACTTTCAAGCCCATCCCATCGTGGTGCTTACGGACCAGCCCCTACGAGCTATCTTGTCTCGCCCCGACACCTCCGGCGGCTTGGCCAAATGGGCCATTAAGCTAAGTGAGTTCGACCTGTCCATCCGGCCAAGGTCAGCCATGAAGTCCCAGGTGTTGGCGGATTTCCTGGTCGAGTGCTCCTGGACCGAGAAGGGTGGAGGAGGCGCCCGGAGGAGTGTGGACTTCCCTCATCGAGGAGGCGGAGGAGGACTGGATCCTGCATGTGGATGGAGCGGCAAACTCTCAAGGGAGCGGAGCTGGACTCATTCTGCGAACCCGAGGGAGACGTGGTGGAGTATGCTCTCAGATTCCAGTTCCCGGCAACCAATAATCAGGCGGAGTACGAAGCCTTGCTGGCGGGGATGAGGTTAGCTGAGGAGCTAGGCGCGGGGCTTTGAGGGCCTTCACGGACTCTCAACTCATTTCTGGACAAATCGCTGGGGAGTACGAGGCTAGGGACCCAACCATGTCCCGCTACTTGAGCAAGGTGCAGTCCCAGCGTCTCATTTTTCTTACTTCCGTGTCAGCTATATCCCCAGAGCGGAGAATGCCAGGGCTGACGCATTGTCCCGCTTGGCCACTTCGGTCGACGGGACGTTGGGAAGGACATATGTGGAGCACCTACAAGTCCCAAGCATTGAGGCGGATGAAGCGTTGCCAGTGGAGCAGGAGCCCTCCTGGATGGACGCCTACATCCGGTACTTGACCGACGGTACTCTCCCGAGAACCCCGCTGAGGCCAAGCTGCTCAGGCGAAGGGCCCCGAGATTCTTGATGATGGACGGGAAGCTTTATCGGAGATCCTTCTCATACCCAGTCCTCAGGTGTGTGGGGCCTGAATCAGATTACATCCTCAGGGAGATCCACGAAGGCATGCGGGAGTCACCTGGGGGCAGAGCCCTAGCCTACAAGGCCCTGCGCCAAGGGTACTTTGGTTGACGATGAAGGAGGATGCGGCCGAGCTTGTCAAGAAGTGTGATAGCTGCCAGCGTCATGCCAATATCCAGCGACAGCCGACGTCTCAACCCCCTTGGTGGCACCTTGGCCCTTCGCCCAGTGGGGCATGGATATCCTGGGACCATTTCCCCCGGCCTCCGGGCAGCGGAAGTTCCTCTTGGTGGCGGTGGATCACTTCACCAAGTGGGTTGAAGCTGAGGCTCTGGCCAAGATTACCGAGAGCAAAGTGAGATCTTTCTTCTGGAAGTCAATCATATGTCGGTTCGGGCTGCCGCACACTAGTCACTGATAATGGCCGGCAGTTTGACAATGCGCCTTCCGGGAGTTCTGCTCCGAGCTGGGTATCAGAAGGTTCACTTCCGTCGGGCATCCTCAAACCAACGGGGCAGCTGAAGTGACCAACGGATCATTCTCCAGGGCTGAGATCTCGATTGGATGGCTGCAAGGGACGATGGGTGGAGGAGCTCCCCAACGTGCTATGGGCCTATCATACAACGCCGCGAGCCCCCACCGGCGAAACGCCATTCAGCTTAGTCTTTGGCTCTGAAGCTGTTATCCCTGTGGAGATCGGTGCACCCAGCCCCGGGTGGAAGCATACAGCGAGGAAGGCAACCCTGACCAACTGCGAGCCAACCTCGACCTGGTGGAGGAGTGCGAGACCGGCGCGGCTTCGAATGGCAGCCTACCGACAACGGGCCGCGAAATACTACAACGCTCGTGTGCGCCCCCGGACGTTCCTACCAGGGGACCTGGTCCTTCGACGGGCTGAGGTCTCGAAGCCAGCTGAGGGAGGCAAGCTAGCCCCAAACTGGGAGGACCTTACCGGATCGCCGAGACACTCCGCCACGGAGCTTACAAATTGAAGAACTTGATGGGACGCCACTCCCTAGGACGTGGAATGCGGATAACCTTCGCCGGTATATCAATAACGCATTCCTCCTCTCACATCAAATACTGTCCTGTATTCTTTTGGGTTTTCACCCCTCATTTTATATTAACAAATTTTAATTTTAGCTCCTGAGTTCTTTTTACCTAAAGCCCTACACCAGCCAAGCATCAAGCCCACGACCGACGGCACCTAAAGCCCTGGGCCAGACAGGCATAAAGCCTGACACCCATCGGCACCTAAAGCCCTGGCCAGCCAGGCACAAAGCCCGACGACCGTCGGCACATAAAGCCCTGCACCAGCCAGGCATAAAGCCCGACACCCGTCGGCACCTAAAGCCCTGCACCAGCCAGGCATAAAGCCCGACACCCATCGACACCTAAAGCCCTAAGCCAGCCAGGCATAAAGCCCGACACCCATCGGCACCTAAAGCCCTGCACTAGCCAGGCATAAAGCCCAACACCATCGGCACCTAAAGCCCTGGGCCAGCCAGGCAAAGCCTGACACCCGTCGGCACCTAAAGCACTGGGCCAGCCAGACATAAAACCCGATACCCATCGGCACCTAAAGCCCTGGGCTAGCTAGGCATAAAGCCGGCATCCGATGGTACATAAAGCCCGGCACCCGACGACATATACAGCGGTACCCGACGGCATATATAGCCGGCACCCGACGGCACATAAAGCCGGCACCCGACATCACATAAAGCCTGGCACCCGAGACATACAGTCGGCACCCGATGGCACATAAAGCCGGCACCCGACGACACATAAAGCCCGGCACCCGACGGCATATACAGCCGGCACCCAACGGCATATACAGCCAGCACCCGACGGCACACAAAGCCTGACGATCGATGGCACTTAAAGTCCTGGAACAGCCAGACAAGTCCGACCCTTGTCAGCACCAAAAGCCACGTGCCTATCTGGCGCAAGGCCTGACATACCCCTGGCAGAGCGGTGCACCGTCGGTCCTAAGGAATCGGCCTACCTCAACCTCTAACGACCGGCAATTCAACCTCAAGAAACCTATCCTTTCTAGCCCCAAGTTTTGGTCCTAAATGGCTAGGACTGAATAGCTCGTATGAGTTGAGAGTTATCCCCTGGCACTAGTGGGGCTAATGGAACCAAGGGGGCCACGCATTGTGAACCAACGAATTCGGGGTAAGAGTCGCAAACAAAATTTATTTTGGAGAAGAAAAGTATTTCATTAATTTGAAAGGATTACAAAATGCCGACATCGTCAGACTTGCAAAAATAAAAATACAAGCTCACGGTTCTGCTGGCGCGGGCTCATCGTCGGAAGGGGCCGAATATGAGAGATGATCTGGCTCGACTTCTAGGGCTTGGGGAATGTTCAAGTTCCTGGCAATTTTCTCCTTCCCATGCTGGAATCCTTGAAGGAACACCGCCGCCGAGGCTTCTGCCAAATTATCTGTAAAGCGCTCGGACGCTTTGTACTCCTCTATAATTCTAACGGTCCTGGCCACGATGGCAGCTTCCATCTCAGCGGCCCGAGCCCTCTCCTCCGCAGCGAGGGCTGCCACCGCAGCCCTCTCGGCCTCCCGGGCATGGCTCGCCTCCTCCCCGGATTGGCTTGCTTCTTCCTTCGATGCCCGTGCCTCCTCCTCCGTGGCCTTTACTTTATCCTCAGCCGCAACCACCGGACCCTCGATCTCCTGGAGGGCTAGGGTCAGCTCAGAGATGTGTAGATCTCTGGCCATCACGGTGTTCTCGGCCTCTGTCATTTGGTGGAGTGCCGCCCACAGACGGTTGGCATCAGCCTCTGCTCGGCTCTCGGCGGCCCTGGTTTCACTAGCCCAGGTGCTTTTGGCCGATTCCAGCGCTTCCTCGGCCACCTCCGCACGGTGCTGGGCATCTTCAGCCTCCTTCTGCGCCTCATGCAGAAGGGCCTTCCCATCATGGATTGCCTCCCTGATGGCCCTTAGGGAGTGCGTGAGCTGTATGAAAGTCCCAGGTTAGCAAAAAAAAAAGGGAAAGAAAAAAGAAGGAAAATATAAAGGCAAAGGGCGGAAAGACCGCTTACCCTGACAACAGCCGCGTAGGAATCCTAGAAGAATGTGCTCGCCTTCTGGTGGCTGAGCTCCTCCAGGACTTCGGGCATGAAAACCGGGGCAAGGACCCATTCAGCCCAGCGACCATCGTTCAAGATGGAGTCTTGGGACGGCCCCGGCTTGGCCCCGCTCCGCTCGGTTGTCTCGGCATTCTCTGGCTCAGCGCGCAGGATGCTCCTAGGCGTCCTCTCGGGGGTGGGCTCGCTGTCCTTGATGGCCCCTAGCCCCAGTCCCTGGAAGCCTCCGGTTGAGTCGGTTCGCCAGGGGTAGGAAGCTCTTCCGCCACTATGGGCTCCGCCGCTGCCGGCTTCTCTGCGGCTGGCTCCTCTATTGGGACCCTCGCGGTCGCCGCCATCTCTGGCAGGGTGTCGGCTGTGAGATCAATTTCTAAAGCAGCCGGGAGGTCTTGTGGTGCCGGTGGTCGGGGAGCCCGAGCCGTCGGGCGTTTCGGGGCTGGAGCCCGCTGGCCTTCACTTGGCCCCTCCCGGGCCCTCTTTTTGAAGACAGCCTTCAGGAGCTTCTGTGTCGGTATCTTCATGGCTGCACGACATCAATCAAAGTCAAAAAAAAAGAGAGGAAGAAAAGAGGGAGAAGCAGGCAAAATTTTTGCTAAGTGTGAAAATGGTTTACCACGGTGGGAGATAAGACCCGCCGACTGGAGGTTATCTTCTGTCAAGAGCAAGGTGTACTGAGGGACCTCGGCGGCTAATAATTGACTCAACGCTTCTCGATCTCCAGGGTGGACGGTGGAGTTCGCGTTGCCTCGGAGGTCGGGGTCTCCCCACTGGGGCCTGACTTGGTCTAGGCCAGCGAAAAAGAATTGGAATTTTCTTCCCTTGATCGAGGAAGGAAGAAAAAGCTTAAGGACCCGATTGGGTCGGGGCTGGAACAGCCACCAACCCTTCTGGGATCGGAGGATATAGAAGCACCGGAAAAGAGAGATCCAGGGGGTGATGCCAAGACGGTGACAGAGGATGACAAAGGCGCTAACGACCCGGTAGGAGTTCGGGACCAATTGAGAAGGGGTCAAGGAGTAGTAGTCAAGAAGGTTGATGAAGAAAGAAGGAAAAGGTGGGCGGAGACCCGCCTTCAGGCAAATTTCATACAGGGCCACCTGACCGAGTCGGGAGGAGATGACCCTATCAGGAGTCGGCAGGAAAAGCTCAACGTCCTGGGGAATCTGGTAATGGGCCCAGATTTTTGCCAAATCCAGACCCGTTACCGTGGAGGCGGTCCCCTCCGGGGACCCCTCCACCCTCGAGGAGGCACCGGCCTCTGACCGGCGGCCCCTCGACGGGGCTCCACCAGTGACCCGGCGCCAGGCCAGGGGGACGCGGTCCTCTGAGTCTGTGAACCATTCTAGTGGAGGAGAAGGGGAAGGAGCAGGAGAGGCGCAATGCCTCTCAGAGGGAGAACAATTCTTCGAATCGTCCTTCGAGGTCCAGGATGGAGAACTCATGGGTAAGAGAGGATATGGAGTCTAGAATGGACGAAGAACTAACCTAAGGGAAGAAAACCTAAACGCAGGATTCACATGTTGCAAGGGAGGCCAAAGCGCAGGCTCAGAGGAGGACAACAACGGTGGCAGTGTTGAGGCCAGATTCAACCCCCATTCGAGTTTTATTGGGTTTTCAAATTGTCCCGCCTCGTCTCGTCAGCCACCTGGACCCCCACCATAGGCTGGTTTGCCTCGATGGTTGCCCAGCGCATGATGTGGTACGCCTCTGGCCAATGATGGGACCCCACTGACGTTGCCGCTATGAGAGGTAATGATGATGCAGCTTTTCACGCGGACTTCGAAGAGCTAACCTCACCTCGAGGTTGATCGTGGCGGGCACAGTGTACGAAAGCGACCGCCTCTTCACATTCCCCATGTCATCCGCATAAGAGATGTGGACATGGATCAGCCACGTGGGAGATAGCACCCCTTTCGCCTTGCCAGTGGGCCCATTTCGCCTCAGGGGTGAGGGGGCATCTGATGTGGCTGATCCAGCACCGTTAGAATAAAAGGTAACATCAGCTAACGGAGGTCACCATATCTCAACCCCGAGACCCCCTTCGGTCTCGGGGTGAGATCACCATATCTCAACCCCGAGACCCCCTCCGGTTTTGGGGTGAGATCACCATATCTCAACCCCGAGACCCTCCTCGGGTCTTGGGGTGCACCAGCATCATCTCACCCCCAAGACCCCCTCCGGTCCCGGGGTGAGATCACCATATCTCAACCCCGAGACCCCCCTTCGGTCTCGGGGTGCACTAGCATCATCTCACCCCCGAGACCCCCTCCGGTCTCGGGGTGAGATCACCATATCTCGACCCCGAGACCCCCCTCCGGTCTCGGGGTGCACCAGCATCATCTCACCCCCGAGACCTCCTTCGGTCTCGGGGTGAGATCACCATATCTCGACCCCGAATCCCCCCTCCGATCTCGGGGTGCACCAGCATCATCTCACCCCCGAGACCCCCTCCGGTTTTGGAGTGAGATCACCATATCTCGACACCGAGGCCTCCCTCCGGTCTCTGGGTACACCAGCATCATCTCACCCCCGAGACCCCCTCCGGTCTGGGGTGAGATCACCATATCTCGACCCTGAGACCCCCCTCCGTCTTGGGGTGCACCAGCACCATCTCACCCCCGAGACCCCCTCCGGTCTCGGGGTGAGATCACTATATCTCGGCCCCGAGACCCCCTCCGGTCTCGAGGTGCGCGGGCATCATCAGCGATTAGCACGCGGACCAGCTTTCGAACCAAATAACAGCTCCGGGCCACCTGGCGTACCCACGTGACTCTCCGTGTGCCCGTGGTTGCTTGCGGCCATGCCTCATAATGGTGTATGGTGCACTGCATGTTCCTATGTATGACTGTGCCCCATTACGAAGTACGATTCACTACCACTTGCAACTGTGCGCGGTCATGTCAAGCAACGGCGCGCACCAAATACAACCGCGGCTGCTAGACACATGTAATGCTGTATTGACAGGTAACGCGGGATGCCTTCGGCGCGCACAGTGATGGTACGATAGTAATCTTCCGGAACAGTAAGATAAGATATTCGAACAGGTATGAAAACTTGCGCTCGCACTGTAAGTAGGGATCCGAACTCTAGTTTTCTAGCTTTCTTCCTCCTAGAAAAACCCTAACTGTCTCAGCTCTCTTCTGCTGGGCGGTTCTTGTCTGATCCCAAGTAACTAACTTGAGCGTCGGAGGGTCCCCACCGGAGCATCCGGTCTCCGAGGACTTTTCTTGTAGGGGTCCGGAGAGAAGGACGTCCATCTTCCCCGACGCTTGAAGAAAGTGACTTGGCGTCATCAGACCCCTCCTTATATACCTCAATTAAATGGTGTAGTAGAAAGGAGGAATTGTACCTTATTAGACATGGTGAGGTCCATGATGTGCTTCACAGATCTTTCAGTATCATTCTGGGGTTATGCCCTAGAAACTGCTGCCTATATTTTAAATAGAGTGCCATCAAAATCAGTGACTAGCACTCCATATGAATTATGGAAAGAAAAAAATCCAAGTCTTAAATATTTTAAGATTTGGGATTACTCTGCTTATGTCAAAAATGTATTCGGACATAAGTTAAGTGCTAGGACTGATAAATGTAGGTTTATAGGTATTGGATACATCTTTTATCATCCTGCTGAGCAAAAGGTATTTGTCAGAAGGCATGCCATTTTTTTTGGAAAAGGAATTTATCCAAGAAGAAGGAAATGGGAAGATACTTGAACTCACTAAAGATCAAGATTTACAACCTACTCCTGTTGACAATCAACAAGACATTCGTCAACCAGAAATTTTTAAAGATCAAGAACAACCACAACATTCACCTCCTCTCCATAGGTCAGAGAGAGTGCGGGGTGCACCTCTCAGATATGGTTTTGTTATTGGAGATGACAACGAAGCCAATATCATTCAGGATGATGATCCCATAACTTATACAGAAGCTGTCGAGAGTAAGGACTCTGACAGATGTCTTGATGCTATGAAATCTGAAATGGACTCCATATATACTAACCAGGTTTGGACCTTAGTTGACCCACTTGAGGGAGTAAAGCCAATAGGGTGCAAATGGGTCTTTAAGAAGAAGATTGGAGCAGTTGGCCAAGTAGAAACCTACAAGGCTAAGCTAGTGGCAAAAGGTTTCAGGCAAAAATATGGTATTGACTATGATGAAACCTTTTCACCAGTAGCTATGCTCAAATCTATTCGGATATTACTTGCTATAGCAGCATACTATGACTATGAAATCTGGTAGATGGATGTAAAGACTGCCTTCCTCAATGGATATCTTGAGGAGGAAGTCTATATGTCACAGCCAGAAGGTTTGTCTTAAGTAGGAGACCGCACCAAGTATGCAAGCTTAAGAAATCCATTTATGGATTAAAGCAAGCATCAAGGAGTTGGAACATTCGCTTTGATGAAACAATCAAAGAGTTTGGTTTCATCAAAAATATAGATGAACCATGTGTGTATAAGAAAACAAATGGGAGTGCCATAGTCTTCTTAATTTTATATGTCGATGACATACTTATCATTGGAAATGATATCCCAATGCTACAATCAGTCAAAACTTAGCTATCTAAACAGTTTTCCATGAAAGATTTGGGAGAAGCATCATGTATATTGGGTATAAAGATCTATAGAGATAGATCTAAGAGGATTCTTGGCTTATCCCAATCTAGATACATTGATTTTGTGTTAAAAAGATTCAACATGGAGGAAAGTAAAAGAGGTTACTTGCCCATGAGTCAAGGCATACATCTCTCTAAGAAGATGTCTCCTAAGTCATCTGAAGAGAGACAAAGAATGAACAAGATCCTTATGCTTCAGCTATAGGGTCGATAATGTATGCCATGTTATGTACCAGGCCTGATGTTGCTTATGCCTTAGGCACAGCAAGCAGGTTTCAGGCCGATCCAGGGGAAGATCATTGGAAAGCTGTGAAAAATATTCTTAAGTACCTAAGAAGAACTAAGGATATTTTTCTTATATATGGAGGATCAGATTTAAAATTGGAAGGCTATACTGACTCCAGTTTTCAATCAGATCTGGATGATAGTAAATCTATATCAGGGTATGTTTTTACTCTATATGGTGGTGCAGTCAGTTGGAGAAGTACTAAGCAGCAAACTCTAGCTGACTCAGTTACTGAAGCAGAGTACATTGCTGCTAGTGAAGCCGCTAAGGAAGATGTCTAGATGAAGAAGTTCATTACGAAGTTAGGTGTTGTTCCAATGATTCAACAACCGGTGCCACTTTATTGTGATAACACTGGAGCTATTGCACAAGCTAAGGAACCAAGGTCTCATCAGAAATCCAAGCACATCCTAAGACGCTTCCATCTTATTCGAGAGATCATTGAAAGATAATATGTTGTTATAGAACGAGTTGACACAAAGAACAATATAGCAGACCCATTCACTAAGGCCCTTCCTCAACAGCAGTTTGATCGTCATTTGGATTGTATGGGAATTAAATACAAAGGCGATTGACTTTAGTGCAAGTAGGAGATTGAAAGAGTAGTACCCTAACAACCAATTATGTAAGGGCATTTTTATAATTTCTTTCAACTCATGTATGATATTTTATCAATTAAAAGGCATTTTTTTTATTCATCATATGCTGTGTCTTATATTTATTAAGATTATGATGAACCCCATAAGGTTAGGGAAATGGAATTAGGGTTATGATGAAGTTCATAATGATGAGACCTAAGTTCCTAAAAACTCTAATCTAAAATGTTTCCAGTCGAAGGATCATCGAGTCGGGGATCAATGATGCCGGTAAGACTGGCACATTCTATGTATGCTCAATAAAGAGGGTGGTTGGTCTCATAGCCACTTGTATAGAGACACTAATACAAGGATATGGGTGCTCATTAGGGTATGAGTTCACTGAATTGATCCACATTGAGAACATCTTATAGAGATCTTACTTACTTGTCAAAAAATAGTTCTCTTAGTGGGAGTTGTGCAAGTGATCCTTAGACCTGAGATTATCATAGAATCTTATGCACATGAATCTATGTTTTAGTTCATACTCATTCATGGCTAAGTCACGTACGGGGTGTTCATGGATATAAAGGATTGTGTATGAAGGTTATGAGTAGGTCAACAAGGAATCGATCATTCCTAGTAAGAGGAAAAGTAATCCCATGTAATCTCATCATATGATGACTCAAGAAGTCTTTGATCAAAGCAAAATAAAATTAGAATAGGTTTCTAAATTTTCATTTGTTGAGTCTTTATTATTGATTAGAGATTCAAATGAATAAAATGTTAGGGTTTAACATTTTTCCATACCCATCACTTATTCGGGATAAAGAAAGATCGAAGGATTAAATTGCACAGTAACTTGCCACTGAAGGCTATTTTGGTAATTCCATCAAATTCCTTATCTTCTAGGTAGACATGATACATTGCTAGATGTCAATCTTGTCTTGTAGGTTTTTATGAATTAAATTTATTTAATTCATGAGTCAATTTGAAAGATGGTTCAAATTGGCAACTAGGGTTAGCATGATTTGATCAAATTCGGTTAGTCAGTTTCTAATCGAACTAAATCGACTTAAACTAGACCTAATGCTGGCTAGATGAGGAACCCAATGGGTCACACACATAAGGGAATTGGTCAAAGAATCAATTTAATAAGATTAATTAATTCAATTTGTTAGCCAATCAGCATGCTAGCACATGTGGCTAACTATCGCTCCAATTTGGGTCGAAATTGATTTGAACCGGATTAATTAATTAATCCAAATTAATTTTAGAATTAATTTGGGATAACCTCTGACCTGATCAATCATTTATTGGATTGGATAAGGTTGAATTAATAGAGTCCAAGAAATATAGGACTCTTGGAAGGGAAACTATGCACGTGCAAAATTTTTAAGAGGCGCCTAAGAGTCCTTCTTATTTAAGGTACTAGGAGGCACATCTTTTTTTTTTAAGGATTTATAGGTCCATTGAACATAGAGAACCTTATCTAGATGTTATTGTATTGGATAAGGTTGAATTAATAGAGTCCAAGAGACATGGGACTCTCGAAAGGAAAACTGTGCGCGTGCAGAATTTTCAAGAGGCGTTTAAAAGTCCTTCTGATTTAAGGCACTAGAAGGCGCATCTTTTGGGGATTTAAGAGTCCAAATATGGAGAACCTTATCTTGACACATGATAAAATCAGAGGCTATCTGATTTAATATGGGATGCCAAAAGCATCCCATCAGGTGTGGCGCATGTAGGAAGAAAGGTACAGAAAATTATAATGATGTGTCCCTTGATTCAAATTGAAATGAATTTAAAAATTTTATATCCTTTCAGAAGGATGTGGAATGGGTTGTATCCCTTCATTTGACGTCTCTCTATCCACTATTTAAAGGGGGTGGCACATATGGGATAGCATCGGATTAGTAATCCTTGTTAAGACAAGAGTCTTCTCTCTCCTTCTCCCCTTCCTATAAGCCTTAGTCAATTTAGGACAACTCTTTTCTTAGCCTATACAAGTTTTATTAGGCTTAAGAAAAGGGCGAAAAGGGTCCTAAGAGCCAAGCCAAGAAGTCAAGAAGCCAAAAAGAGGTTTAAGTCAAGTTCGTGAGCATATCTTTGATCCAATTCTCGTGTGGATCACCATTGGAGGGCGAACACTTGGGCGCCTAGTGGAAAAGATTGGATAACCGGCTTCCTTCTTTCTTCACCAAGTACTAAGGTATGTTCCTTTACATATATGTTACATTTTATGACTAATTAATTGTTATAATCAAGGGGTCTTGGGTCTAAGGTTTCGATTGATTAGGGTTTCAAGGTTAAATTTTTTTTTGAAATCCAGCCTTCCGCTGCATGACGGAACCCAACGTTAAGAGCATTGATGGAAGGCTTTGGATGTTCGAATAACGTTGGCATGAGTCACATATCTGGACAAGGTCATTTCACTCTCTTAGCATGGTAGGCCAATAGTATCCTTGACGTAGCACTTGTGGCAAAGGGCTTAGCCTCCCAGGTGGTTGCTGCAGATGCCTTCATGGACCTCTCGTAAGGCATAGTCGGCCTTTGATGGTCTGAGGCATTTGAGTTGCAGCATAAAGAAGGAGCGCTTGTAAAGCTGTCCATCATGTAGGATGTAGTGGAAGGCCTGCATCTTCAGCAACTTCTTTTCTGTCCACGAGGGGAGACCCATCTCTGAGGTACACTAGGATAAGGTCGATCCATGATGGCTTGGTTTTAAGCTACATTACAAAATCGATATTCGCTATGCTAGGCTTCTCTAGGACTTCAAGGTGGAACTTCTACTCCATCTTCATGGAGTTGGTGGTGGTAGTCTTAAGAGGTCTGCGTGGGCATTTTCTGTCCTTGGAACTTGAATGATTTCAAGTTCGAAAAAGTTGAGTAACAGCTCACGTACCTTTTGCAAATATTGAATCATGTTTGATGTTTGGGCCTCAAATTCTTCTCGCACATGTTCGACCACTAGCTGAGAGTCGGTGTAGACATTTAGCCTTTTAACCTTCAAGCTCTGGATGATTTGGAGCCCAACGGGTAGAACTTCATACTCAGCCTCATATTGTTTAAGTGGAGGAGCCATCGGTTGAACTGGTGCGGTTGCTCCAGCAGGGTGTTGCTGAGTGCCCATAGGAGGTTGAGGATTTGTCGAGGGACCGACTCCTTAGAGTTCTCATACAAGTTGTGTTAAGGCCTGAACTTGTTGGACTAATATGCTGAATTGTTCCTATGTGACAGTATTAATAAGTGGCGATGGAGTAGCAGACTGGGATGGTTATGGGAACGTCGCGTTATGCGAGAGATCAGGCCTTTGAGAGGCGGCATGGTAAGGGACATCTACGGTCGCCCTTTTGCAGTTCACTATTTAGGATGGTATCCTTTTCTTTTGAACCTTTTCTCCTGGGATTTACAAGTTATAGAGACTTGAGGCCCTTCCTCTAGTGCCAATCTGTTGATGTTGATTTCCGTTTTTCGACTTGAGGACGAGGTGGTAGCATACGTCAAGATCCGGGTGGCATCCTTCTGTCCTTGTGGACCTGCAAAATAATGTTCTAATATAGGAAATGAGATGGGTGGTCCTTGCGGAAGACCCTCCGATGCTCAGATTAGTGGGAAACCTTCTTCACATCTTCTATGGCTAAGGATTCCCACTGATTGGACATCGGAGGGTCTTCCGCAGGGACTATCCATCTCATTTTCGACACTGTTTTGCAGGTTTATGAGGATGAAAGAATGCCACTTGAATCCTGATGTGTGCTGCCACCTCGTCCCCAAATTAAAGAACAAAAATTCATACCAACAAATCAAAATAATTCATCTTAAATTAAATTATATATACTTTTTTATATTTTATAATAGCAAAAGCTTTCTTAGATTGAACTTTTTACTTAGAAAGATCGTTTCAATACTAATTTAAAAGATTCCAGAGCCAACAAATCATGCCTGCACTTTCTTTAAACAATATCATATTTCAGTAATTTAGAAAAGCAAATATACTTTTCATCTTAAACTTGCACTCAAAATTCATTTTAATTGTTAAATATTTATTTATTATAATTTAATTTTTTATATTTAAAAAATTTATATTCTTAATTTTTTTATTATAAAATTAATTAAAATTGATGAAGTACATGATATAGCATTCTGGCATAAAGATAGGGACTATCATTAATCCAATAAGTTAGTATTCAACTTCTAACAAAACGTTAATGAGATCCATAACCTGTTTTAATATTTTTAAAATATAAAAAATAAATTATAATAATTTAAAGTTTTAAATTAAAATAAATTTGAGTGAAAGAATTAAGAATTTTTTTATTTTATTTGAGAAAAATTAGAGGATTTATGTATTTGGTCTCAATCATTTTGGTGATAGTACTTTGTTATTGTATTTTTTTTTTTTTGTGAGAATAATGGGGGAGCAAGCGGAAGGTTGGCACATTTCGTCAATTATAAAGGAAATTAATAAATGGGAGACCTATGAATAATATTACCTCCATTTCTGAAATTATTACTTATTTCTTTAATTGCTTTATTTTTAGTGTAACGTGCGAACGAGGGCCCGATAAACAGTAATAAATGAAGAAGGAATCTCGGAGTAAGTTTGCCTCAGCATTGCCCAAAGTTGGCGGTTCCCCCTCGCCCGCGCCTCCGCTTCCGACGGCCAACGTTGATATGCCTCTCCGGAACGCCGCCGCCACCCGGCGCGCCCTCCACTCCGTCCACCCTATCCCAAACGAGCCACTGCCGCAGGCGACGGCTACGCGGCTCCCGCGGTGGCTGGAGCCCCGGTCCTCCGCCTCCCTCCTCAACAGCTGCATCTCCCTCGGTGCCCTGAAGCCCCTCCACGCCTCTGTCCTTCGCCACCACCCCGACGACCTCTTCCTCTCCGCCACCCTCGCCTCTCGCTACGCCCTTCTCGGCTCTTCCCGCCACGCCCTCTCCGTCCTCTCCTCCGCCCCCCCTCCCCCTCCCTCTTCCGGCGAACCCTTTCTCTGGAACGTTCTCCTCCGCGCCTTCGCCGACGCCGGCGCCTACGATCGCACCCTCGCCCTCTACCGCCAGATGCGCGATCCGGGCGGCGGCGATACCCTCCCCGACCGCTTCACCTTTCCCCCCGTCCTTAAGGCCTGCGCGCACCTCCGCGACCTCGAGGCTGGGGCTGAGGTCCACCGTGACGCCATTGAACTCGGCTACCATTCTGATGTCTTTGTTGGGAACTCCCTTATCGCCATGTATGGAAAAAATGGCGTCTTGGACACTGCACGACAAATTTTTGATGAAATGCCGGAAAGAAATATCGTCACTTGGACAGCAGCGATAGGGGCATTAGCCCAAAATGGGCACCCTAAAGAGGCTTTGTCTTTGTTTCACTCAATGCTGGATGAGAGAGTCAGGCCCAACAGAGTGACGTTCTTGAACGTGATGTCCTGTGTCTTTAAAGCCGAAGAGGCTGATGAATTGCATAAGCTTATTTCTAGACAGGGTCTTGATTCTGATGTGTTTGTTCAGAATGCAATGGTCGGAATGTATTCAAGATGTGGGAAGATTGAATTTGCTCGCCATTTGTTTGATGGGATCCTTGAGAAGGATTTGGCATCATGGAGCTCAATGATTGAAGGTTATGCTCGAGCCGACATGCTCGATGAAGTTTTGAAGCTATTTAGAAAAATGAAGCTAGTTGGAATTGGTGTGGACCACGTGATTCTTCTTGGTATCATTCGTGCTACTTCGAATTCAATGTTGGCTTCTCTTCAGCATGCTCGATTTGTTCATGGAATTGTTGTTAGGAACTTGTTGGGCCAAAATTTGATGGTGCAGACAGCTTTGATTGATCTCTATGTGAAGCTTGGGACCCTAAGCAATGCTCGTAGAATATTTGATCAGATGCAGGAGAAAAATTTGGTCTCATGGAGCACAATGATCTCTGGGTATGGAATGCATGGGAGGGGAGAGGAAGTGCTCAAACTCTTTAGCTCTATGAAGGGGTTTGTGAAACCAGACCATATTGTGTTTGTCTCAGTACTCTCAGCTTGCAGCCATGGAGGATTGATTGATGAAGGATGGCAATGCTTTAATTCCATGTCGACTGAATTTGGCATCATTCCTCAAGCTGAGCACTATGCATGCATGGTCGATCTCCTGGGACGAGCTGGGCAGCTGCAAGAGGCTCGAGAGTTTATAGAGCATATGCCAATAAAACCAGATTCTAGTGTGTGGGGATCCTTGCTTGGTGCATGCAGGATACATCCAAAAGCAGAGATTGCAGAATTGGCAGCAAAAACACTTTTTGAATTTGAGCCAGAGAACTCTGGCCGTTACATTTTGTTGTCGAACATCTATACTTCTTTGGGAAAAATTGAAGAAGCTCATCGAATCAGAGCTCTGATGAAACGGAGAGGAGTGAGGAAAATAGCTGGGTACACTGTTATAGAAGTGAAGAACAAGGTTTACAAGTTCTTTGTTGGGGATCGGACGAATCCACAATCGGATTTGATTTATAAGGAGCTAGAAAGGTTGATGGATAGGATTCATATGATAGGTTATGTGCCAAATACCAACTTTGCATTGCACGATGTGGAAGAAGAGACAAAAGAGAAGTCACTGTATGTGCATAGTGAGAAACTGGCAATTGTTTTTGGGCTTATGAACTTAGGACCTGGATGTGCTATTCAGATTCGTAAGAATCTTAGGGTTTGTGGAGATTGTCACACTGCCACCAAGTTCATCTCTAAAATTACAGGGAGGGAGATTGTGGTTAGAGATTCTCATAGATTTCACCATTTCAGAGATGGGGTTTGTTCTTGTGGAGATTATTGGTGAAGAGTCCTGTATGTGCTGTAATTATCTTGGCCTAGCTAGAGAACTTTACTGCAGCATCAAATTTTGATTGGAAGAGACAGAATGTGGAATTCAAATTTCTGTTTCAGCTTAAGAAGTTCAGTGAATGGTTGAAGAACTGATAAGTTGAAGCAAGCTGCCTCTGCAAGAGAGACACACCTGAAGTAGAGAACGGTTGTGATTTAAATTGCAGTGTGCATCGAATGTTTTTGAACTTCGATCTGTCCCTGAGGTACATAAATTTGTGTGTCAAATAGCGACTGGCGAATGTTTACTATAAATGATGGGGCAAAGTAGCTCCATCTGAAATCACGTTTCTATGCATCTCTCATCAACAAGTATATCTTCTCTTTAAAAATGTGATTCAGTAGAAACGGACTAAGCTGTGATTTGCAACTGGGCTATTTCACAAATTGTGTTCCTGGGTGATTTCTTTAGATCGGCATGCTATTGTTTCGGTGGAGAAAGATCTGTTGAACATCTTCCTCTTGTTGCTTGTGAAGTCTTGTCTGGAACTTCCCTGATTAGGTGAGTCTATCTTTGCGGTGGTGCTTTGGTCCAGTTTCCACCATTCAATATATGGCCTACATTCCAAACACCTGGAACACTACATTTATGATTGCAGATGGAGGAAATTTCCGTCAAAGAACAAAGTATTCACACGCTACTTCATTTTGATCCCATAGCTCTTGGAAGTATCTCACTGATTCTAACCACTTCTGGAGCAACCTCAAAGATTGGGTGCCATGGCTAAACTGTTTTAGTAAATCTAGTAGAATCATAGAGATGCTTTCCTGGTTGCAACTTTCTCATCATTGATTGGCTGTTAAGTAAGATGGAGGGTAACTTGCTTATTTCCATCAGGGATTGATTTTGAAGCAGTTCCTGTGCTAAATCTCTGTGACATCCATTGTCAAACCAAAGTAGGAAAATTGGCCTGCTTCAGTGCAAGACAACCATGGGGAGATGGAAAATACATCACTACAAGCTGTCCCTTTCAGCAAGGCACTCAAACAGGGGCCTGGATCCACTGTCGTTGTCTACACTGAAGAAGCTCTTAAAGTTGCAGTAAATACTGCATTTCAGGTAGCTGAGATGCCAATTATGTTCATAATGTAAATGAAATTATATATTGAAATGCCCACTTGATTCAAGACAAATCATAGAGTGCCTCCCACCAACCTTACAGCCAATTCCAAGGTTGGTTGGGCAATGAAGGGCAGTACAAGCGACATCCCATGACAGAAAGCAAAACAAGCAACCAATATGAGTAAGTTATGGTGAAGAAAGATTAAATTCAGGGACACTTAGGTCCTCCACGCTTGGTCTTCCAGTTGTTGTAGCAGGGGCAGACGCCTTTGTTCCCATAGAAGCCTGGGGGCACGCAGAGGCACTTCATGCAGCATTTCTGGCAGAAGAACATGCATGGCTTGCGGTATTGGGTCTGCGAGCATCTCCTTGAGCATTGAGAAGGGCATTCTGTTCACAGAAATTCAGAAGTTACACAAGGTAAAGAAGAAAACAATATCTACAATAGTTCCAGATCAATGGAAATAACTAAACCTTGGCAAGTTCACTGCTCATAGGATCACTGCTTTTAAGTCCTATGGACTAATTTGGAGATCGATCATGGCAACAAGATGCCCCCGTTGCCTATTTGGTGCTTAGCATTAGTCATCTTCTATATTTATGTTCTCAGCAATAAAGGCAGCCTTCACAGAGAAGTTTGGCAAGGGAGGAGCCATAATGCTGGTTCTTGATGGTTGGTGGTTGTGGCTTATGGTTATATTATTTATATTAACCAAATGACTCAACGGGACAAGCGTTGGAGAGAGTGTGAAGAGAAAAGGCACTACTTACGGTTGCTTTTGAGACTTCCTTGTCCGTATGAAGCCTGAAATATGACAAGAAAATAAGAATTAATGCAGTGGGAAAAATCTTTGAAGTATTTGGCCGTGTAGCTAGAAAGCTAATGATAAGGAGAAGGAAACAAGAACCACACCTTGTCCAAGAGGTACTCTCCTCCAGCATGATCAGTTCCTTTGGCCAATACCTGCAACACAAAAGGAGAGAAGCAATATATTGGATCAAGGCTGCATAGTTCAAGCTTGTGCATTTGTTAGTACACTAGCATGGTGTCTCTTGCTACAGAGATCCTCACCTTAGAGTTGGAGTCAGCCATCAAAATGGCCAGGAGGGCAATGGCTAACAGAACAAGCAGCTTAGACGTGGCCATTGCTGACATCCAGACCAAGGTGAGAGAGAACAAGGGAGAGAGGTCAAGGGGATGGTAAAAAGGGGTGGGAGTGGAGTTGAAGAGAAGATGCATATATAGACTAGATGAGCAGGCAAAAGTCCATAAAAAGAAGAGAATCTAAATAAAAGATATATAGCATGAATGGTTAAAAAATCTCTTGTAAAATTAGCCATTGTCTTTTGGTGAAACTACACCATTGCCCCAAGATAGGCCAGGTTAAACCCTGGAACTAATCCATTAAAATTAGAAGAACTAAGAACTAGAATCTAGTAAATAGGGACTGATATCTGGGAGGGTTAAATGAGTTTTTTTTTCCCAGGAATAGTGGGTTAAGGAAATTAATACCATAGACATTAGATGAAATTGAGGCAAATCCTTAAACTGGACATGTGGTTCTGGTAATCTTGAACCTTCTTTAGAAACTATAATTGAAGAAAGTCAAAACTTTACTAAATTTAAATATAACTCAACCCAACCATACATAGCTTCAGATCTCAAATCCAAAGCTATCTTCACTAAACTTTCTTGCATCCAAATGGAGGTGGCCTGAGTAGAAAACATGGTTCCCGCTTAATATTTTTTTGATAACAAACCACTTAATATTTTTCGATGACAATTATGTTTTGAATTTATTTTATGTTAGCCATTTTACGTCTAGTGAAGATATCATTTAGTTTTTAACATATAATTTTTTTTCTAATTATAATGATCATTATCAGCTGTAAAAGAGGAATGATTTAGATTTCAATTCTCTCTCTCTCTCTCTCTCTCTCTCTATATATATATATATATATAGAAGAGCTGGATCCAATTATATTCAAATGTATTCATGTCTCTATATATTGTTTTGAAAATAATTACTAGCAGTTACAAAAGGATAACTTTATATGAATCGTTATTTATGAAATTAAATAATTATTAGTTGAACCAACATATATGTAAAATTATTGGTAAAATTAGATGGATGGTGAACAGAGTGAGACAAAGTTATATAATGGTTATTTTAATGCAAAGAATCAATATTTAATTATATCTAATATAATTAAATATTCATTATGATTGTGTTGAGGCTAGGTTTTGGTGCGACGATAAGAAAGATGACTTCATTATGATGTTGGGTTATAAAATTAAAGCATAATAATAATAATGATCCATCTCAGCTCATGAGACTTCTTGTTTTATATTATATATTATTATTGTTTATTATTATTTATATAGGGGCATTTGTGGTCACTGGGTGGTCCATGGCATCGGCTTTGAAGGCAGAGGGTGGCAGGCCGGTGCATGTGCTGGTCTGAGTCCATCACGTGATAGCAAGCCAGTGGCGGGAACGCATGATATCCCTCTATATGGTGGACCCTGCACCATTATGCAGACCAACGCTGCCTTCTTTACTCTCGTAGCTGTCGTCGTCGCAACCTTTCTTACAGCCTCACCAAAAGATGATCACCAAAGTCCTCGATACCATCATCAAAATTCCACATGATTTTTTTAGCATTACCCTGTTAGAGTGGGAGCCATCTCACACTCAATTGGTTGGGTTGGGTTGGGTTGGGTTGATGAAACAAAGGTTATGGCGGACCCCAGGCTTCTAGGTATCAATCAATAATGTTCCTTTGATTCATAGAGATAATTTGGATCTAATAATCAAGTTGGGTTAGCCTTAAACCCAAAACTCACCTACTACTCAAGAATCAAAGGTAGTTTCAGATAATAATTGAACCTTTTATTCCATTCCGCATGGAACAGCGCAGGTGATGAATGATGAGAAACATCAATTAACTCCAAGTTGTCCGAAGGAGACGACTTTATTTTTCTAAAGAAGAACATGGAAAGCAGACATGAGATAATAAATCTAACTCGTTAGCATAAGTCTATTAATAATATTGAAAGCTAGTGAGCTGGATTGGTGTCAGAATATGAAGGCTTTACCACCATGTGTGGAAGAAATGAAATGAAATGACTTGCCAATTAACCAAATAGACTGCAAAATCAAACCACCAAATTTGGCCATGAAAGTGATGAAACATGAAACTGGGTTTGAAAGTGTAGGCTTCTTTGTTTTTAGCTGCCCTGGTCCTTGGTTGCATCCTAGTGTGAACTGATCTCAAGGTCTAGTAGTGGGTATTACACCACAAGAGAATCTATTTCAACTTGTGACATGGCACTGTTTATGAAGAGAGGTGGGTTCCCTTTACGAATCAAGGGATGATGAGATGGTGAAGGCTGAAGGTTGTGGGCGCCCATGTGGGAGAATCAAAAGAGTCCAAGGATGTCTACGCCACTCACAAAAGATGAGACGTTGCTTTCAGTCTCTCAGATTGCATATGGGAGCTGCTGAGACCACCACATGCATCAAGAACATGCTCACGTTGCAGGTATTATGACTCATGTCTTCTTGTCTGAACTGCTTAATTGATGACCATTGGGCACCTCAAAAGAGTTCAAACGATCTGGCTGTTGGATCAAGAAATTAATATCTTAAATCATTTGAGAAGGCATAAGAGTTGTTTTATCTTTTGGGGATGCCTAATTGAACTTTGGATATCTAATTTGTGTCCATCAATCATGCTTCTCCACTAGCCAATATATACTTTGTGAGTACAGGTAGAGCTTTGAGGACCAGTGAGATCAATGGAAGTCACAGCTCAGAGGCATATGCTTGAGTCATTAAAGGGACATGCTGGCATATATGATATTAATAACAAGAGTGAGACAGGCAATTAGAGTGAAACTTTTAAGCGTACTTAATGTGGAAAATAAACAAAAACTCTTGTATTAGTGTGTTAAGATTTAACAACCTAGCATTGAGAGTTATTTAGTTAAAATGGAGGACAAGTTAATGGTTTTTTGCTCAATCAAGCTTGTGCATATAGGAAGAGACTAACAAAATGGGGTTAGTTCCTTCTACTTTTTTGAAGCTCCACAAACCTTTTAGATCTCAGAAGAAGAGGTGATAAGCCCCTTGGTGAAAAAAGGCATAATACTGAATGAAAGCTAGTAAATAATTAAGTTAATAAAACAAAAAATAATATAAAAAACTTGGTAAAGTGAGTTAATTGGTTGGCAAGGTGAGACGCAACTAAAAGAAAATTTCTCTTGGACTTCCATGGAAGCTTGGAAGGAAGCCAAGCCTTGTAACCAAGAGCTTTCTTTTGAACTTCAATCTGTGGACCATGTCTTTTTATTGATTGATTTTTTTTGGGATATCAAGTTTATAAGAGGTGTTGGAAAAATTGGGCCTTCTAAAGGATTCAAGGTTAAGATGATTAGTTTGATGCTAAGACTTTCTGAAGAAGAAAGCTTAGGATTTTTAGAGCCACTTAAAAAAAGAGGCTAAGAGGAGACTTAAAAACTAAAAGTGAGTTTCCTGTGCATTTTACATTATTGAAAGATTTGTATATAAAGATTATTAGCTAAGAATCATTACTTATATGAAAACTTAGTTAAGTGGAGAAGATTAAAATGCATGGCTAGGATTTCATCTTACTAAATAAAAATTAAACGTGAGTTGGTAAGAGTTGCTTAAGTTTACTTAAGATGCGAAACTAAAGGATGATACACTAGAAAGAATGGGGCATGCGATTGGAATTCACTTAAATGAACGGAAAAGAGGTGGTGAGGCTTTGCTTACTTAATAAGCTTAATAATTGTACAGATGTGTGAGATTAGCAAAAGGGGATTATTTTGATAAATTAAGTATCATATGGGTCACGGTACGTTTAGGACCCTAATGAATCTTAACCTATTTGATCTAGAGACCTACCATCAGCTTGAAAAAATGGGAGTAGTTTGTAAATATTAAAATTGGTAAAAATGAAGTAGGTTTGGGTTAATTGTTAATTATTAAGATAGTTTACTCTTCTAGACCTAATTGATGTAAAATAAATAATGATAAGCCTAATTAAGCTTTATATTGGGCTTAGCCACTTAGGTAGGATTGCTTATGGATTGGGCTTGGAATAGTCATGGTTGTGCGGGATTAAATTTGGGTTTAATTGGAGGAAATAGTTGGGCCAAGGAGAGTCAAAAATATTTAAGGATGTATACATTTGCTTTGCTATATGATTGCTATAACTTGCAGTTGTTTTTAATCCTTCATGAGTTCATCAACAGAAGCGGCCATGGCTTTTGATAAGTCCATAGCGTTTAGTGTAACTCATTTGGGTTTTCATAAAATTATTTTTGAGAACCATGTTCTCAGAAAAATATGCTCTCATTCAATACATGGGATTCGACTTCTCATATAGGTATGAGAAGGTTGTGCCTTTTGAAAAGAAAATATTTCATTAACCACATTAAAAATGTCATTCAAATAATTAGCCACTTGCTTCATTGCTAGAAAGTGCATCTTTCGAGAAAGATGTGCAGCAATCCAATAAGGCAATAATATTTGGTTCTTTTATGTTAACCTATAATCTCAAACAACCCATGCCAGCCATAATAATAGACCGGCAATATAGCACCCTCATTGATTAACTAAAAGAAATTATTATTATTATTATTATTATTATTATTATTATATAGGACATATTTATGTTTATAAAATTTTTGTTAGATGTCACAAGATTGGATGATAAAATTGATAATTGTTGAAATTATGCTCATAATTTTTGTATAAGTTAAAATCAATTATTTAAATTAAAAGATATAAAAATATATGTTAGAATCAATCAAACATATCAGAAGAGTGTATACATGTGTGTGTTGTGTATATACAATGAAGACCAGAAACATAGTTTTAGAATGTGTTAACATTATTTGATGTGAATCAACTCTTGGTCTCCTCTACCATATCTCACCGATAATTTTATTCAAATAACAACCTATCACTTATTTTTCTTGTTATTTTTTCTCTTTCAGTAAATATTTGTTGTAAACTTTATTTGAACATAATAAAAGAAGGTGAATTCTAAGATGTACAGCATCAGTGTCTTTTTATATGAACTCCGAAATAACCCAAATAATATGATTAACTTTATACAATAAATAAATGATGTGTGTGCAAATTGATGTTACATGATTCAAAAATTTTACTTTTGTGCCACATAGAGATGCTGACTTATGATCAACCGATCAACCCAATATACAATGAATGCATTTTAAGTAAGTTTGAGTTTAGTAAAAACATGTCTATGGCATAAATAAATTGCTTTGCTTTGCCCTATTTATTAGACATGCTAGTTTTAAGTTTGATCCATTTAACCTCTTTAAGCCTCACTTATCCTGTTATAGTATATTTAACACATCTAGTTTAATTTAACCTATTTATTAAATCGGACAGGTCAGGTTATATACCTATCTAATAAAAATAGTTCATATTTAATTCTGAATTTTTGATGTGTTTAAGAAACAAAATAGAATCAAGTTGATAAATTTTTGACCCAACTAGCATCATTCCAAAGAGTTGGGACCTTTGATGCTAGGACCACTAGATTCTTGAAATTAGATTTATTGCTTTAACCGGCACTAGATTTATTGAAGGGGGATTTGATCAATAAGATGGTTCTAGAAGTTGCAATGGATATCAAAGGTACACTTTTCATTTTAGTTATATAGTCTGATGTTTATCCATCAATTATAGACAGGATTGTAGTTTAGACATTGGGGTGCCTCTGCTCTATGGCATTCGAGGAAAGCATAAAGGCTGTAAACGATTTTCTATAGCCCAATTTATATCAAAGGCTAGAAATGAGATTAGCTTGCCATATAAAACCAATCTGTCCACTAAACTGGATGTAGGCAAGGATCTTACAACCAATAAAAAGTCTCATTTCCTCTCTCATGTGAGATCAGATGATAATATTTTGATATCATAACGTGGATAAACTCCTTTCTATAAGTTGTTTATTAATAATTTTTTTTAGCTCTTAATGTTTTTTTTTTTTTTTGGTTACAAGCAAGTGATTATCCTATTTTAGCGTGAGTCAAACTCGAAAGGTCAGAAAATAAAATTTGTTTAAGTACAATAGAGCATGGGTTCCCTTGCTTCCAATTCTAGAATTCAGAGTGATGGGCCACTGAAGCAGCAACCCAGTCAGCCATTGTATGATAGAGTGTATACTCAGCTGATAAAGAGATAGCTTTCCTTAATATCCTATAAGAAGGTACAATCTTGTCGGTAAACACAAGAAGATTTCGAGATAACCAAATCTGATAAGCTATGTAGGCCCAGATAGCATCCTGCTACTGGATGCTCCTCTGAGTATTCTAACGGATGAAGCACAGAAAGGATATCCATCGATGATCGGTATCATCCTTTCAAATGTGGAGCCCCATAGTCTGCCAAATCTGTCTCGCTTTGGGATAGGTAAAGAGGCATGATCAGCAGTTTCTTCCTTCAGGCCACACAATGAATATATTGGCTGGATGGTCAAATCCCTTCCGAAGAGCAGGAAGCAAGTAGAAAGGCAGTCTCACGCAAGTTTTCAAATAAAGAGTCTTATCTTGGGATGGATGGAAAGCTGCCAAATCTATGCCGCATCCAACATAGTCAAGGGTTGTGGCATGTAAATCTCCATGAGCTCTCTTGTGGAAGCACGAGGGATACAAGATTCTCTTCATAATCTGGTATCAGAGGTATGATCCAGTGTAAGAGGAATGGTAAGGATTCGACGTGAGATTTGGCGCTATGATTCATAGAAGTTAAACCTTGATTCGATGGAATATATATATTTTTTATTTTTTTATACTAATTTCATTAAAATACATCTAAAATATTGTTGTTTGTGGCCATTGAAGGATTTTTTTTTTTTTAAAGTAAACCCCTTGGTGGTTACTGGTATATGCTGGTCTGCTAGGCTGTCATAGCTATTTTACCCCACTAATCAAATAATGAATGCACATATAATGAATGCACAACTAGCATGCGTTTGGTACCGAATCGAAGGCAACATCATGATGTTGCTGACAACGATGATGTTATGTCTGTAAGCAGATCGAATCGTTTCTTGATATTTATGACTGCCTCTTTCCTGCCATTGCAATTGCTTCCTTCTTAGTAGCAGCCGAGGAATTTCTATCCTATGATCTCTAAGGCCTTATTTTTTTTTTTGTTACAAGCGGGCGATCATACCAGTCTGACGTGAGTTAAATTCGAGAAGTCAGAGTAAATGATTTACTGCAAAATAAGAGGGCATGGGTCACCCATATGCCATTCCCAAGGGCCTGGATGGCGAGCTGCAACATTTGCAACCCAATCAGCCGCCGCATTGGCTTCCCTATAAACATGGCGAATCAGAGGCACAGTTGTAGTCTGGAGAGAATCTCAAATTACACGGAGAATGGGATTGGTGGAATGAAGACCCCCATCCCGATGAATCCAACGAATAATCGTGAGAGAATCTCTCTCAATAATCAATCTGTTCAAGGCCAGATAACGAACAACATAACTGATTCCAGCCCAAGCAACCTGAAGCTCCGCCGTAGGGACCGATAAATCCAGGGAACCATGGCCACCGGCTGCAAGAAGCTCACCCTCCGGACCCCTAATAACAAAATCGGACCAGCAATACGATCGGAGACAGAGCCATCAAAGTTCACTTTAATATAACCCGGGGGTGGGGGCTACCAAGAAACAAAGACCGTAGAACGGTGCGCTGCCGAAGCAGCAGAGGAGTCCCAGAGACCGGGTCGGACAGAGTGAAAAACAAGAGAAGAGCGGCCATACTCCTTAGCAAGAAGAACAACCTTTCTGATAATCATATGGGATGGAACAGTCTCTTCAGAGAAAACCATCTGGTTTCTAGTGAGCCAAATATGATAAGCCAAATAAGCTGAGACAGCACACTGGGTGCCCAGTCCACTCTGAGCAGCAAGACGAATGGCGTGCAAGAAAGAAAGCCGAATGGGTCCGTCCTCAGACACCCACGGGGTAAGCAGCATCTGCTGCCAGATCCTCATAGCTCGAGAGCAAGTAAAGATAACATGATCAACCGACTCATCCTTAAGTCCACAGATTGGGCAGAGAGGCGACATGAGGAGACCACGGCCGGCCAGCAAAGCACAGGTAGGAAAGCGGTTCCACTGAAGCTTCCACAAGAAGAGCCGAATCCTGGGGTGAATAGGCAAACGCCAGATCCATGCAACATCATCCAGCCCCGAAATCCGAGAACGGAAACAGTCGACTAAATCCCTAGTAGGAGCACGAGAAAGGCAGGAGTGCCGCCAGAGTCTGGTATCCGAGTCAGCTGAGGGGGCAAGGGGAATGGCGAGAATCCTCTGCGCAAGCTCCACCCCAAAGAGTCAGAAAACAGTGGAAGCATTCCTAACATTACTGTCCTGGCAAATCAAAGTAGCCACTGGCATAGAGGGGTCAACATCAGTACTAATAAAGGTCGGCCAGCGGGATAGAGGAATGGCTGCAATCCAACTATCCTGAGTAAGATCGACAGATCTTCCATCCCCAATCATCCAGTGAATATCGGGCATAATAGAAGGGGCAGCCTGACAAATCGCCCACCAAAACAGAGAGCATCCGCGAGGAGTACGGGAAATCGAATCAGAAGACCATATCTCTAAGGCCTTATTAGATAAACTGGGAGATGTCCCTTTTGAGAAGTGAAATTGGATTGAGCGACAACTATCTTAAAGCAATCAAGGAGGCATCAAGATTCCATGATGCATCATCAGGGTGTTGAACTGTTGATATGGTACCCAACTTTTTGGATGTCTGAGATCCAGTCCTTGCTCATTTGTACCCACATTAATCTAGCTACTTTATGAGCCAATATTTTCTAGCTACGACTTGGTTTCAAATGAATTCATCAAGCATTCTCCTCCAAAATAAATAAATAATTAAATAAATAAAATAAAACAAAGTAATCAGGCATTGTCCACCTTTTTTTTTGAAAAAAAAAAAAATCAGGGCCAGTGGTTTCATCTAGGGCTGTCATTGTGTTGGGCCGGTGGACGGCCCTAGGCTTAAGTAGTTTACAAACTGGATAGAGCTTGGTCCAAGATAAAATATTCCCTTTAATAGTACAATCTTAGGAGATATTTGGTAGCAGATAATCTATCCAGATTATCGATAATTTAAAAGAGGCTTACCAGATAATTGCAATTGGTACATATTTTGAATGACAATCTATCTCGCAGTTGTAATCCGGATTATTTCTAATGAGATAATCCAGATTACCATAGGAAGGGATGGCTATCCATATTACCAGATATATGGTAATATCATAAATTATTTTTTGACAAGATTGCTCTTTCTTTGCGGAGTTAGACCTCGGATTTTCACCATCCCAACGGCCTTACGACCATCTTCAGACAACACGAAATTTCTTTCGATCGATGGCTTCCAGCCTTATCGCAGTATTTTAAAAATATGATGTTCATGCTAAACACAGTAATTAATATTACTGTTGCATTACCTATGTATATTAGACACAATAATCAACATTACTGATAATCTATCAAATAACTTGTAGGTAATTCACATTACCATTCAGGATTATTAGCGATGCACCAAATGCAACCTCAAGGCTACTAACATCGGATTTGGCTTGTGTTAGGAATGGCGACATAAAGGATTTAAGATGGAGAATAACTTTCTTCCAAGAATGATTTCCCCTCAACCGTGGCCCCATGAAAACTTTCTAATTCTTTTTTTTCCCCATGGAGAATAACTTTGGATTCAATTCTGTTTTTTTTTTAACAAATATATTTGAAATCTAAAATTTTCGTATAAACTAATAAATAATTAAAATACTTTAAAAATTCAAATTTAAGAACCTAAAATGTAAGTGAGGGTATATAACAAATACTTATTTAATAAATGTATATCGGTAATTTTATATTGAAGAAAAATAATTTTGTCTTGAAGATGAAGACCTTAATCTTTATCCCTGTCTTCGAATCTGATAGATTTTTAAAAATTCTTTTCAAATCTACTTCATCCCCATCAATCCCTCCTAACTTTTTCTCATTGGGATGACTCCTTCCAGGAATTAGATTTTTTCATCTCCATTAATATCTCTGGTTGTGTGAAGCCAAGCTCTGTCTTAGATCTGAACCAAGGGCTAAAAGTGCTCTGTTAGCCTTATGACAGCATCATAATTCCATCACAAATTTGCAGTGAGAACATATCCGTCTAATTCACTAAAACAAAATGCTTCACAAATTGGTAAGTATAGAAGTTGTTCTCTAATTGATGGTGCGCATGATTTCAAGTCAATCTGAGAGCTGAACCAAGTTAACCTCATTAGATTGGTTTTGTATCAATTTCACTACAAATTGGTTTGGCTCCAGCTCTCATTTCGAAAGACCCAATTTTGTCCAGTTTATTTGCAGATAAAAAATTAGGTAATTCTCAAACTAAATCTAACTGATACATGCTATTTAATGTTGCATATAAACCTATAATATAGTGTACATATCACCTCATAATTTACTGGCTCATAGAGTAGTAGTTTATTTTAACTTCTATTTTGTTATAAAAAATGTTGGATTTTTCTTTCTTTCTGTTGAGGCATGCTATGAATAAAATCTAGATTTTATTTTCTGAACCTGTTTTTTTAAATGTTATTTAACATAATGTTTATTGTTCTATGTCATTTATTATTCATTTTAAATATATTTTCTCATAAAGAAATAATATATTATTGCGCTAATTTTTTTTAATAAAAAATCTAGGCAATCAACTTAACCTACCAGGTATTAGCTGCTTTGGTTTAGTATGGATTTCTAAATTAACAATTGACTTGAGATTGGTCTGAGTTTAGATTGGCCCCAAACTTGAGTTAACTAGATTAGGAATTCAATGTGTGTCAAATTAACTTAAATATAGTAGTAAATTAGCTTATGTAGTTTCTTCTAGTTTTAGCTCTCTTTAAAAATATTTTTATGCTATCTATTGATAAATCCATATCAATTTTATCTATGAAACTTGATGGAGCCAGTTGACCCCATGGAGAATAAAAAATTTTTGGACGGCCCCAAACAGGCTCCAAGATCGGCACCTCTAAGGCCGGCACCTCGAAGACCGTCGGCCCCAAAGGCCGACACCTCAAAGACCGTTGGCTCCAAAGGCTGACACCTCCAAGACGGCACCTCCAAGGCCGGCACCTCCAAGACCGTCGGCACCAAAGGCCGACAGCTCCAAGACCGGTGCCTCCAAGACCGGCACCTCCAGGACCGATGGCCCCAAAGGCCGACAGCTCCAAGACCGACGGCCCCAAAGGCCGACACTCCAAGACCGACAACCCCAAAGACCGACAGCTCCAAGACCGACGGCCCAAAGGCCGGCACCTCCAAGACCGTCGGCCCCAAAGGCCGACAGCTCCAAGACCGGCACCTCCAAGACCGGCACCTCAAGACTGACGGCTCCAAGACCGACGGCCCCAAAGGCCGACACCTCCAAGACCGACGACTTCAAGACTGACGGCCCCAAAGGCCGACACCTCCAAGGCCGGCACCCCCAAGGCCGGCCTCCAAGGCCGGTACCTCCAAGGCCGGCACCTCCAAGCTAGGCGGCCCCCTACGTCTCCAAGCCAGGCGGCCCCGGCACTTCCCAGGCGGCCCCGGCATCTTCCCAGGCGCCCCCGGCATCTTCCCAGCCGGCCCGGCATGTCCAAGCTAGGCGGCCCGGGCACCTTCCCAAGGGGCCCGGCACCTCCCAGGCGGCCCCGGCATCCTCCTAACCGGCCCCCTGCGTCTCCAAGCTAGTCGGCCCTGGCACCTCCCAGGTGGCCCCCTGCGTCTCCAAGCTCGGCAGCCCCGACACTTCTCAGCCGGCCCCGGCACCTCCTAGGCGGCCCCGGCACCTTCCCAGCCGGCCCCTACTTCTCCAAGCGAGTCAGCCCCGACACTTCCTCCGCCTCTCCAGTCCCGCCGAGTCGGCCAAGGCCATCCCAGGCTGGCCCAACTCGGCCCCGGCGTCTCCAGTCCCGCCGAGTAAGCCAAGGCCATCCCCGGCCGGCCCGACTCGGCCCCGGCGTCTTCTGTCCCGCCGAGTCGGCCAAAGCCATCCCCGGCCCGACTCGGCCCCGGCGTCTCCAGTCCCGCCGAGTCGGCCAAGGCCATCCCAGGCCGCCCGACTCGGCTCCGGCGTCTCCAGTCCCGCCGAGTCGGCCAAGGCCATCCAGGCAGGCTGGCCCGGCCACCATCCAGGCCGGCCCGACTCGGCCCGGCATCTCCAGTCCCGCCGAGTCGGCCAAGGCCATCCAGGCCGGCCCGACTCGGCCCCGGCGTCTCCAGTCCCGCCGAGCCGGCCAAGGCCATCCCCGGCGGCCGACTCGGCCCCCGGTGTCTCCAGTTCCGCCTCCAAGTCTGTCAATTCGGCCCCGCCCCGGCACTGCCCTTGCCAGCGGGATTGGCTCCAGCCATCTCGGGTCGACCTGGCTCGGCCCTGATAAGACGGGATTCCCCAGTTCCCGCCAGATCAGCCCCAGCGGTTCAAGAATCCGCCTCTCTGACGTGCGCCGCCCGACAGCGCCAGATCCGACAATCCAACGGCCCCGCCGGCTGATGGGACGTAGCCCACTAACCAGCCCAGATTCACGCAAGGGCTCAGCGGATCTTCCGACTCATGCCAACCCACGTGATCGTGCCAGCGTCACCCCCTATAAAAGGTAAATCACGTCGAGAATCAGGTAATACAAGTTTACACACTTGATGCCCTAATTCTCAGAGGAACACTCCGATCCTTCTGAGATCTCTCCTTCTCAAGAGCTCTCTCGAGCTCCTTCTTCAGCTGTGACCTCAGTCACTAACTTGGCCGTCTGAGGGTCCCACCGGAGACCCCCTCCGGTCCCGGGACTTCTTTGCAGGCAACCCGGCGAGGTGAGGATTCGAGGAGCGCCTCCGTTCCCGACGTCCAGGAGAGGTGATTGAGCGTCATCAGATTGGCGCGCCAGGAAGGGGGGCATAAGAAAAAGTAGCGAACGTTCTCCCTGAGCTACATCTTTCGTCCCCTCTCTTCTTCCAGAAGCCATGGTGGTGACACGAGCTCAGGACGCCTCCATCAGCTGCCTAGCGGGGTTTCCCCCGTCAACTAGACAGCAGAGCCAATCCCCCTACTGCCGACCCTCCGGTCACCTGCCCGCTGCTGGACAACAGCGAAGGCAACTCTTTCCCAGCAAGTCCAGAATCTCACCGCCATGATCCATGGGCTCCAGCAGATAGTCCGTGGCCACCCAGCACCAGACTGCTCCCCTCGCCAGTCAGCAGTCGGCGAGGGGAGGTTCTCCTCGGCGGGAGGCCGGTCGGCGAGGACCGGCCGATGTCAAGTTTCCCCTAGGAAGCCTCGACACGAGCCCTCCAAGCGGCCACGGTCCCCTGACCACGGCCCCAATGAGTTTCCTCCCAAGCCACATCATCACGAGGAACCCAGGCGGAAGTCCCGACTTCCGTCTCCATCTCCTTCTGCCTCCTCTTCTTCTTCCTCCGAGCCATCTCGGAGGGCCCCGACGATCAGCCGCCAGGCGGAGGAACGCCTGGAGGAGTACAACAGGCGCCTCGACGAGCTCGCCAAGAAGATCAACCATCAGCCGGAGGAAGAGTTCGACACTCGTCCTCCTTACACTCGCCGCATACTGGAGGAACCGGTTCCCTCCAGGTTCCGCTTCCCCCAGGTGGACCCGTACGACGGTACGATGGACCTCTCGATCCACTCGAGAGTTACAAAGCAATGATGCAAATCCAGGGCGCTTCAGACGCCTTCTCTGCAAGCCTTCCCCGCCATCCTGCGGAAGGCCGCCCGTGCATGGCACTCACGCTTGCCCCCCTCACAGCATAAACTCCTTCCGGGAGCTGGAGGGCATTTTTGGCCCACTTTGACGCCTGCCGGGATCCCAAGGGTGGCAGACAGCCTCTTCTCCGTCCGCCAGAAGGAAGGAGAGTCACTGCGGGACTTCGTGTCCCGATTCAAAACCGCCGCCCTCGAGGTCTACCATCTCGACGATGCGGTGGCCACCCTGGCGCTGAAGCGGGGACTCCTTCCGTCCTGCTTCACCTTTTCTCTGGACAAAAAGCCTCCCGGCTCCTACGCCGAGTTGCTAAGTCGGGCACAGAAGTACATCCGCGCCAACGAGGCTGACTCGTCCAGAAGGGAAGCCGACAGGAGTTCCAATAAGAAGCCGACACCCACGGAACCAGCTGAGGGACGATCCAGGCAGCCCGAACCACCCCGTCGCTTTGACCACCGGCCCCAGGCGCTGGTTCCTAAGGGGCGGTTTACTCCTCTCACGGCTCCGATCTCCCACATCCTGCTAGAGATTGAGGAGGAGCCTTACTTTCAACGCCCACGTCCCCTAAAGTCAGTAAACCCCCACAACAAAGAGCTTTACTGCCGGTATCACCAAGACTATGGACATGACACCGAAGATTGCCGCCATTTGAAGAAGGCCATTGAAAAGTTTGTCCAGCAGGGCCACTTGGGCAAGTTCGTTCGAGGAAACCTCACGGCCCCGGGTGCGTCGGCACCTCCAGCGCCTCAGATTTGCATCAACAATGCCCCAACGGAAGGAACAATAGCATGATCTCATGAGGGGCGAGCAGCAGCTCGGAGAGCCGACGGAAGGAAGCAAGCTGGCATCAAAATGGGAAGCTTCTCCCCCGCATTCAGAACGCGACGGTATTATCAGTAGCTTGCTGATTCTTTAATAAAGTATTATTCAGAATATCCTTGTTTTATCACGCTCTTGGGATGAGTATATTTCTTAGACAGAGACCGGCTCCGCGTCGGCACCAAAGACCGACTCCGCGTCGGCAAAAAAGACCGACTCCGCGTCGGCACAAAAGACCGACTCCGCGTCGGCACCAAAGACCGACTCCGCGTCGGCACCAAAGACCCGCGAAGGCAAACAGCTGCGAAAAAGCTAAGTATACTACACTGAGAAAAAGTTTCTTTTCATTAGTATCTGAATGCGTTACAGGAAACCACCAAAGACCGACTCCGCATCGGCAACAAAGACCGACTCCGCATCGGTACCAAAGATCGACTCCGCGTCGGCACCAAAGACCGGCCTCCGCATTGGCACCCAAGACCGGCTCCGTGTCGGCACCCTCAAGCTCAAGACCTGCGGATTCCAATCAACAGAGTTTCCTGGGGGGGCAGATCAACCCTACAGAAGGAGACCAATTTCTTTGAAAAAAAGGCACCTGAGCCTGGCCCAAGCGCCCTCTGGTCACCCTCCGGGGTTCAAAAGGTTCTCGACGGCCTCAACTTTGCCTCATCGGCTTCATCTTTGCCTCAACGGCTAACTGACGAGCATCCCCCAAAAAGTTAGCGTACACTGCTTCCAGTGGCGAGCCTGAGGTAATCAATTTGCCTCCAAATTTTTTTTTGAAGTTCTACACTCCTTCGCTTAGCTGATGCAGAGCACGCAAGCTCAAGGAGTGTGGGGGCATTTGATGGAGCCAGTTGACCCCATGGAGAATAAAAAATTTTTGGACGGCCCCAAAGGCCGACAGCTCCAAGACCGGCACCTCCAAGGTCGGCACCTCGAAGACCGTCGGCCCCAAAGGCCGACCTCCAAGACCGTCGGCCCCAAAGGCCGACACCTCCAAGGCCGGCACCTCTAAGACCGTTGGCCCCAAAGGCCGACAGCTCCAAGACCGGCACCTCCAGGACCGACGGCCCCAAAGGCCGACGGCTTCAAGACCGACGGCCCCAAAGGCCGACACCTCCAAGACTGACGGCCCCAAAGACCGATAGCTCCAAGACCGACGGCCCCAAAGGCTGCACCTCCAAGACGTCGATCCCAAAGGCCGATAGCTCCAAGACCGACGGCCCAAAGGCCGACGGCTCCAAGACCGACGGCCCAAAGGCCGACACCTCCAAGGCCGGCACCCCAAGGCCGGCCTCAAAGGATGACACCTCCAAGGCCGGCACCTCCAAGCTAGGCGGCCCCTACGTTCCAAGCCAGGCGGCCCCGGCATCTTCCCAGGTGCCCCCGGCATCTTCCCAGCCGGCCCCGGTATGTCCAAGCTAGGCGGCCCGGGCACCTTCCCAAGCGGCCCAACACCTCCCAGGCGGCCTCGGCATCCTCTAGCTGGCCCCCTGCGTCTCCAAGCTAGTCGGCCCCGGCACCTCCCAGGCGGCCCCAGCATCTCCTAGCCGGCCCCCTGCATCTCCAAGCTCGGCGGCCCCGGCACTTCTCAGCCGGCCCGGCACCTCCTAGGCGGCCCCAGCACCTTCCCAGCCGGCCCTAGTTCTCCAAGCGAGTCGGCCCCGACACTTCCTCCGCCTCTCAGTCCCGCCGAGTCGGCCAAGGCTATCCCAGGCCAGCCCGACTCGGCCCCGGCGTCTCCAGTCCCGCCGAGTCGGCCAAGGCCATCCCCGGCCGGCCCGACTCGGCCCCGGCGTCTCCAGTCCCGCCGAGTCGGCCAAGGCCATCCCCGGCCGGCCCGACTCGGCCTCAGCGTCTCCAGTCCCGCCGAGTCGGCCAAGGCCATCCCAGGCTGGCCCGACTCGGCCCCGGCGTCTCCAGTCCCGCCGAGCCGGCCAAGGCCATCCCAGGCCGGCCCGACTCGGCCCGGCGTCTCCAGTCCCCCGAGCCGGCCAAGGCCATCCTCGGCCGGCCCGACTCGGCCCCGGCATCTCCAGTTCCCCTCCAAGTCCGTCGATTCGGCCCCACCCCGCATTGCCCTTGCCAGTGGGATTGGCCCCAGCCATCTCGGGTCAACCCGGCTCGGCCCTGATAAGACGGGATTCCCTAGTTCCCGCCAGATCAGCCCCAGCGGTTCAAGAATCTGCCTCTCTGACGCGTGCCGCCCTACAGCGCTAGACGCGCGCCGCCCTACAGTGCCGACGCGCGCCGCCCGACAGCGCCAGATCGACAATCCAACGGCCCCGCCGGTTGATGGACGCAACCCAATAACCAGCCTAGATTCACGCAAGGGCTCAGCGGATCTTTCGACTCATGCCATCCCACGTGATCGTGCCAGCGTCACCCCCTATAAAAGGGTAAATCACGTCGAGAATCAGGTAACACAAGTTTACACACTTGATGCCCTAATTCTCAGAGGAACACTCCGATCCTTCTGAGATCTCTCCCTTCTCAAGAGCTCTTCGAGCTCCTTCTTCAGCTGTGACCTCAGTCACTAACTTGGCCATCGGAGGGTCCCACCGGAGACCCCCTCTGGTTCCGGAACTTCTTTGCAGGCAACCCGGCGAGGCGAGGATTCGAGGAGCGCCTCCGTTCCCGACGTCCAGGAAGATGATTGAGCGTCATCAAAACTTATGAATTCAGGGTTGCCGTAGTTGATATAGTTGTTGAATACTCGTCCTCAAGGAGAGGAGATTTGTCGGCTCTTAGGTTGAGTATTTATTATCTCTCCCTCAAATAAATAAACAAATATTTAACAAATTTAAAAAATCTAATATTATAATGTTATCTAATTTTTATAAATATTTATTGTAAATTATGAATCTAAAGTGAAATTGAATATACCTATAATTTTAAGCCAATGGTATTGGTCTTTATTTGAGGTAGATAATTGAAGTATATAAACTATTTAGTGTTTTCAGTTATTATACTTTTTTTTCTTAAATTAAGTATCAATTTATAAAAGTTTTTTAATAATTATATTTTTGATAGTTAATAATGATGATTTAATGTATCATCCTATCTGACAGATAAAAGAGAAATTTAAAAAGTATACTTATTTAAATATTCTTTTTAAGTTGAAATACTCAATTAAAAAAAAGGTATATACTCTAAATTGTTATTCCAGCTATCATATGGTTTGTTAAGTTATCATTAATAATCATCAAAATATTATACTTAATTAAAAAAAATTATAAGTTAATATACTTCTTATGTAATTATCTCTCTATTGTGATATAGGCTAAGTTTCATTGATCTTTTTACTTTGTTGGGATGAACCCTACCTAACTCTCACTCTATTTTGATAACCCTTCTTTTCAAATAAAATAAAAATAAAAGATATAAAATTTTTATATATAAAAATATGTTTATATGTAATTTTTAATTTTTAATTTTAAATATATACTATCAAAAGTCTGCTTTTTTTTTTATTTAAAAAAAAAAGAAGTACCAAAGGCAATGCTAGGCATCAATGCTGTATGAAGCCACACGTTCATACAATTCTGACTTGATACCCAAAAATATGGTGGATTGCAAGCTCTCTTTAGCGGATGTTTCGAGGTGTCCAGGCTCTGGAAAAGAATGTGGGGGTTGGTGTTCGTATTTGATGGGAATGGACACCCATTAATGGCTTTGGCTCTAACATTGAATTGCCAGTGCAAAACTTCACTCCCCCAGTCTCCAAACCCTGCTGAACCTGTACTCAATGAATGATGGAGAGGCCGGAAGGTTTGAAAACTGAGGCAGAGGTCTTATATTTGATTGGCCATTGCATTGCTCAGGACTGGAGGGCTTTGCATTTACTGATGCTTTGAGACCATCCAGAATTATACATCAACTTTGACAAAACCTTGTCCAAAGGGCACTTTTATTCCTCCTTCAAGGTAGATTGAGTATATATCTCTTCACACACACACACAAAAAAAAAACACCGTGGCAAATTGGAAGGAACAAATGGAAAAAAGAAATTCTGTTTACCTCTCATAATTAAGTCACTGATTTGTCATTTGGGCTTTTCTGGTGGCCATTTTTTTACATTTTTTTTAAAAAATTTTTCAGTGAAACTAACTCAAGGATAAAGAGAATCCGAAACTCCATCTAAAACTAATCAGGATGATCTTTCTATATTTTTATCCAGTTTGCTTAGGAATTAAGATAATAGCAGGAGAGTCAGAGATCTTAATGCTTATTTTCATCTTATCCTCATAAACAGAAAAAATCTTTGAAGATTTTTTCAATCCCTATCCTCACTCCATGAAGAATAATTAATTCTCGATCTTTAGTCTACCCCTTTCCCATTCTCACCCCATCTTGGTTCTTTCTCTAATAACATATAAGAATTTTTAAAGAATAATTTTGTAGATACAAAAATATAGAAAGGATGGCCAATGAAGCAGAATAAAAATAAGTATATTTCTGCTAGTAAGAACAAAAATAATCATTATCTTTGTTCTCATTTCTATCAAAAGCAAAGAATTTCTATTTTGAACATCAGTGAATTGGGATGGAATTAACTTTGATGGCAGTAGACTAGCTGGTCAGCTTTCATTATTCGTAGATTTGATGGCGCTGCTAGCAGCGGGTGGTTTTGGCATTCTTGACTCCACGGTCCCTATGGCTGAACTTTATGCTACTTGGACTGGCATTGCCTATACAATTCAAATTCTTCATGCCCACATCCTTCTTATGAGAGGGACTCACTCACTGTTATCCGGTGGATTCGCAAGGATAGCTGCAACCAAGTCCCTAGCAATCCATTGCTCCGTGATATTTGGTCTCTTCTTTAGGAAATCCAGAGAGCCCAGATCCGATATATCCATCGTGAAGCCAATTCTACAGCTGATTGGGTAGCGGCATCTGTGGCCTGTAATGCAGGATTTTGAATATGGAAGCAGAGAGACCCATGTCCCCTAGTGCTGAAGCAAATTTTGTATTCTGATCTTTCTGGTTGATTCGCACTAGGACAGTGTGATCACCCGTCTGTACAAAAAAAAAATGATGGATGAATAGAATAGGTTTTTACTTTATGAGTTAAAATTATTATTATTTTATATATACTATTTTTGTTACAATCCCATCCCTATGAGGATAAAATTAATCGTTATTTTTATTCTTAGAAAGAGTTTAAAATCTACGCTAGTAGAATTTCACTTTTATGAATTAAAATTATATCTCTAGTCTATTTCTTTTTCCTTTACTTCTCTTGTATCTTCAATACAAGCACCTCGAAACCTAAGATTTTCAATCTACAATCTCCATTTGACTTGAGTTAGGAGCACTATTTCTTTTCACGCTTTACTCATACATCCTTTTCATATAAGTAAAGCATATTACCATAACCAATCAAGGTGATAGATAGTATGATAAAATAAAATATAGAGCACACATAATGGATTCTTTGACCAACAATAGCTAAGCTCCTCTCATCCTTTTTCTTGTTAATAAATTTATATTGAGTAGGATATTAATACAAAAAGTTTGTTATTAATATCCCGCATGGATATTTCAATTATTTTCTCTCTATCATCATATTTATATAAATGCATAGATAGGTCATTGAAGTATAATCATGCTAATAATATTCATAAAAGGAGTTGATAACATTTTTTTTGGGCTGAATAAAAATAACTTTTATGGTTTAGCCATAAATGATATTTTATATTTCTTGAATCAATTTTGTTAGTATATAATTAAATATAATGTGCTTTAGAGTGCAATCTCAAGAAGTTTGTGAGAAAAACAAGATAATGGAGAAAAGATTAAATGGTGTACTTGGCTGTTATGGAATAAAATCTCTTCAATTATACTAAGCAAGCATGACAAATATTTATTCTCTTCAACTCAAGTTTGCTAATTTAATCATGGTTAAGTTGCAATTTGTTGCAATTGCATTTTCACACTTATGATAACATGATCGTGAGGAGGGAATGGGTACAAAAACAGGACATGTTAGGGCTACATGGAATAAAGAAAGGGAAAAGATTCTTTAGTTGATTTAAGCCGAAAAGAGAAAAGCTAGGAGCAAATATAAAGGAGGAAAGGAAGCAATGAAGATATGAAGTCTTCTTCACCTTGTACGTCTCACAAAGAAGAAACAAATATTCTTTTCTTTTCTTGATTCTTGTTGAGCAATGAAATGTAGGTTTAACTAGGAGATGTGAAAATCGAAAGCAAATGATCTCTTTAGGGATTAAAAAAAATTTTTTTGTTTAAAAATAAAATAAAAAATTCTTATTATCTCTTGCATCTTTGGCAAACTAATTCTATCTCGAATTGATCATCTCTTGGTGCTTGGCGGCATCAATGGGATAACTCCGATTTTTTTCTCTTGGTACGGAATTGAAATCCTTGTAAATGCATAATTTTTGAGAGTGAGAATGCCTTTGACGGCATTTGGTTGACAATGGATTTATTGAATGAAAGAATGTTTTGAAACTGATAGATTATCTCACGGAGATCACTGTTAAAATAAGGTGCTTTCCCAAAATTGCAGGTCTATAAGGTAAGCTACCAGTAAATAAGCTACCAGTAAAGAGGAGGAGGAGTCGCTGTAGTAGTTAATGCAATGTGTGATGGAATTTGGCATGATTTTCTTATGGCATGCGGAACAGGAGTGTCAGAGCTATGTTATTCTCCTTGACTTTTTATCCATCTGATTGAGAAAATACCAGCTGAATACAACAACCACACACAAATCGCTAGTAATGCTTGCTAGCATTCACATGTTTGAATCACTTTGTTGGGTCTTTCTTATTAACATGGTAGGACCGACCGCTTCATCAGTCTCTAGAACATGGCAATGTTAAATGAGCTGCTTCCTTCCCTTCCACAAGGTATCCAAGGAAGGGTAATAAGTTGGTAGTAATTTTATTTTTCATCATTGACTGCTTGAAATTTTCACTGCAAGCTGCAAGGGGGATGCTACATCATTTTGGTGTGCTTCTCTCCTGGAATCATCCTTCAACAACCCATGAGCACCACAGTAATGAGCACCTGATAATATTTATGACACCATTCTTTCTTTCTTACCTTCTCTTCTCCCATCCCAGAGGGGTCTCACAATCTCAGCCAACCCCTAGTGCAAAACGTGTGGCTTGGGGCCCTTGACACTTGTACTCCTCTACTCTCTCTTCTTCACCCTCTCTCTCTTTCATCATCCCCTCATCCCAATTCCCATCTCGCGCCCTCTAAATTTTTATCTCTCCGCCCACCACCCCCCACTTCCCTTCTTATTATCTCTATCATCACTTCTCTTCACCTGCCCGCCTCACCGCTCTCGTTCTCTCTTTATGGCTCCGGCTAACGCCAAAACCCTAACCCTGAGAGCCCTCTAAAGAATGGACCCCGCGCCAAAAATCTTAGACCCGGTGGCCAAGCCCAAGCCCTTCTCCTTCCCCAACGGCTCCCTGAAGCGCCACCACCCCAGGCCGTCCCCGCCGGTGGAGGCCGCCGCCGCGGTGGACTTACTGTACCGGGAATGCCTTAAGAACCACGCCGCCAGCCTCGGCGGCCACGCCCTCGACGGCTGCGGCGAGTTCATGCCCTCGCCGACGGCCAACCCTGCCGACCCCACCTCCCTCAAGTGCGCCGCCTGCGGCTGCCATCGCAACTTCCACCGCCGCCTGCCGGAGCCCCTCGTCCTCCTCCACCACCCCGATGACAGCGGCGGCCAGGAGGGCGAGGACGAGATGGACGGCGGCCGCGATGAGGGCCACGACGGCCGAGACGAGGAGGAGGGTGGCGACGCGGACGGCCGTCGGCGTGGCCGGAGCTCTGACTCTCCCCCGGCCTACCTCTCCTCCGCCCCCCACATGCTGCTCGCCCTGAGCTCCGGCCTCCCGGGGGCGCCCTCTCCGGCGCGGCCGGTGGCGGCGCCGCAGGTGGCGTCGGCGCTGCCGAGGAAGAGGTTTCGGACGAAGTTCAGCCCGGAACAGAAGGGGAGGATGCACGAGCTCTCGGAGAGATTGGGGTGGAGGTTGCAGAAGAGGGACGAAGGATTGGTGGAGGAATGGTGCCGAGAGATCGGCGTCGGAAAGGGTGTGTTCAAGGTGTGGATGCACAACAACAAGCACACCTTCTTGGGTTCGGCAAGGAGAGCACAGGCAGGAAGCGAGAACGGCGGCGGCGGCGGCGGGGGAGACGGAGGCGGCGGAGAACTTGGTGATGGTGATGGTGGTGGCGGCGGCGGCAGCGCGGGCGGTGGAGATGGAGATGGCGGTGGGATTGAGGAGAGCGGCAATGGCAGCGCTGGCAGCGGCGGTGGTGCCAACAGCCATGTGGTGAATGGTTCTTCTTCTTCCTCTTGAGAGAACTGAGGAGAATTATTTTGTTGCTGTTGTTGTTGTTGTTAGTTGTCACAGAGTCGATGTTGATGATTAACCTGGTTAACCGGGTGCTTTTGTTTTTAGACTCTTAATCCTAATGGTGCGACTTGAGAGAGACGAACGGAAACACTAGCTTTAAGCTTCTTCCTTCTTTTTTTCAACAATGGAAATTGGGAAGGAACTTTTTAGCAGGAGACTTAAAATTATTCTTGGTTTTTTGGTGTATGGTTGGATTATGATTTAATAATCCAAGTATGGTTATATGGGACGTAGTCTGAAGAGATTAGACATTAAAATTTTGAAGGTCTTTTAGTGAATCTAATGCTTCCATTGATATCCACTGTAGTTTGAGTAGTAGGCTTACACCTTACTGCCAACATGCATACGCTGACACTACTTTGCTAATCAAACTTTACATATATATATATATATATATATATATATTTAGTAACACAGATGGGTGGTCGGCTCTTCTACATTCTAGAAGCATATTAAGAGCGTTGGATCTTTGGCATATTAATCCATCAATTTTGTTATAGCATATATTCATTTAATCTTGTTGCTGTTTGGTACTTAAACTATTGTTACGCACCATTTTTTTTATACACCATTTTTTGACCTCTTAATCAATTAATTTTTCATCATTACTGCTGTTGTTAGGCAATATTTTAAACGCTTTTCTGTGATGACCTTTGCTGGTAGTTTCAGACCTCCTTCATAAAGCCACCCAAAATTAAAGATTTATCTAACCCAAAAAAAAAGGGGAAAGAAAAAGAGAAGAAAATGCTAGCTCTGTTGATTATCTGTGCTTCTTGGTTTTTCTTTTCTTTCTTTGTTTCTTTTTTATTTTATTTTTTACCATGTTGCTATTCCTTTGAGTGGATTTGACTGGTATTCATGTTCATACATTTGAATACTAAAGCCATGTTGTTGGGGTATTTTACCTTGGATCCTTGCTAATGATGTTGGAAGGGCAAAGTGACTCATGTGAGTTTCATGCATGTTTTGTTTTCAAAACATTTTTGGAATGATGCGCTGAAGCTTTTGTTCTTGGGATTGTTGTGACCAAGCAGCATGATTTGTGCTTTGATTTTGCCTCTGCTACAGTGCATTTCTCTTCTGCTATGCTTTGTGTTGTTTGGGTTTCTTTCTTAAAACTTTTCTGATTGCAATTATTACCATGCATCATGGTGGCTTATATTGTAATTAAGCAAGCTAATCAAGTTAAAGGACATGGTTGTTGCCTTCTGTTGCTTCCTTTTGTAGGTGTTGGTACTGTCTCCTTTTGCCCCTTTGCTTATCTGGTTCTTTTGGCTTTTGGAGCTTCATTATTCTCCTTGCTGTTTCGTGTCCTTCTGATATCTTTGGTACATAATAGAGTGAAAATATTTCTTTAAGACTTTTTTTGGGTTGGGTTGGTGGGGACCTGTGATGCATTAACTTAATCATTGCTCTTTCTCCTCATATATCTTGTCATGATAAGTTTATTAATTAAGAGCTTGGGCCATAGATGCTTTCCTTGACACTTTCTCTAATCAATGATAAAGTATTAATTCTCTCCATAATCATTTTAGCTTATCCCAAGAAGAATAAAGCATTATTGGAGAACACTCCATAAATGGAAAGGTTATCAAGTGATGTCAGCTAAACTAATAAAAAACTTGGCTTCCTCATCCTTTTTGTCTCTTTCTTTCCTTACCACTTGTTTTGGTTGCCTTTGGTCAAGGTTTGTTTAGGGCGTTTGGCTATGGTTCCTTTCTGCTTTATTGATATTGCTGGTATTCCTAAGGTTATCTTCAATTCTGGGGTTTGGATGAGGAGGTTGGCAGGTGATGTGGAGCTCCATTTGATGTCAGATCCTTTTCCTTAAAGGGAAGGAACTGGACTTGTATCCATGGATTCTTTGTTCTGATGCACTACCTTATCCATCTTACTTACGTGAGGGATGACATAAGTGGCTTGGAGACCACCACAAGCTAATTTGGTTATATGTGGTTAGGATGGAAGAAGATAACTTTAGTTATTCTGATAGTCATCCACAGTTTTAGCAGCCTAGCTGAAGGCAAGACAAATGCTTTCGTTTCTTCAGCTCATGATAGACTTTGGAGCTGTGCTCTGCTATGCAAAACAATCTTTGAGACATGTCCTATGTGCATCATTCAATGTGTTAGGAGAGTAATGAAGAACTGGACTTGGACTCGAAGCTGTGAAAATAATGGCGCAGAATTCAAATGGGAATGGTAGGATTCTTCTGAGCATCATTGGAAAAAGGTTCCACTTGCCGGTTGTACGTTTTAACATTATGGCCTAGTTGGAAATCCTTCAATGAAACTGATCTACCTCTCAAAAAATTAAATTAAAACCAATCTACAATCAGAAGGAGAAGAAAAAACAAAGTTCAAAAAAAAAAGAGAAAAAAAAAGGAAAGGAAAGAAGAGAAGGGAAGGGTAAAATGTTTTGCTGGAACTTTTAAAAAGAACTGTCTGGAATTTGAGCTCTTTTTAAGGTTAGCTTGTTTGAGCTTCAAGCCAGGACAATTACCAAAATACATAAGATGATAAGATGGAGGAAGCTACTCGAGGTTTTATCCATATGATTCCTTTCTCTATTAGAATTATCTTATTTCTTTTTTATTTCTATTTATATCACTGTCACAACCAAAGTATGAGTTGTTTATATTGAATTAGGAGTCCTAGTCAAAACAAGGTTCCTTCTTAGCGTTGAATCGTGATAGATATATTATTGCTTAGGGTTATAGTCATTATTGGCCAGAAAGTTATAGTAGGGTTACTATTTTATTTCAAATAGGACTTGTGAACTCGGTTTCTTACACATGCTTCGGTCCTTGGTAATGGATGGCCGCTTAGTCCTTGTCAAGATGTCTATAGGGGAATAAAGTTTTGCAATTCTTTTATTTTATCAATAAACATTTTGTATTCTCTCCGAGTTCTTGCTCTTCTTTTTTCATTCCTAGCATGTTTCTCATTTATTTTAGAAGCACTAGTCCTCTTGGATCTTATTTTAACAAAAAGATAATGAGTTGAGAGCAAAAGGAATCCAAAGTTTGCTAGATTGTAAACAATGTGAAGTTAATGTTTGATAAATTATTATTTACCTAATAAATAAGCTAATGGAAAAGTTTCTGTCTTTTTTATTTTCTTATCGATAGTAATAATAGTAATAATAATAATCTTGCTCTGTTCTAAAGTGTTATATTGTCTTATATTTAGAGCCTAGTCTGCTAAAAAGATTTTCTTGCTCAAGCCCTTAACCTAGGGGTTGAGACCCATGGCGGGGGTTGAATGTTGGTGAAATTTGATTTTGGAGCATTTTGAGTGCTTGCAAAATTTGTGAAGTTTTGTATTAAGGTTTCTCCACTCCACTTTTATACTATCTTCATTATTAATAAAGTTTTTTCATTTATCTCCATCCATAAATGTAAACTATAGGTTAAACCATGTAAATCTATATGCTCTTTTCTCTTGATTAACTTTATTATTTCTAGAACTACTCTCTTTTTGCATAACAAATAGGTATCAAAGCTTAAAGTTAGTGTTTTGAGATGAATTTAGGATCAGAAAATTTGATGGTTTTAATGACTTCAATATATGGTGGATCAAGAGAAAGCTATTCTTACCCAACACAGGCTGGCTATGGCTTTGAAGGGGAAAGAAAACTTTTGGCTATCATGATAATGAGTGGATGAAATTCAATGTTAAAGCTCTCACAACAATTTAGTTGAGCCTCGGCAATGACAGCATTTAGCAAACGAATATACTTTGTGATGCAGTACAAGGGCAGAGATGATTATGCGGTCAATAAATTGATAAAAATTAAAATTTTATATTTTTTAAGTATTTTAGAAGATGACTAATTCATTCGAAAATAAAAAAAGAGTAAGAGAGTAGATTATGTGATGTAGAAAGTAACGGTTCAGAAATAGAACTTTTAGAAAATAAAGAAGCGTACCAGAAAAATCTAAAATTGAGAAACTCCATGGAAGACATGCTCACGAACTTTCACACAATTAGAATTACAGAGTAGGGGAAATGTTGATTTACCCGATGATGATGCACTCTGAATGTTGGTAGAAGATCTCTCGCTAGCGGGCAGGATTTTTGGATGAGAAAACTATCTTCTATGTGAGGTTTCTTGATCTCAATTCAGTAGTAAAGAAGCATCCTCGGCTTTAGAGATGAATCCAAAGAGCAATGGCGGCTTTGGAGAGAGAGGGCGGTGACTTTAGAAATAAATCAAGAGAAGGACGATGGTTTTGGAGAGAGAGAGAGGGCGGCGGCTTTGGAAATAAATCAAGAGGGGCGGCTGTTTTGGAATGAAGGGAGGGCGGTGGCTAGGGTTCCAAGTATGGATGCTTAAAATTTAGGAGGGATGGTGATCGGGTATGGTGGTATGAAGATTAGGGTTTCTTTGATGGAGCTTGGTAGAGAAGATGGACTAGATTAGGGTTTGGTAGTAAGAACACTTCGGCCTCACGCCTAGCTCTCTCACCGAGGATCAATTGCTCAAAGCAACGAAAATCTTGGCCTCATGCCTAATTTCCTCATGAAGGATCAATTGCTTAGGGCAACGAAAATAGAACTTGAAAATAAATTTTCATATATTCATATTCTATATTTTTCATCGTTTCAAGAGAAGAATTTTAAGATTTCTCATGCCATTACAAGGTAAGTGCAACAATTAGAGTAATAAATGATAGGGATTACAAAATATGGTAGAATTGCAAAGCAAAAATCTTCTTCCCTTTATTTGATTTGACCAATATGATAGCAGCAATATATAGTTCCAATTGGAGGCAAGGGACCACAAGCAAAGAAGGAACCTTTGGTGGCATCCTTCTTTTTTTTCTTTATCAACAAGGTCCATATAGGGCACAAGATCCTTTCCAGAATGATTGAGATGCCGATCTTTATTTTTATTAAAGTATAGCAGAGGACCATCGATTTCTTCCTTATGGGGCGCCCAAGGTTGCCAACATTATAGGTGGCGATATGGAGGGAGAAGATTGATTCCACGTCATCAATCCGGATGAAGACGAATCCAATAGAGAAGAAGATTGATTCCACATCATCAATCCTAGTGTAGATGGATTCAATCCATGCATAGCTCCAAAGGTAGGGTATGAATAAGGTTGGAGAAGATCGAATAGTTGTCCAATACTGCCTAATCTGGAAGGCTTCTTCTGAAGAATATCTTCAACAGGGTTTCAATAAAAGTAATACACTTCCTTGAATTATAACAGGACTCAAATAAAATGAAAATGCATGACCTGAACATTGGACTAAACCAAACTTGATTGACTCAGTAATAGACTGGACTCAACCAACTAGGAAAGAAAGAAAAATTATGGGACTTCTAGGGTTTAGAGATCCAAATAGAACCATGCAGCCTTTTTCTTACTCTTGCTCCTACACCAATTCTCCCGGGATGAAAGGAACTCGACCCCATCGAGTAGGGTTGGTTCGACTCTGGTACTCCTCTAGCAGGTCTGGGTCCAAACTTTGCAAATCTTCTTAGAAATTCACGAGTCCTCAAATTCGGGTCGACCTTGCCAACGAACCAAGTATCGCTGGTAACCTCTATTTCGGGTCGAGATAGCTTGATCATCCAAAATCCGCTCAATCCTATCCTTTCGTTCAGGCTAAATAGTAGGTGGACACACAGGGGTGGGCTCGCTCTCAAAAGAAGGGTTAGGTCCAAAAGCCTCACTAGGTATCATCGCTGGCTCCCTATACTCTACCAAGTCTGAAACATTGAAAGTAAAGCCAATGACTAACTCAGGAGGTAATTTTAGCACATAGGCATTGGTTCCCACTTTCTTCATCACCTTAAAGGACCAGCTCTACGAGCATGTAACTTTCTAATGGCTTCCGGAGGAAACCGCTTAGGCCTTAACCTAACTATGACATAATCTCCTTCCATAAACTCTTGGACTTATTTTGGGAATTAGCCAACTGCTTATATGTTTCATTACTTAAGTTAATCTTTGCCCTAATCTTCCTATACAAGTCCTTAATATGCTGTGCAAATGATGCTGCAGACTCGAAGACTCGTATGTGAACAGGTAATGGAATTAGGTCAAGTAGCTTGTTGGCTTGTATCCATGGTCAATTTTGAATGGGCTCTTTTTAGTGGACCTATTGACTGAAGCATTGTAGGCAAACTCAGCTCTAGGTAGCAACATATTTCAATTCCTAGTGTTTTCTCCTACAAGATATCTCAGAAGATTTTCTAGAATACGGTTCACTACTTCTGTCTAGCCATCGGTTTAGGAATGGTAAGCTGTGAAAATGTTCAACTTAGTTCCTAACTTAAGTCAGAGGGTCTTCCAAAAATAGCTGGTGAATCGGACATTCCTATCTGAAACTATGGTCTTAGGTAAGCCATGGAGTCTAGCAATCTCATCAAAGAATAGTTGGGCTACCCTAGACACATTGAAGGTTTGGAAACAAGCAAGAAATGGGCCATCTTAGAGAAAATTGATGAAGCACAAGGACTCAAACTTTCCCTAATAAACCCTTTCTTAAGTAACTCTCCAACCTGTTTCTGCAACTCTAGATGTTCAGCTGAGTTCATCCTATAGTGGGGCAGGTTGGGTAAAATATCTTTCGGGACTAGGTCAATGGCATGCTGAATATCCCTAAGGGATGGAAGGTGGTCAGGAAGGTCTTTAGGAAAGACATCTTTGTATTCTTCTAAAATTTTTCTAACTTCCTAAGGGTGCTTTACGGGGATCAGATCTTGGGTTTTCCTAGCTATCAACATCCAAATGGGTGAACCTTCATTGATTTCTTGTTCTAATTCCTTAGCATTAATTAGGTTCAATTCTGGCTTCTTCTCTTTTAATTGACTCGAACCCCTTTTAATGTCATCCTTAGGTGGGATAGGGTAAACCATAATTTTCTTTCCATTATAATTAAAGGAACATAAATTTGATCGGCTAAAAAGGGTTGCATCATGGTCGAATAACCAAGGCCTTCCTAGAATGAGACTGCCTACTCCCATGGGTGAGACGTCACACCATATCTTTTTTGATAAGACTGGACTGGATTTGGACTGAGTATCTCATCTTGATAGGTATGAAGGTAGAATCTATCCATGACACCTTATAGGAGGAGTAAGGATGTGAAATAGGTGTTAATCCTAGAGTTTTGACTGTACGGGATGAAATGACATTAACACAACTTCCACTATCTATGATGAGTTTGCAAACCTTATCCTCTATCTTGAGAAAAGTCTGTAGAATGTTAGTCCTACGCCAATCCTCTTGAACTTTGGTTTGAGCCAGGATACACCTCACAACTCCTAATAGGTCAAGCTCGGTGGATTTTTCTCCTTCCTCATACTCCTCAACTAAATTCAATTCAGCCTCATAAATTTTTTTCTCACATTCCTTATGAGGCTCATGATTGTCTTCCTCAAACTCACCTATGTGTAAGAACCTAGCGGGACATTGGCTAGCGAAGTGGTATGACACCTAAAACATGCTGAGTTGGGAATATGGGTCCTATAGGTTTTGGATACCTTACCCTTGTCATCTGATCTGTTCACTCGAGTGCCTAGGTTGGGTCTACTGTTTGGGGCTTTACTGGGTCCTGGTCTCTGGGTTGGGGTATTAGTCCTGGAAGGTTATGATTTACGGAACATAGGTTGTCTCTGGAACCTCTCAAAATTTCTAGCAACTTGATAAGCTTGCTCCAGATTATTGACTTCTCTAAATATAGTTCCCTCTGAATATCTTCCCTTAGATCAACTCTAAACCTAGATAGGATGGCCTCTTCCGACTCAACAATGTGACATCTCAGGACAAATTCATCAAATTTCTCAATGTGCTCATAAACAATTTTATTGCCTTGGCTTAACCTTTGCCATTGGTCTAAGAGTTTCTGTTGGTAGGACATGGGTGCATACTTCTCTCTTAGTCTAACCTTCATGACTCTCCAGATGGTTATAGGAACATCACCTCTCTGTCTAATCAACATCTCAATTTTTTTTAGTATAACCTAGCCTGTCGAACTAATCTAAGTTTGGCAAATTTATATTTTCTCTTCGGTCATCTCATATCACTCAAAATATTGATCTATTTCATCTTTCCAATCGACATACACCTTGGGGTCTAAACTTCCATCAAAAGTGGGTGCTTCTAATCTAAAATTCCTAAGAATTATCTCATTTGGGTCCACAATATCAGGATTAAGTCTCCTATGGTAGTACTCTGGATCATGGTTTGGAGCTCTTTTAGGGTTAGGATGTGGGGTAGGTAGATGAGGGTCTAACTCAGGCTCAGTCCTGATCTCTCGACTCTCCTCTAGGAATCTCACTTGGTCATTCAATAGGGTCAACTATTTTTTTTTTTGTTACAGACGGGCGATCACACCACTCTGAGGTGAGTCAAACCCGAGATATCGGAGTACATAATTTGTTGCAAAATGACATGACATGGATCACCATTATGCCATTCCCACTGGCCTGAATGGCGGGCTATAGCCGAGGTGACCCAATCGGCTACAGTATTGGCTTCCCTATAAACATGACGGATTATCGGAGCACAGATAGATTGGAGAGCAGACCATATATCCCTGGTCAAGGGATTTTGTGGAGAACAACAATCAGTATCTCGTCTGATCCAATGGATAACCGTAAGAGAATCTCCCTCAATAACCACCCGACAAGAGCGCAAGGTACGAACCGCGTAAGTGATGCCAGCCCATGCAGCTTGCAACTCAGCCATAGGAACCGAGATGTCAAGGAAACTATGACCACCAGCCGCGAGCAACTGGTCCTCTGCCCCCCTAATAATAAACCTAGATCCAGCGGTACAACCCGAAACAGAACCATCAAAATTTATTTTGACATAACCCGGGGTGGGGGCTCCCAAGAAATAAAGACCGTAGAATGGTGCGCTGGCAAAGTAGCAGGGGAATCCCAGAGGCCGAGTTTATCAAAGTGAATGCCTGAGTCGATGCGGAGATACTCCGTGGCAAGGGAGCCAGCAGTGCGGATGACAGCCTGAGGTGAAGCCATCTTCTCATAAAAAATAAACTGGTTCCTGGTTATCCAGATATGATAAGCCAGATAAGTTGAGAAAACACCATGAGAACGGGTGCCATGCTGAACATCTAGCTGGATGGCGCGCAATAAAGACAATCGGGTGGGACCCTCCTCTGGCATTCATGGAGTATAAGAGAGCTGCTGCCAAATTCGGGCTGCTCGAGAACAAGTAATAATGACTGCTTACCCGTCTCATCCTGAGAACCACATATTGGACAGTGCGGTCTGATGGAGAGACCACGGTTAGCCAGCAGAGAGCAAGTACGGAGGCGGTCCCACATCATCTTCCACAAGAAGAGCTGAATCCTGGGATGGATAGGCAACCTCCATATCCATGCCACATCATCCAAACCCAGGGGCCGTTGACAAATGCGGTCAACAATGTCTCTAGTAGGGGCACGAGAAAGGCAGGATCGACGCCATAATCGGGTATCAGACGCAGCAATGGATAGGGTCAACTATTTAGTAATGGTCCTAAGCATGGATCCAAAATCATTATTCATGGGTGGGTCTGATGGTAACTGATTCTAACTTGGTTGGTATAGAGCTCTAATCTGGTGGTATACACGACTCAAGCAAGCACACAAATGACTCAAGAATGACTCGTACTATAGCTTACTAGACCTAGCAGTTCAAGTAAAGTGAGTCGACTAAGTCACAACCACGATAACAAGTATGCTGTCCACTGGCCAGGTAAGAGGTGGGGTTATGGGAGGTTCCCTCCGCTCTCGCAATGACCTAATTAAAGAATCACAAGTCCGCTTAAGGCATTTGCCGTTTGACCCCAAGCCCTAGACACCAGCTTCTAGACATAAATGTTGATTGGGTGTAACTAGTTTTCCCAAGTTAAGTTGAACTGAACTCATGGGTGTCCCTAATGCTCAATTAAGTGCTACTCAATTTTAAAATTAAGGCTTAGGTTCACAATACAGGTTGGTGGTTTTTTGGGCCAAGGAAGGGTAATAAAATCCCCACCTTATCTTAGATATTCGATGCCCTTAAATAACTTAAAAATGAACACTCAAGACATGAATTAGCATGTCAGGTCCTCAACCAGAAAGATTCACGTTCGGCCTTAGATCATTACTCCCATGGATCATAGATATATTTGCATATACCCGCTCAGGAGGTGTGACACTTTAGGGTTCAGGAATGCAACAATACAGAATTTTAGTAGGCTTTGATTTCAACATCAGTAGGTTGCAGAAAATCTCAGAAAATAACAGTAAGAAATTTAATCATAAAATTTTATATGCACATAGCAAGGTACAATAAATTATAAAAAAATAATTTTAAATCAAAATAATTATGTTCTGATAGGTTTCATAATAGAGAAAGTTACAGGTTGTGCAGAAATTACAGCAGAACAGAAATTCAATGTGTGATGCAAAACATGTCTAACCTATGCTCTGATACCAAGATTGATGCAGCACAAGGGCAGCGATGATTATGCAGTCAATAAATTGATAAAATTATTTTTTAATATTTTTTAAGTATTTTAGAAGATGACTAATTTATCCAAAAATAAGAGAAAGAGTAAGAGAGTAGATTATGTGATGTAGAACAATTCAGGAACATAACTTTTAGAAAAATGAAGAAGTATACCAGGAAAGTCTAGAATTGAGAAACTCCAGGGAAGACATGCTCATGAACTTTCATAGAATCAGAATCATAGAGTAGGAGAAAGGTTGATTTACCCAACGATGATGCGCTCCGAATATTGGTAGAAGATCTCTCGCTAGCGGGCAAATTTCTGGATGATAAAACTATCTTCTACATGAGGTTCTTGATCTCGATTCAGTGGCAAAAAAGGTATCCTCGGCTTTGAAGATGAATCCAGAGAGTGGTGGCGGATTTGGAGAGAGAGGGCGATGGCTTTGGAAATAAATCAAGAGAGGGGCGATGGTTTTGGAGAGAGAGGGTGGTGGCTTTGGAAATAAATCAAGAGAGGGGTAGTTGTTTTGGAATGAAGGGAGGTTGGCGGCTAGGGTTTCAAGTATGGATGCCTAGAATTTAGGAAGGAAGGGATGGTTGGGTATGGTGGTATGAGATTAGGGTTTCTTTGGTGGAGCTTAGTAGAGGAGATGGACTAGATTAGGGTTTGGTAGTAAGAACACTTCAGCCTCACGCCTACTCCCTCATAGAGGATCAATTGCTCAAAGAAACAGAAATCTTCAGCCTCATACCTAACTCCCTCACGGAGGATCAATTGCTCAAAGCAACGAAAATCTTCGGCCTCACGCCTAACTCCCTCACGGAGGATTAATTGCTCAGGGAAATGAAAATAGAACTTGAAAACAAATTTTTATATATCATATTCTGTTTTTTTCATCGTTTCAAGAGAAGGGTTTTATAGACCTCTCATGCCATTACAAGGTAAGTGCAACAATTAGAGTAATAAATGATAGGGATTACAAAATATAGTAGAATTATAGAGCAAAAATCTTCTTTCCTTCATTTGATTTGGTCAAAATGGCAGCAGCAATATATAGTTTCAATTGGAGGCGAGGGATCATAAGCAAAGAAGAAAGCTTTGGGGTGACATCCTTCTTTCTTTTCTTTTATCAACAAGGTCCATATGAAGCGTAAGATCCTTTCTAGAATAGTTGAGATGTTGATCTTTATTTCCATTAAAGCATAGTAGGGAACCACCGATTTCTTTCTTATGGGCGCCCAAGGTTGCCAACATTGTAAGTGGCGACATGGAGGGAGAAGATTGATTTCTCGTCATCAATCCGAGTGAAGGCGAATCCAATGAAGGAAGAAGATTGATTCCACATCATCGATCCTAGTGTAGGCGGATCCAATCCATGCAAGCTCCAAGGGTAGGGTATGAATAAGGTTGGAGAAGATTGGATGGTTATCCAATACTGCCTAATTTGGGAGGGCTTCTTCTGAAATATCTTCAGCAGTGTTTCAATAAGAGTAATACATTTTCCTTAAATTATAACAGGACTCAAATAAAATAAAAATGTATGACCTAGACATTGGACTAAACTAAACTTAACTGACTCAGTAACAGATTGGACTCAACCAACTAGGAAAGAAAGAAAAAATTATGAGTATTCTAGGGTTTAGAGATCCAAATGAAACCCTGCAGTGTTTTTCTCACTCTTGCTTCTGCACCACTTTGTTATTAGAAAATAAGAAAATTAGATTTCTTTGAGCATTCTTTGATAAGTAGTACAGGGTAAAATTCGCTTTAGCTATTCATAAATCAAGAGTGCAGTAGTTTATATTCACTTAGACCCTTAAGTTCCCACTCATATTTCTTTAAGGATGGATCTACCTACTTGTTGAATTTGATTGAAGTAAAAAAGAAGAATTGCATTAGAAGTATATTAATTTATTTAAGATTTTTAATTAAATTTATATATATATATATTTTTCTCAATTAAGTATAACAATTTATAAAATTTATTTAATAATTATATTTTTGATAGTCATCAATGATGATTTGATGGATCATTTTAGTTGGCATTATGGATGGAAAAAAATTGCTACATAGTACTGACATGGCAATGATGGGAGGTAAAAAAAAGATTATGAGGAGAAGATTCATGTAGGTGTTAAGGGCACAAGATGAAAAATTATATGAGGTTTTTTCATATTTGCTAACCTTAGTGCCGCTTAGGTATTATTTTAGTTTTTTTTGTATGTTCATTATGCCAACTATGATGGTCTATCAAGTTATCGTTGATGGTTGTAAAAAAAAAAAATGATTGAATATATTTACAAGTTGGTATACTCAGTTGAGAATCTCAAACAAATTCATGTACCTCTAGTGTAATTATCTCAAGCAAAAAAGTGATCTTAGTTCCTTCAAGGAGTACAAAATTTGATTGAGAAGAATATTCATAAGCAAGTGAAGCATCTCAAGACACGCAATGGTTTAAAAAATTATTTTAGTGATAAGTTATGTAAGAATAAAAGTATTGTTAAACATGCATTATAGTTGATACTCCATACTAGAATAGGGTTGTAAAATGCATGAAAAGATATTATTGGAGAGGCCGCATCGAATCATATCTAATCTTGTGCTATCTAGAGGGTTCTAGGATAAAGTAGTTTGAATGGCTTTTTATTTGGTAAATTAGTTTCTATCAAATATTATTAAATTCAAAAGTCAAGAGAACTTATGATTTAATTTTTTTATTGATTATTCAAATTTAACTATTGGTAGTCCTACTTATTCTCATGTCAACAATGGAAAACTAGAGTTTAGAGCAAAGAAATGTATATATCTTGGTTATGCATTTGACGTGAAAAGGTATAAATTATGTTATACTGACCCTAAATAACTTAAGTTTATATCCAATATGAATACAAATTTTGATGAGCCTACATTGCTTGACTACTAAAGAGAGAGAGAGAGAGAGAGAGAGAGAGAGAGAGATTGTTGATATGTGGAGATTGATTCAATGAATGGATAGAGTTTGAAGTGGAGACTTTTAGGTAGAAGAAAGAAATTACTCCACAATAGCTTAGGACATGAGAGGAGAATGACTTATGGCAAGAACCATCCAACATTGCTCCAAGGATATAGTGAAGACATATCAATAGACAAAGGAGGTGCTTTGATTGAGATTTAGTTGTTATGCATTATTTATGGTTGATAATAATGGCATTGAGGAACCTTTTATACATCATGAAGTTATTAGAAATTTAGAAGCAATTTAGTGGTTTGCAACAATGAGTAAGAAAATTAAGTCTCCCCATAAGAATCAAACTTGGAAGTTAGTGTTGTTACAAAAGTAGAAGAAAATTATTTATTGCAAATAGGTCTTTAAGAAGAAAGGACTCTAGAGGTTGAAAATATATAATTCAAAGCATTTGGTAGTTAAATACTATAGTTAGAAAAAAGAAGGAATTCAATAAATTATTCTCACAATTGTAGAGCATAGCTCTATTTGCATGCTACTTGCCATTGTTGCTCTATTGTACATAGAGTTAAAGCAGCTTGATGTGAAAATAACTTTTTACATGTAAACTTGAGATACAAATCTACATGTATCATTTTGAGGATTTTATTGTTTAACGAAAAAAGGGATCATATTTATTTGTGGAAGAGGCCTTAAGCTATTCCAACGATAGCGGTGTAAGAAATTCGATAGCTTTATGATTAGAACGATTATTATAGATGTTCTTATGACAAGGGCATGTATCATAAGAAACTTTCATATGGATCTTCTATTTATTTGTTATTCATGTTGATGATATGCTAATTATAGTTAAGAATGTATGAATTCCAAAAGTTGAAGACTTAGCATTGAATTTGATATGAACGATTTTGACACAAGAAAGAAGATTTTAGGTTTATAGTTTGTAGGAAGAGGAAAGCAGGCAGCCAATAATTATTATATATTAAGCACATTAATAAAGTGATTAAATGTTTTGGTACAAAGAAATCTAAATCTATGAGTGCTCTAGTTATCAAATGTCTCGTACTTTAAATGCATTTATCAGCACAAATACAAGAAGTAATATATATCTCATCTTTTTTGTGCTAGTACATTTGAGAGCATTATATATGCTATAGTGTGTATCTAACTAGACATTTCACATGCATCCATTATGGTTATCGGATTCATGAAGCATCTTAAAAAAGCACAGTTGGATAATGAAATAGATTATTTTCTATTTTGGTTAGGTATACAATAAAAGTAGTAACAATAGTAATATAGTTATGAGTTTTTTCATACTCAAAATTTTCTATTGATCTTAATAAAAGGCTTTAAAAGGCTTTTTTTTTACTCTTTTAGGTTTTGTTATCCGTCAAAAGGAATTATTATATCCCACAGTTGTGCCATCCAATATAAAGGCAATATATATGTTAGTGACAAAGGTAGTGAAGGAGTTATTTAGTTGAGCAGCTTAGTTGAGGATTTAAGTTAGACGGTTGTCTATTATTACAACTAGTATCATGCATTTGATTAAAAAATAGTTATATCAAGAGAGAACAAAGCATATTTGTTGGGATTGTTTCAACATAGATTATTTTTGGAAGAGAAATTAGGATAGAGAAAGGTTTTCTCTCAAGAAGAAAAATAGATATATTGTTTCATTAAGCACATCACCATAAATATTATTTCTTGGTTCTACGGATAAATATTATGCCTCTTATGATCTTTTCCATCTGAGGCTACCACACCAAAGCGTAATAAAATAGCCCATTATGTAAAAGCCCAACTCAATAAAATAAAATAAAATAAAATACTAAAAAACTAACAACCATTATATTTTAACACTCCCCTTTAATAGTTGTTCTTGGATACCCATGAGATCTCTAAAGTGAATAAATTTCTTCTTGGGTAGTGTTGAAGATATTTGCAATTTAATCTTCAGTCTTCACATACTTGACTTTAATTTTTTTTTCTTCTATATCTCTAATGAAATGGTACTTGATTTTGATGTGCTTGGTGCAGCTATGATATATAGGATTTTTAGTCATAGAAATGGTATAATTATTGTCACATAACAGAGTAGTAGCTTTTTCTTGCTTCTCACCCATATCTTCAAGTATTCTTCTCAACCAAATTATTTGTTGTGCTGCCAAAGTTGTTAAAACATATTCAGCTTCAGAAGATGATAATGCCACTGTATCTTGCTTCTTGGATGCCCAAGATATGACACCTGATCCATAAAAGAATACATAACCTGATGTGCTTTTTATGTCATAAATGCTTCCAGCCCAATCACTATCATAAAACCCAAATAACTTCACAATATCAATCTTATTTCTTTTCCATAATTTTTAGTACCTTTGATGTATCTCAAGACTCTTTTTGCTTGTCCAAAGTAATAATACTTGGCTTTTGCATAAATCTGAAAGTAAACTTGATGCAAACATTATGTCTAACCTTGTAATTGTTAGATATAATAAACTTTCAATAATGCTTCTGTATAATTGTGCATTGGTTTCACCACTTTCATCTTCTTTCATCATCTTCTCATTTACTACAAAAGGTGTTTCCACACTATTACAATTTTTTATTTTAAATTTCTTAAGAATGCCTTTTACATACTTTTTTGACTAATAAAGATACCATCTTTTCTTTGATTGATTTCAATTCCTAAAAAATAATGAAGTAATCCCATATCATTCATTTCATATCTTCTCATCATATCACTTTTGAAAGTCAAAATCATATTCTCATTGTTACCAGCAATAATTAAATCATCAACATAAAGAGAGACAATGAGAATATCATTATCTTGCTTCTTCACATAAAGTGTTGATTCACTTGGACTTTTTAGAAAACCTTTTTCATTGAAGTAGGTATCAATTTGAGAGTACCATGCTCGGGGTGCTTTCTTCAGCCCATATAATGCTTTCTTCAACTTGTATACCTTACTTTCTTGACCTTTAATGATGAAGCCTTGAGGTTGTTCAACATAATTTTTTTTTTCAATACTCCATTCAAGAATGCTGACTTTACATCTAATTGGTATGTTTCTAACTTTTATGTGTTGTATAAAAATAAGAGTTCCAATTGTATCATGTCTAGCAATAGGTGCAAAAGTTTCTTGATAATCAATACCAGGTAATGAGAGTATCCCTTTGCTACCAATCTTGCTTTATATCTTTGAATGGTGCCATCTGGATTGTGTTTTGTTTGTAGATTCACTTCAAGCCAATGACTTCCTTATTATTTGGTTTCTTCACTAATTTTCAAGTTTTTTCTTCTCAATCATATTAATTTTTTCTTGCATTGCCTTATTCTACATTTTTTCATGCATAGCATTTTTATAAGTTTCAGGCTCAATCATGCAGAAATTACAAGAAGCATAAATGTCACTTAATCTTCTCATTTTTATAGGAGTAGTACTTGAAGATAGACTTGAACTTGAAGTTAAAAATGGACTTACACTTGGAGAAGTTTGTGGTGAACCTTCAACCTTATTTTCTTCATTTTAAGCATCATAAATTTCTTCATCAAGAGAAATAATATTTTCTTCAACTTTTTTTTGCTTCCAATCCAAAGCAACTTTTTCATTGAAAATAACATCTCTTCTTATGATCACTTGATTTTGCTTCAAGCTGAAAAGTTTGTAACCTTTTGATTTAGAACTATATCCAATAAAGATATTTTTTACTTATTCATCAAGTTTATGTCTTCTTTTCTTTGGAATATGTGCATAGCACACATCTAAAGATTTTGAAATGCTTCACTGAAGGCTTTCTACCAGACCAGGCTTCAAATGGTGTCAAGTTTTGAAGAGCTTTTGTTGGACATCTATTCATCAAATACACTGCTGTATTTACTGCTTCTGCCCAATAAGAATTTGAAAGTCCTTTATCTTTGAGCATAAATCTAACATCTCAATAATGGTACGATTCTTTCTTTCTGCAACTCCATTTTGCTCTGGTGCATAGCCAACAGTCAATTATTTTATACACTAATATCTTCACAAAACTTTTCAAATTTATTTGAATTGTATTCACCATCTCTATCACTTCTCAGCACCTTGATATAATGCCCACTTTGTCTTTTCACAAGAATTTTAAACTTTTTAAAGATAAGAAATGCCTCTGATTTATGTATCATAAAATACACTCATTCTCATAAAATACAATCATGTCATCTTGAATAGTCATCAATAAAAATAATAAAATAGATGTTACCTGCATGAGAAAGAGTTTTCATAGGTCCATATATGTCAGTATGAATAAGCTCAATGGTGCTTTGGCTCTCCATACATGCTCTTTTGAAAATGCCTCTTTATGTTATTTTCCAAGTGTACATCCTTCACAGGGTTCTTCCTTGTTATGTATTGCTGGTAGACCATACACCATATTCTTTGATGTAAACTTCTCAAGCTTTCAAAGTTTAAGTGCCCAAACCTTTTGTGCCATAACCATGACTCATCATTTACATCCATCTTTCATGCAACATCCTTTGCATAGTACAAAATAAGAGAAAAATTTTTATTTTTCTTCATCTTGATATTTGCTATAAGTTGCTTTTTCATTCCTCCATCATATAACTTGCAAAAATTATCTTTAAAGTGTACCATGTGCCCATGCTCAATCAATTGTCCAACACTCAAGAGATTCTGCTTCAAGTCTGGAACAAGTAAAACTTCATGAATAAATTTTTTTTTTTTTGGTATTAATTGCAATTGTGCCTTTGTCTCTTGCTTGGACTAAAACACTATTTTTCATCTTCACTATGAAATTGAAGAACTGTCAATATCCATAAAAATAGATTTGTCATCAGTCATGTGATTGCTGCACCAACTGTCAAGATACCACACATTATTCCTTTGCTCTTCTGCAGTTTGACGTGCATATAGTATGCTTTGTTGACCTTCATTTTCTTCTGAGAAGTATGCTTGCTCACTTTCTTTGTACCTACAATCTTTTTGAAAACATGTCCAAACTTTTTACAAGTTTTTTTTTAAACCAGCAATTTTTTTCAGCATAAGAAGACCTTTTACATATATTGCGCCTTTGTTGAGTGCTCTTATCATATTACCTTCTTAAAAAATTATTTCTTTGCATTTCTCTACCTCTTTCTTTCATATTTCTTTCTCCTTCTCTAATCTGGTTTTCACTCTGAATGACTCTCTTTTGACTGGAGCATGACTAGATGATTTTTTTTGAGAATTTTTATCAGCCACTTTGAGTTTAGATTGAAATGCACTTTCAATTGATGATTCTTTATGCCTAAACAATCTTTGCTCATGAGCTTCAAGAGATCCCATCAATTCGTGAACACTTAGAATAGAAAGATCTTTAGATTCTTCAACAATTATAACTATTGTATCAAATTTTGAGATAAACTAGCCAAAATTCTCACATATTCTTTGCTCGGTGATGATTTCACATAGCTCTTTATTTGATTAACAATCTCCATAATTTTGGAGAAGTAATCCTTTAATTTTTTTTTTTTGTATTCTCAAATTATCTAACTCTCTTCTTAGAGTTTGAAGTTTGATAGCTCTCACCTTGATGTTGTCTTGAAATTCTTTCTATAAGATATCCCATGCCTCCTTTGATTTGGTGGCTCTAATAATTCTGAAGAAAAGTTTCTCAGACACAGCTTGTTGGATGAAAAACAGGACTTTAGCATCCTTCTTTTTGTAGTCCTTCAATTGCTCCTTTTGATGATTTGTTGGATTAACTGATCTTCGTAACCATTCTCTACTAAATCCTATACTTCTTATGAAATAAAAAGGGTTTTCTCTTGATGCTTCAATAATCATAATTTTTTTCATCAAAAATAGGAATAGAAGGTTAGTTGATATTCATACCAATATTGTTTAAGCTTGCCATGAATCACACCAGCAATATTTTTTTAATAAAATTTTTTTCTTCACAACTTTCTTTTTTCTTTCAGAAAAAATCTTAAAAGCCACTGATCTTCTCTCCCTAGGCCGCAATTTTTTTTCGGTCATTACCGCGTGAGGGAGGCTGCTGGTCTTGTTGTAGATATGATATGACATAACAAGATGGCCGAACGGAGTTACGCCTGTGCCTCAAAGCCAAGCATGGATCTTTTTCTCCACAAGAATCAGCCTGAACTTGAGTCCTTGTCCTTTCTGTTCCTCTCCAAGTGCTTCCTAATTGTCACGGCTTTCTTTGCTTAAGACTTCAAGGGTATGAAATAGAGCCAGCGTCTATTCCAAGGGAGTCCCGGCACTGAAACCAAGAAAGACAAAAAAAAAAAAGAATATTAATAATCTCCTCTTCGTTACTTCTTCGCAATGCTGCTGTGGATTTGTTGGCTTTGGCTTTGGTGGCCTTCTTCCTCCTTCGAAAGTGGAATGAGGGGGTGTTTGTTGTGGCCGGATGGTTGCCTACGCTGAAGACTGCTTCTCCTGCGCCACCGTAATCTTGGCATGCTCGTCCACGACCCCATGATGATTTCAAATTGCCTATGTTGTTCTTGATCTGCAGATCTCACGAACCAGGTTTTGATATCAATTTTTGTTGGGATTGTTTCCAACACAGATTATTTTTGAAAGAGAAATTAGGATAGAAAAAAGGTTTTCTCTCAAGAAGAAAAATAAATCTATCCACATCACCATATAAATATTATTTCTTGGTTCTACGGATAAACATAATGCTTCTTATGATCTTATTCATATGAGGCAACCACACCAAAGCATAATAAAATAGGCCAATTATGTAAAAGCCTAACTCAGACTAAATAAAATAAAATAAAATACTAAAAAACTAACAACCATTATATTTTAATATATTGATATGAAATACCACTTTAGTTTTAGAAGGTGAATAAGCAAGTTGAAAAGATGTTTATAATAAAGAATCCGATAGATATAATGAATAAGCTTGTTTTTACCATCAAGGTTTAAGTATTGTTTGAACTTGATTAGTGTTCGTGGTGGCTAATTTATATCCATAGGAATGTAATGAAAGCAGTGATTAATTTTTTTTAGAACTTGCTAAAATGCAAGTCAACATAGATATTTATTATGGTATTTTACATTTAAAGGATAGATTGTTAAAGGGATCTCACTGCTTGGATCCGCAACTTGGTAGCTCAAGCCCCTAGCAAGGGTTGAGGCCAGCATTGTGGGCTGAGGGCTTAAGGAGAGGTGCCATGCATTCTATGTTTAATGTTCCACCTCTATCACCATTTGGGGGCATAGGAGGAGAGCTCCTGATTCAAATTTTTGATGTCCATACTTGTATATGATTTGTCAATTGTATGATATTTGGAATTACAACTTTTGTATGTTTGTAGCTTTTCAAGCGTTGGTAATTTTGACGGCTATTGTATGGTTGCTTTATCCACTCATCTTTATGCTTTTCTCAAGCCTTTTTAAACACCTTCACCTATGGAGGTAGGCCATAGGCAATACAAACCCATGTGTTGTTCTCGTCATTTGCTTCACCATATCTTTAGATCTATTTTCTTTGCATAATATAAAGCTAGAATATATCCTTATTTAGATGCCTATATCTAAGCATCCTAATCGATGTATATTAATTATAATGAAATAGGCCTTGTGTTTCTCATTATTCTAACTCCATGGTGGCTAATATGCTCCTCATTCCTCGTGAGAGGGCCTTTGAATGCAGAATACAAGTTTGGTGCGGATAACAGTGTAAAGTAAATTATGCCAGTACTTTCTGATGCCTTTAGGTTGGTACAGTTCAATTTAAAGCATCATCTAGAAGAAGATCAATTAATCCAACAGCAAAGCAGTTGACTTCCATGCTTAGGTGAGCTATGAAAAGCTCCCTTATTTTGTGTTAAAAGACACCATCCACTTAATTAATGAAGATATAAATGGTCAATCAAGGAGAAGGACAAAAAGGTTGATGGTTGCCGCATGGTGTTGAGAAATAATATCTGAGTTTGATTTTTTTTTTAAATCAGATCTAGCAGCCTCCTTTTATGCCTCTCCATGTAACCAGCCACAAATTCAGCTTTCAGGAAGGTTTTGGCTTGGAGATTTGATCACTAAAATGTTTAGGAAGGATCTAACAAAAGGGATTAAAGGGAATATGTGAAACATGGGTTATCCAATAGTACTAAGCTATAGCATTTTTATTCAGGGGATATCTTCCCTTATCCAGCCTAAAAGTTTAGGAAGGATCTAACACCAATATAAAATTTTTTGACAAGAAAAAGAAATAAACTTTTTTTTTTAAACTAATACGAAAACAAGCAGGAGAGAGCTAAATTGTCATGAATACATGGCAAGTTGACACTCGCAAGTCCAGATAAAAAAAAGGTTATTATAGAATAATAGTCAGCATAAAATTATAATCATACCTATGAATATGAGTTTGATAGAGAAAATCATTGTACATCATCGATAACAACAATAACAAATGGAATTTGTTAATTAGTAGCCCATAATTGTTTCCTTTGAAAGAAAAGTAATCCGTGAGTGGGTTTAAAATAAATTGCAAGGTCTATCAGTAACGAGGCCTCGAATCATTTTGCCAAAAGAAAATCATGAATGATTGAGAATTCTTTTAAGAGACTGCAGGAAGAATATTGTTGCTGTTGATATAACATGGGGGGGACTGTATCACTTTTCTGGAGGAAGGCAATGAAAGCAACTGTCTCAAACAGTCTCTTCCACTCCAGTGGTGTGTGCACTTCCGTTTTGATGCCTCTTGTCATGGACTGGTGGCACTCATGCCCATAGTCCTAAAGCAATGACATCCTTCACAAAGATTCCTCATAAGGTGGATGATGAGGATTGGAGCTTGAAGCTAAGGATTGGCAGAGGTATGAGGATCTTATCCTGAGCCAATCAAAGTATGCCGAAAGTGATCGTGCACTTATTTTTCTTTCCCTTTCCTCTTTATTCTCACTGGTAATTTGGCACTAATTAACCGAGAACAAGAAGATGGAAATTAAAGAGGTTGATCAAAGGATGGCGATGTCCGAGGACACTGATTTCTTCTTTGTCAGTGTCAGCTGGCTGCAATGGAATTCCATGCCGCTGTTTGGACATCATGGGCTAATGGCATGATTGGCAGGGAATCACAATTGTTGGTCATATTGTTTCAGTACTATCACCTATTTCTTTTCATCCCTTAGCATATGAGACAATCATAAGATCTTATCTTCGTCATTCTTTTATTGACCCTGGGAATTGAAGTTTCCAAGTTCCACTCTCTAAGAAGGGATCAAAAATTCAACTTTTATTGTATTCAGTGGTTGCTTGCAAACACTCCACGGTAATATGAAATTTCTTAATTGTGTGATGTAACGTGACCAAATTTTAATATATTGGCTTAGAAGAACTAATAATGGTCAAATTTTGATACATACACCAAATGCTGATTTCTAAGCTTAATCAATCAATAGCCGGTGCTTGTAACAGTTTACAGCATGTACCTTGAAATATCTTAATTTTGGAAGGAAGCAGTGCCAATTCCAACATCTGATGATGCTTAACAAGAAAACATCCCATTCATGTCACCACATTAATATATAGCCTGTATATCTAGAACTTGCCCACAATTTTCTAGCATGTAGACTTTTCTTTGAAGGCTATAAAGCTCATTTTGATGGGTCTGTCGGCAACCTAATAGATCATGCCATTAAGGATTACAGATATGCCAGGCCTTATTGAGTATTCTTTCAGTGAGTGTGTTGAAAGCTACATGGTTGCCGTGTTGAAAGCTACATGGTTGCCCATCCTTTTCACCTGCATATCTATTAGTGCATACCAATGAATCATTTCTCAAGGTAATATTAAAACATTGACACATTTTTTTGTCTCACTGAGGGTTGGGTTAAATGTTAAGCCCCTTAGAAATGTGAGTGCTTTGAGAGGGTTAGGCTGAGGCCTCTCCTATCCTCAGCCCATTCCTTGGCCTGTAGCTGGTCCTACCTAATGTTGCTTCTTTGGGCTATGGCTCACTTCAAAAATGTTGCATCACTTTCTAGACTTAGGTCCCATGCAAGTTGATGAACAGCAAATATCCTGCACTGGATTATCTCTCTTTTTCCTGGCTATCATGCTACATTGAGTAGCCTGGGGTCTTTTCTTTTGAGTGAAAGACCTAAATTCACCACTAAACTATGACCTTAGTTTTCTAAACGAAAAAATGCCATGCATCGCCTTACTTTAATCGCACTGATATTTAGATAAATTTTGGTCTCCCTGAGTTCTCCGAGGAATCTATTAATTAGTATTCTTCAACTAGAACGTGGGACATCATCATTTAATTATTCCAACTGCAGGTTTAATGACCATGTGATGCTTAGAAGTCCTGGATAAATGAACAGCAAATGCAATAAGTCAATGTCTTCCTCCTACTAGCTACTCCACATGAATTCAATGTCATGGTGTTGCTAGGAAAGCAATCAGTTAAAAGATTCTTGGAATTGGGATATCCATTTCGTTCTTGCAGCATTGGTGAAAAGAAAAATACATCTGTTGAAAGGTGAATCATGCTTAAGCTATAAGAAATGTAAGGGACGCTATACAAGTCCAATATTGCAGAGGGAATGCATGTCATAGAACATTTTTTCTAAATGAAAGAACCTGTATGACCAGCTTATTGCTTCAATGTAAATCTTCGGAGTCCTCATGGCTTCTGTTATAGGCCTATGAAACCCATTATTTCCTTCCATCCTTGCCTTTCTTAAAGTATAATCAAATAAAATTTGATGCAAAATTGTTTGAATTCCAATCCAGAAAGAGAATTGTGCCATTAGAAAACGTCTCAACTTGCTAACTGGGCTGTACACATGAAATGACTACATAACTCCCAAATTTTATCCTAAAAATTATGCAAGATCGTATCATGTGTTCAGTCTAGTTAGCATGGTATCAAAGCTCATATTTAAAATTCATAGGGTTTAAAAATATTAATTAGCTCAAGCGGGTAGATTGGACAGCAGCTCATGAGGTGTTTTCTGATATAAAATTTAAATAAAGTATGCAAATTTTAGATGTTTAAATAATGTTATTAGACTGGCACAGCAGAAGTGTGGCAGTGTGGCCATGCATGTCATGAATTCAGCACGGGTTGGGGTGTAACATCTTCTGCACGATTCAGTGCAAATATCGTACTCTTCACGTACTGTCATTATTGGATGCCAATCCATCCTGATTTCGTGTTGCACCATACCGTGCTTGGCCTCGCCATTGTTGTAATGAGAGACCACAGTGAGAATGGTGATTGCTACTGCTTGGCCTCGCACGCTGCAAGTTTGACAGTCTAAGATCGAATCCATTTTGATCATGTTATCTTCGCTGCATGGAGAGAACTTACATAGCGTGGAGTGTTCTAATCCTCTTTGCATTGTATAGACAGCTCAAACTCAGAATTCAAACGGGCCTTGCATTGAATTGTCTGCTGTCTTTTGCTTTTCTGCAGATATATATATATATATATATATAGTTTAAGCAATTGAATTAAAAAGGTGGAGATTATCCTTCTTTTATTAAGTTCAAGAAGATATATACCTCAAGCCTTTAAAGATGGTAGGAAGGCTTTTTTTCTTGAGTTCATGGCTTCATGCCCTTGTAGATAACCCCTTTATTATTAACAAAAAAAGCTCACACTTTGTATCCTAATTAGAATGTGCCTCTACCATGGTGCCTTTGCTTCTCGTATCTTCTGTTTGAAGGCATTTCTTTTTGCCAACCTATGGCTAAGCAGTTGCCATCCTAAGCATAAAACCATCAGATTCAAGATCGGGGAAGACAGATTAGGAGTTAGTTATTAAGAGGGAGAGACAATTACGAGGCATGAAGAAGAATAAATCGATCTGTACTACTATGTAATGCCAACACTTGCATGATACTGATGGACATCTAGTGAAGCAACTGCATTCCATTTATTTGTAGAATCTAATAGATACATTTTTTTATTTATTACACGCTCTCTCCAAAAGATGCAAGCAACTTCATAAATAAAAGTTTCTGCTGTAATTGTTGTTGTTTGAATTGCCATATTTCATCTTGGGCCCTCATCACGTGGACCAGCAAGGACATATGTCCTGGGACTAGCCCTCTCGTTACTTCTCAATTTTTGGATGAAATGATTAGTAATTTACCACCATGTTGCTTACAAAAAGGATGTTGATATAGATTAATTTTGTAGCAAGCTTATCTATAATAATTTTATTACCTGATTATAGATTGCAGCAGACTTACTCCAATCTAGCCATTTTATAGTGCGAAAACATTAAATATATATAGAATAAAATTTTCTATTTGTTTGGTAATTCAAGTGAAATAACCACAAAGTTAATATATTATTCAGTCGCATTGGATATTTTTCATCAGAGGGAAAAAAAAACATTGTATATAGTTTTAAAGAGATCGAGGAAAACTTGACAATCAAATTTCACTCCTTGAAGACCTTACAGTATTAAGGATGGGTTGAATCCCACCTTGGTTTGGCACACAAGTACTTCTCATACAACAAAGGTATACCATAGTTCTACTGCGATGCCATTAACAAACACAAACAATGTCCAAACCATTAGAGAAGACACACCTATTGGAAGGGAGAAGTTTTTTTAAGTGAGCTTCAACCACATGATGAACTCGTTCTTCAGCATCCTTCGCACTGCCTTGCCATGGCTGAGGAAGAGCAGTCACATAACACTCCACACTCCTGCACTCTTCGGTGGAAGCTCCTGTGGCACCCACACGCCGCGCACTTGAGCGCTTCGCTGCTTCCCTCCTCGCCTTCAGCCATGAACTCCCCGCAACCATCAACAGCATACCCTCCTACACTCGCTGCGTGGTTCTTTTGGCACTCGCCATATCTCACTTCCATTTTCCTTGCGCACGCCACCCCACCTTGGCCTCTGATGACTGGTTCGCATCTTCTCAACACTAGAAGTCGCTTTTTCATGGTGAATTCCCTTGATCCACTTCTTCAATAACTAGTTTTTCTTCTGGGCTAGGAGTATGGCTAGTGGGTGGTGGTACTGGGATATCCTTGGAAGCTAGCAATGTGCTTCTGGTCTTGTTCTATTCCCAATGATAAGGCTACCTTGAATATATATAAAAGCTTGCATTGACGTTTTCCTTCTCTTTGCCTAGTGTCTTTATTTCTCTTGGTGAGGGTCACATGATCACCCTTCATTCATGTCCTTGAGTTAGGGCAAGACCTAAATGGGTGGTCTGAATTGATGGTCCAACCAATTCCACCTCCCTAGTGCAGAAGGGAACAATTGTTGGGCCATTAGGGTAATCTTAGATTGATGGGAGACCCTTTTTTTTGCCCCCCACTTTGATGGGTTTGTTATGGCATGACAGGCTAAAGGGCCCTCCAGAACCTATATCATCCTACATTGTGGGCTCCTTGAAAGAAAGGGTACCAACTCTTCTCAAGAAAAGAAAGAAAGGACACCAACAGTGGCTGTCTAGAGATATAAATATGTGGAGTGATAGGTTGGTTAGCCAAATTGCCGGAGAGGACAGAGCTCCCCACCCTCACCTCTCTCTCTCTCTCTCTCTAATATTTTGTCTTTTTCTGTTAACATCAACGTGGAGTGGATTGAAATGGCAGTGTCGCCAAGGCTTTGGAATTTGCTATACACTAATTAATCACAACTGATCTTTGCAAACTTGACTCATAGCCTAATGATATCACCAATCTTCCATTCAGACATTTCATGTTAAAAGATGTTCTCAAGTCTTGATATGGAAAATAACCACAAACATATGTGTGACTTGGGTGACATAATTGATTAGGTGCATTTAAATTGTCAACATTACATATACCTTGTAAAGATAAGAACGGTATCTTATTATATAGAGATGTGTCAACTAACCAAATGATCCCAAAAGCTTAAGCTAACAATGAATTTAGGCTTCACACCTCTCCTCATGTGCAGCTTGGATCATGCATGTAGAGGGGCAGTCGATAACAAACAAAATGCTAGAGAATAATTAATAAATACTAATTGGAGGGATTTGAAACGATGATGATGATAAATTCTAACTTTGAAACCACGTTGACTAACCAAATGATCCTAAAAGCTTAAGCTGATAGAGGAAGGGGCAACAATCCTTTGCTTGCTTTATTTTGCTTTTCCTGCCTTATTATTCACAAGAATGTTGTATGGGTTAATCTAAAGCAATCTACTTCCAACTCAAATAACAACAATTTCTTTGAAGAGGCCCGAAGGAAATTTTCAGTAGCATAATCACCACATGGCTTCTGACGATCTCCCTTGAGGATTAATATATACACTTCAGACCATCTAGCACAGACATGACGTTCACCAATGTATTACTGCAGCATGATCAATACTAAAAAAACTACATGCTAAGAGACCGTTTGAGACAATTTAGAAAAAAGTTTCAAATTAAATAGAACTCTAAAATTTACACTCCGGAAACATCAAGACATCAATCCAGCTAGGCAAAGAAGATGGTAAATGCTTGTCCTATGATTTTATCTTAAATTTTGTACTCTGATATGTCGGGCTTGACTCACGCTAGATTGATCGTCCGTTTATAACAAAAAAAAAAAAAAAAAAAAAGGTAGATCATGGATGATGCCAAGATCCAGGTCTCTGGTTTAACAGAGCACGCAACAAGGACAATATGAGAGGATTGTGTAGTCTGACTTTTGTGTCACATAGCGAAGGTTTAATCTCTGGTGGATGCGAAGAACAAGCATACCACGTTGCGTCCAGCCTACCAGAGACTGTACAATTAGACCGAACCTGAAAAGGAGCTGCAGACAGCGACGAGACCATCCACATGTTCTTGGGATCGGATAACAGCAGACTTTTCTAGCTTTTAATTAAAGATATTTGCACATCACACGCTGTAGTATACTCGGATAAGAACTACCATTTGGTGTTCGTAGTTTCAAGGATAAGGTGGGTATTGATGGAGACCAAAGGAGAGGATGGGTTTGGGAAGGACGCAGAAAGGTGAAAGACTTTTGCGTGCTGTGGCTTCTGTCCTTTCCAAAGCCTTTGATGGTATTCCCTTGTATAATTGAATAGTTCGGTGACAGGAGGGTTTACATTAATCTTCAGTAGCTTTGTGTTTAAACCCTTGAAACTATTGTCCGAAAATTGATAAAGTGATCTATGCTTATAGATCATCACCAGATCTTACCATCAAATTATATATGAAATCCCACCATGACAATGCTTAGAAAGAAGGGCAAATAGCTCAAAAATCTTTTAACAAGAACAATTCTAGTACTGAGAGTATGTGGGAATTTATTCTTCTTTCTGTTAGCATTTTAGACCTTGAAATTTCCTTGTGTTAGCATGAAAAATATATAAGGTTATGAAGATTTCGAAGTTTTTGAAGTCGCATTTCAGCATTCAGGTAGCAAAATTTCCTTAGCAATATCACTTGTGTTTTGAAAAAAAACTGGTACCACTCTGATGATGCTCAAGGAGAAATGCTTGGAGTACTAGGAGAAATTTTATATATGTTATTATTTTATAAAACTCTTCACACTATTTAGACTCAATACATGTTGTCCTATATAGAGATATATGAAGATGACTTTTGGTCAACCGTCATAAATACATAATAATTTTTTAACTCTTTGAATATCTAAATGATTCTTAGATTTTCTATCTGATTATTAATTCTAGAGATAACTCTTTGAATTTCTAACTCATTTAATTTACATAGAAAATATAACAACTCTTAGACTTCCACTCTCATTAATTACAAATTAACTCCAACATCTTCCCCTTAATTTATAATTTTTCATAATACCTTCAATTCCTGATATGAACCGCAACCAGGAAGAAACTCTCTTATAACAAATGCTCTTTTCATTGATCAATGAGGTAGATATCTTGTATCTTCTTCAATCATCCTTTCTTCATCTTCTATGATAACTCTTATTTTCATCGTCAACTTTAGCACATTTAATTCTTTAATTACATCTTCTTATTTGTTCTTCAGCTCTTCATAGGCTTCATGCAAATTTTTCATCGATATCTTGACATCTTTAATTTCTTGAAAATGAACATCTTTCACAATAATATTATAAATATTTTTTAAATAGATAATTTCTTGTAATGCTGCAGTATTTTCTGTTTTTTGTAATAGTTACATGACCATCGATCATAAAACTTTTATTTATATCTTCAAAAATAATTATTGCCATAAAATTTGAAGAATGATTTGGTCCAAACTTTTCATTTGTATATACCTTGCTGGAGAAAAATTTAGTTTCTCAAGCATTTTTTTGAGCCTTACCTTGTATGGCGCAATTATAACTATTACACTTTCATCATCCATTTTGCACAATTGATGTTGTTAACGAGGTCTCTTATTTTTAACCTTTGAAGACTGCTCTTGTCTTCTTTTCATTTGCAAAATCTCTTTATCTTAGACTTACATACTCCTCAACAGATTCCTTTTGACTCGGAGTCTTAACACCTTAATGGAGGATATAAACAAGTTCTTCATGAACTTCTTTCAATTTTGAAGCTGCTCTATGCTTGCTTTAGGATCTACCAGGCTCTCTGGCTCTCTTCTTGCTTTAAGATCGATCAGGCTCTTTGGCTCTCTGGCTCTCTTTCCTGCTTTAGGATTGACTAGACTCTTGGCTCTGATACCACTTTTGTTGAAAAATTTTTGGTAGCGCATTGATAATGCTCAAGAAAAAATGCTTGGAGTAGGAGAAATATCATTTATATTATCATTTCATAAAACTCTCCATACTACTTAGATTCAATACATATTGTTCTATATATAGATATATGAAGGTGACTTTTGGTCAACCCCAATAAATACATAATAATTCTTAACTCTTTGAATATCTAAATGACTTTTAGATTTTCTAACTAATTTTTAATTTTAGATAACTCTTAGAATTCATGATTCATTTAACTCACATAAAAAAAATATAACAACTTTTAAACTTTCACTCTCATTAATTACAAATCAACTCCAACAACTTGAGCATAAGTTTTCTGTTCTAATGAGTAACACACGACTTGTCGACCTTAGCTAGGACTCCTTCCACGTTAGCGTTCAGGGAAAATGAGTTCAAGCACAAAAGAATTCTATAGGACATATTAAGGTATTTCAGTGGATGTATTGAATTTCTATTTGAAACATGAGCACACTGGATCATTTCCAATTGCCAAGAGGCTAATAACAGTAGCACAAATTTACCCTTGTTTAAGCTTCCTAACTTCATGTTTACCCACAAGAAGAGATGGAATGAACAAAATAGTGCTGAGCTTATGAGCAAACAATACACCTGTGCATTAGCCTTCATAGGTCAGAAAGTGGACCTAACCTCTTTGATATTTATGCATTAAGAACCGAAATAGTTATAACATGCTTAAAAAATTTATAGTACAATGGAATAGACATGATTTAAGTGTTATTCAATCTGGCAGAAGCTGATAATTTTAAATCGTGCTTACCAACCCATAAACAACGTCAATGTGTTCAAAAATATACTCCATATTTTTTTTTTTTTATAATCCACAATCAATTTTGGCTCAATAATGATCATCGCATTTCTTTATTTATAATGCACAGAAGTGATACTGTCTTGAGGTGCTGCTGATCAATGGTGCATCTCTAACCACCCTCTTGACATGAGCCTTTGAGCTTTGCTTCCTTTTTATGTATCTTCATATGAAACAAGGTGGGCTCAAAATGATGTCTTTACATGGATGCAATACTACAATAACAAAACCAACCGCAGCTCAGACCATCCTTTCAGTCGAATCAATCCATGTCATGAGAAGGAAAGGAAAAAGATGACAAGCCATCTGATATAGCAAAGAAAACCAAGTCAAATTCAATTATACTTCAAATGTTGTCTTGGACAAATTTTACCACTGAGCTTCTGGTGCACCAAAGCATGCATGGGGAAGAAAAATTAAGGTAGAAAGATTAGAAATATAAGCAGACAGCTATTATTCACATGTACCAACGTCACAACCTGTCATGTGAAACAATATTGTTTTCATGAACAAATAAAATTTATATAAAAAAAACTGTCATGTTTTGGAAAATTATAAGGTCATAATTTGAAATTATGAGATATCATTATATCATATGCACCATGTTATCATTGGTCAGAAAATCTGCAAGTAATTTAACCTATTCTTAGACCTAGCGATGCAGGCCAAATGTTACAAGTTTTTACGTACTGTCGAGGTTTTACAAATTGAATATGCGCCTCCAATCAAATGATTAAAATGAGGTGTTACCACCAGCAGAAAGAAAACCACCGAAAGTGACCTCTTCAAAGGCCTTCACACTCCTCTCAAACATCAGGCATGCTTTTATTCTTGCACCTAACACAGACCATAGAGTAGTCCATTCTTAGGCTTTCCGAACCTAACTCTACTTTGAAAGATGTCACTTCTTTAAGCATTTGTGATTCAGAAAGAAGCCTCAGCTCTTGATAAGAAACACAAGACCAGCTAATATCAGAATTTGATGCCAACTCCCACAATGTTTTAAATCGCTCGACTTTGCTTTCTCCAAGGAATAAAGCAACTTACTTGTGTATGACCTGCAAATCTCAGTCAGAGGGTCGAAAGGAAAGTAAGGACATGTTCCTCTTTTAACGGATAGAAATGGATATGTTATTCATAGAGAGCTTGTGCAGCGCCGGTATTCAAACGCCATTTCGATCATCTGAAGAATAACTACAGCATCAATAGTCAGTGTATGATTCCCATCCAGGCGCAAGAACTAAATACTCCCATCAACCAAAATTTAATGGATGCTTCATTAGCAAATAATAGAGATTTTGAAGTAGAAGACGATAGATGGTTGCAATTCTTTTCTCTGCATTAAGTAGATAAGCTTCTGTTGTAGCTTCAACATGCTTAATAAACTTTCCTTGTGATGCACTTGTTCATGGAAGAAAGCCAAAAAAAAAAAAAGATAAATAAGGAACAACATACAGACTGTTGTAGCTAGATCATCCTCCTCAAACATCCGCGAGCATCCAGTTGCCTTTTCAACGAGCCCAAAATCTTCTGACAAGCTTCTCACACTTAAAACCTGCAAAATGTCCCAGGGAGTGAAGATTCCGACGGGGTCCCTCCGACACTCAAATCAGTGCTCTGAGCAACAGTCATGAGCTTGAGAAAGCTCGAAAGAGAAAGAGGCTTAGAGATGTGCTCTCTGTATGATGACGTGAGTGTGAAGGAGTGTTGTGATTGGCCTAGTTTGGCTTACCTGGTCGAAAATCCCTCTTACCCATTTTATTGATGCTTGGAGTCTATTCCCCTTGGAGCATGATTACTTGTTAGAGCATTTATGGCAGGGGCAGCAACTATAAGGCTTACCTCCTAGTGGCATATCAGAACTGCAGGCCGTGTTCCGTTCGATTGAATGATTGAAGCTGGTTGGTGGGTCTAGTCCTGTCATAGCGGGTGGCCACTTGATTTGGACAGTTACTGCAAGATGTTGCAGGCTTGCAAGGCGTAGGCGGCCATTACAGCGTTTGCCAGAGATGTGTTCCCCACATCGCACGTTTGTTGTCCTGTTCAGACAGTGGTGGAGCCAGGCATGTGGGGGTCGTAGGCAGTAGGTGCGGCCACGTAGCGGCCACAGACGGTAGCAGTCCACGTTGGGGCCGCTGACACTGGGGTCGACGCCGGGAGCTAAGTCGGCGAGGCCGACACTTGAGTCAGTAAGACCGATGTTGGGGTCAGTTGCTAGGAGCTGGGTTGGTGAGGCTGGCGCTGGAGTTGGCGAGGCCGACTCTGGAGCCGGTGAGGCCAATGCTGGAGTCAGTACTGAAGCCGACTGTGGAGTTGGTGCTGGGGTTGATGCTGGGGCCGACGCTGGATTCGGTTGGAGGAGGCCGACGCTGGGGTTGGTCAGAAGATGGCCAACGCTGGAGTCGATTGCTGAGGTCGACACTGGAGCCAGTGCTGGGGTCGATGCTGGAGTCAGTTGCTGAGGCCGACACTGGTGTCGGCCACTGAGGCCGATTCTGGGGTCGAGTAGAGTAGGCAGACATTGAGGCCAGGTAGAGGCCGATGCCAAGGCCGAGGCTGCCTTGGAAGGTCGAGGCCAAGTCTGGAGACTGAGACCGCCCTGAAGCTGGGCCACCTTGGAGCCGGAGCCGAGTTTAGATGCAGTCATTGTAACCTATGGGGTCAACTGGCCCATCACATACCATAAATAAAACTCAGAGCTTTAGGGGATGAGGTGAAATATGATGTATGAGTTATTAAGGCCAAGTAGACTAATATTTCATTTCCTCTTTGAGACAAGATCAACTTAAAATGAGCTTGCTTAGTTGGCTATCAGCTTTAGTGTAAGCTTCCATCAATTCCAACCTCAGCATGCCGAGACAGGAGCATCCAACCATGCCGAGTGCAGGCAATCCCCTACTATACCATATACTGTCACGCCATGGGCCTGTAATCATCCATCTCCTGTGAACAAGTGTGGTGGCAATCCATATATATGTGCAAATATTTACTGAAAATATCTAACAACCAATGGGAGGTACACAAGCCCCGTCACTGTCTGATTATGTAATCCATCAATTGGATCAAAAGCTCCTATTTACTGCATATGGAGTCCGTGTATGCAATCACGAAAGAAAACATACATGATGATAGTTGTTCTTTTTTACAGCTTGATGTTGAGGGCACAATCACGGCCATGATCACCACACGCTCCTTACTGATCCAGAGTTCTTTATGATGGAAGGTATTAAGAAGATTAAAAAGCCTTAATCTCAACTGCCAGATCAACATAATTGCTCCCTAGAGCAAAGATCTAACCTTTCCTACCCCTTGTACCAAGTCCACAAATAAGCATGTGGCATATAATCTAATATCCAATTTCTTCTTCTGTTGTATCCAAGAGGAGGCCTACTGCATGGATATTTCAGGTTGTGTTAGCGAGTCAAGCACCAATGTGTCATGTTATTTGCCATGTTCAGATACAGGTACCTTGAATTTATGTAGTCAACCTTAATTAATGTGGGATTAAGTTTTATTGCTGTTGTTATTGGCTGTTGCTAGTGGTACCTTGAAGCAGAAGTTTGTACCTGGTGGAAAATCCTACTGAAGTGATCTGATGAAAATTGTATCTACTGCATCAGTGCACATGATTAAACCTGAAAAAAGGACCATCTAAGGTATGTAGAGAATCAAATCATTTCCCTGACATTACTAACCAAGACTCTCTACCAAATGTAAATGGTTAACATATTTGTGATGAAAAAAAAAAAAACTTTAGACATTTGGAAACTTGCTGCACTATTTTTCTTTTATATACCATGATGTTGTGCTTCAAGCTCCTCCAGGATGTTCCTGTTGTTCTTTGGCCATGTCATCTTTTGGCCTGGGTGCCAGGTCAGCGCCCACACAGAGTCTCATAAGACGGGACTCTTAGTAACTCTGGAACTCTTGGTATTCCTTGGCCTTATCCGCTATTAAATTTATATTCTATAAGAAAACCGGTGATGTCTTCTGAGAAGAATAGAACAAGAATACGGAGCCTTCTTCTTTCTCTTTCTCACCGGTACTGCGGCTTAGGGGTGTGGATGTACTGGGAACTCTAGTAGCCCCCGACGATCGATGATCCGCTGCTTTCGTTGCCACCGAAACAAAGTATGTTCTTTGTTTACTATTCCTACATCATCTGTGAGCCTTGTCTTTCCTACTGCTTTGCTCCCAACCAAAGCCATTTAAAAATTTTATTAGTAATAATAAAAAAAGGAAAAGAATGGAAAAATCCTTGTGCATGCTATGGACCGTTTGGAGAGAACCAGGCAAACAAAGAAAGATGTAGATGGGACATCCTTGTAGTTAGTTCATGTTAGACCATTTGGTTAGAAAGAAATATAGGATCTTTGTCAATAAATCATCCTTGGCCAAGCCACGATCAGCAAAATCAATTCACTTTTCTATAATGGTTCGGCATGATCAGCTGGAAATCTGTTTTGTCAGTCTCTCACTTCCACTCTCATCCTCCTCCTCACAACCCAACCTCTCCAAGTCTCTTCTGCTTCTTGTTTTATCTTCTTTTAATTTTCACGAAATTTAGCATCTTCCCTTATTCACAAATAAGAAAGAAGAAGCAAAGATTGACACCCCAAAATAAAATGTTATGAACCACAATAAAGAAATAGATGAAATATGAAAAATAATCAGAAAAAATTGAAATTAAAATAGAGTTATAAACCACAGCATTACAGATGTTCAACGCATCTGCTCCTCTAACCACATGGCATCCAAGTCTTGTAACATTTAAAATTGACTTGGTTTGGTTGGCCAGAAATAAGTAAAAAGAATCAACACCTCTATAATTTGGAACTGAGATATTTTACACTATGTTACTCAATAATAAATTCGAAAAATATAAATCTACACTTCTACTAAGCTACAAAGATTATTTAAGTTCAGTTACACTTTTTTTTTTTTTTTTTCCCTTTACACAAACAAAATAAAGTAGAAAAAATAAAATGGGTGGTAAAAAGAAAACAATAATTTCAAACGCCCACCGTGGGGCTCGAACCCACGACCACAAGGTTAAGAGCCTTGCGCTCTACCTACTGAGCTAGACGGGCTTAGTTTTAAGTGGGTTCAGCTAATATTATATATTTATGATCTCTAATATTATATATTTATGATCTCTGATCTCTTAACGAACCTCCCCAAGCTACGTCCTGGACAGAGGACTAGTAAACTTCTACGTGCAATCAGAAACGTGAGAGAGAATTTATGTTTCTTGAACTGACTTTTAAAAGAGTTTTCCTTATCCGCCATAATATGATTCAAGCCAAAATTATCAGCATTTAAGACTGTAGCTGCACATCACATACATGCTGTTTAGAACTAATGAGAATATCTCAGACCATGCCTTGCTTGTCTGAGTTGTTTTGGGGCTTCTGTTGTTCCGCAATTAACACCACCTAGGCAAAGGCCTTGCTATAACCAAAGGACCTAGCTGTGCTATGTTCTAGATAATTATCTAAGTGTCTCAGGACTCAGTAGTTTCATTCACATCATCTGGGCTGTTGATCTTTTGGCCAAGATAAATGCAAATGGAGATTTATTGAGCATCTAAAAAATTATTTCAGTCTTTCTGAAACCTGCACATGGTAACTCATTTTCCACATGTTATACATTGTCTCCTCCAGAAGTTTGGACCATACCAGTAGCAATTTCTTAAAATAAAATCTCACATAGTTGATGTCAAATTTGTTCAGAACATTGACAAGCATGGACTACCTAGAGATTAGCCACATAATTCCAAGTTGCAAGAGGGCAAGCATGAAATAAAGAAAACAAGTTTAGAATCTTTTATTATCAGAACTGGAAATAAAACAAAAATTTCAGGAGTGGATTCAGCATAAGCCCAAGTCCTAAAATCTGTTGTGACAGCATAGGTCCATTTAGGATCTCCACTCAACTGAAGAATATCCAGCAGGTGATATGAAGCATTTGATATAATATATACGTGGAATTCATACCATATTAGTGTCACAGTTTTATCTTGAGACCACGTAACTAAATAAATGAAAAAGAGATGCCTTCTTCTTTACAGTCTATTTACTATGCTGCTACACTGTCATAGTAATGCAGGTGAAGACATTAAAATTTGTCAAGCATGAATTGCATAACCAAAGATAAGATAAAATTTGTAATTATCGCTAGAAAAATGGGATTAATCAATCAGATACCAAAAGATAATTACAATCAAAATCATATTTACCGACATTTTGGTGCTCCTACAAGACGCATCATCACGTATCCTGAATGTCACTTTAAATAGAAAAACAAATGCTGACACTGATCTGTTTTCTTGTAACATCGGGTGTTTTTCAAGGATGACTGTAACATAATGTGTTAACTAGTATGCATTGTTAACAATCAATTATGTTAAGCATCAAACTCAAGAATTCAGGCAAGTGCTTGTAACAAGCAACTCTACCAAATGGTGAATCCACAACACATATTAGAAACAAAGAATTAATCAAGAATTGCTGAAATTTCTAACTAGTATGTTATATTGGGCAGATGTTAAGAAACTAATGACAGAGAGTGGGGAACTGGATTATAACATGTATTGTTTAACTCAAACCCAACTCCAGCAGGCTGTTTGGATGCTTGCTAGGCAGCAATTAAGGTCCATACAGAGGCTGCTTAGGGACCTTGCAGATGGATTATACCTTGCAGATGAACCTGTTTACCTCCATATCAAATTTATTTGTATTCTCAATTTCAATAAGTTTCCATATGTGATCTGCTCTTCTGCGAATGAATACAACTCAATTTCTCCCAAATCTTCATTCTCCGAACATCGTCAACTAAACCATTTTGTTGGGTCTTTCTCCATCTTTGCATAGACAAGAATTTTCTGCATGGTGACAAATGCAACTTCATCATTTTCAATGCTTTGGATCTAGCTTTCTTCCCTTGCTTGCAACTTCTTCATAGAAAATGCAACATCAAAGCCTCAGATTACACTAACAGCACAACTTCAGTTTTCATGTTTGCTAGCTCCATAATCCATGTTGGGAATCTTGCAACCTTGATTTCAACAACAACATTCAACAATTTGCCAAAAGAAAATTGATTGTCACCAAAGAAACTATCTATATTCCCCCCCACCCGACACACACACACACAAAATTCATGCTCCAAACACAAATTATTCATGACATCTGGAGGAACGCCTTGGCAAGGCCAAGTTTTCAATTTAATCCTAAACCGTCCAAGTTCATTGCTCTCAGCAAATCAACACAACTTCTTTTCTCCTAAAAAAAGGAATATATATATAAGAATCTCACCAAAGTCTTGACCTCTTGATCGAGGACAAAACTATCACCAAGACGAATTAGTTCTTTGAAAATTCCACAATGGCAAAGCTATCAAAACACTAACCTCCATCAGTAACATCCTAGAAGCCTATAATCTCTTTTCATACATTAAATATACGAAATTAATATGCGATCCAATAGAAATTTTACCCATCCCTCTTCTATTAAAACCCTCAGATCACCTAAGAAAGGAACGGCAAACCCTCAGTCAACCAAATCCGGAAGCAATTCAATAAAACACGATATTAAAGAGCACAGATGCATGAAATGAATAGAAAGAACAAATTAACCATCTTTCATGCGACTAATAGGCAAATTTGGATTTAAATTTCAAAAAATAAAAGAGGAAATGGTCACCGAGTATTCTCCGTCGAATCTTCTTCTGTTCGAGCTCGGAGTTGATGACAAGAGCCAACTTTCGCTTCAAGATCCGCTAGAGAAGAAATAGGGAGAAAAAGAAGTTACGAGTAGGGTGCAATTCGGGCTCATCGAAACTCAGGTTTTTCTTAACCCTAATCCTAATTCTATTTATAAAATATCAATCTTAATCCTAACTCTAATCCTAATCCTAATCCTATTTGTAAAACCTCAACCTAACCCTATTTTAAAAATTAAATTTGGGTTAAATTTCGGATTGATAAGAAAAAAAAAAAAACTTTTTTTTAAAAGTAAATAAACATCTAATTATGAATCCCAAAGATGAAAAAATAAAATTCCTTGCCGAATGCATAAGCTGGACTCGAGGCTTTAACATTGTATTAAAAAAAAAAGTCTTACCTGAAACAAAGAAGAAGAAGGTGCCGAAAACAAAGAAGAGGAGACAGGAAGTGAAACGAAATGTGCGTTCTTGCCTGCGATCGACGGCCTTGCCCTTCTCGCCCTCAAGTTGACCATCTTGTTCGATCCGATTGGTACCTTCAATGCCTTCAAAAATCTGATGCCGATAAGTTACTTCCATTCGGATAACCTCGGGTTCGGATTATCTCGGGTTCAAATTATGGTCAACCATAACTCGGATCAATTACAAATCGGACCGAGTTAAACCCGGATCTTTCGGGTTCGAATTGGACAAATATGTGTTTAAACACTACTGTAAATCGGATTCGATGGGTTGGGCCCGAATCTGACCCAAGTTGCACCCCTAGTTAGGAGGGAAAGCATGAGGCCGGATCTTTCGTTGTGGCTGGCACTTATTAAATCCATATTATATTAATTTAAGGTAACGGCCATTTAAGGTTTTTTTTTTTAATATGGTTATTGGGGAAAAAAGAGACTCTTTATTTGCAAGTTGATGCTCTTTGGTCAATTTTTTTCACTATTCTGTGCTACTTCGTATCACAGCTAATATGACGATCTCATAAGTTTTTGGCTTGATTTAAAAATTTAATTTAAAGCTTCTTATGGGAACATTAGGAAGAGGGTTGAGCTGTTCACTTTACATCGTGGGACAGCAATTGCAAAGATAAGTGTTGATAGTCTAGTTGTTTTAAAAAATCTTGGATGGTTGAGAGCACTTCAAAACAAAATAGTAGGCAAAATAGCTTGGAAAAAGGTTTAGATGAGTTGAGTTGAATTGAGATTATTTATTTGGCCGAATACTAAAAGCTAAGTAAGGGAATTGATGGTTTTATAAATCTCCTAGGAGTTACTTCCCAATAAGAAAAGACATATGCCACTTATCTAATAGCAGTGTTGATGGGTTTATCTAATTTATAGGTCATGTGTAGGCCATGGGGGATCAATCGATATTGTAATTTAGTCTTGGTTCTCCACAGCTTCTCTTAATAGGCTTCCAATTGAATATGATATACATCTTGTGGCAGAACCATCTACCGTAAGTAAATTTATTCTAGTTGATGGGGAGTAGAATTTGTGGCATTGCTACTTCCCTAGCTCTAGTAGTCAAAATTATAAAAACTCTGTTGCTGGACCATTGCACCAAGATATGTTATGTTATAGTTTGGAATTCAATCAAAGAATTATAATAAAGCAAGTGTACGAAAAGTTAACTGCAACCATCAGTGAAATGTCTAACATAAATTTTAGCAAATTATGGAAGCTCCTAGCACACTAGAGAGCACATCATTTCTTATGGAAATTGTTCAAAGGAAGGAAACATCCCAACGATGTTATTATTTGCCAGTAGAATATGATCTTGGAGTCCTCTATGTGAAAGGTTTGATGCTGCACCTAAAAGCCCCAATTATCTATTTTTTGAGTATGCTAGGTCTGAGAAACTATGGAATGAGTTATCTATTCTACATCAGGTTAGATCTATTACTCAAGCATATGAACTTCTTTTATAGGAATCTACTACCTGACCTATTTTCTATAGCTCATCTAAAAGGGAAGAAATGATGAACTATTTTAGGACAAAAAAATTCATCTGATTTATAACTTCATGCTAACCTTCCACATGCCTATAGAGTTTGTCCAATCCATCAATCACTGTTCACCCATGTTCTCTAGCACCTGAAGAAATATCATTATCAGTCTTTAGGATCATATATTCAAGAATTTATTTTTTGGCAGCCCTTCAATCAAAGTATGCTAAAATTAATTTTGATGGCTTAATTATCCAAATTTTGCTAGACTAGGATTCATCATTTGAGACTACTTTGAACAACCATTAGTTGGTGTTACAGTTCCTCTCCTTAAAGCATCTAATCTCTCTGTTGAAGTGATAGCTATTTAATATAATTGGAAGGTCATGCTTTCCTATCATGCTGAATTATTTGGATGATCAATAAAAAGTATTATCCTTAGAAGGAGATTTAGTTTCAATAATAGTTCAGATCAATGGCAAATCTAGGAACCTCCATCCTCAACTGAGGTGCATTCAATGCAAGATTGTAGCACTAGCCACCTTCTTCTATAAGCATGTGTTTTAGGAGGCTAATCAAGTAATGGACTATCTTACAAATTAAGCTGCGGCCATAACATAAGTTATATTATGATAATCTTTATCGTTTATTAAAAAGCTCATGCCAAAAGCACATATTTTGCAAGGCTATCAGGGACTTCTTTCCTATATATATAAAAAGGCCATTATTTAACATTCATCCTACTATAATGGTCTTTAATTATAATAATCAATTTTTTAAAAAAAAAAAAATAATTTTCTTAATAATATTTAAAAATTTTATATTTTTAACAACTAAAATAATATTTAGAAAAATATGACCTTCTGTCCATCTATATTAACTGTGTTAAGAAATTTACATTATATATCTATTACATGATAATTTTATGATATTTTATAATTAAAATAGTTTAATTTTTTAGGATATAAAGAGGTTTAGAATCCTCACCCTATCTCAATTTCTTTCCTTCCTCTCTCTCCATTCCATTAATCTCCATTGTCTTTGCTACCTGTAGTAATGATTGGACTACTTTGGATGAAGTTGTTGATCATTTCTAAGGGGTATTGAATATGGAACTTCTTCTTATAATTCTACTATTTCATTTTTTTCATGATCTCCCCACTAGCTTCTTATCCCTCCTTACTTTACTTTTATGATAAAAAATGAAGGGCACATCTCTATTATCATTTCCTTTGGCCAAGATCATACTCCAGAAGGTATTGTTAGGAGGAGAAAAAGAGGTGAGGAGCAAGAAGAGTATCAGTGAAGTGGTTGGCAAAGAGGTTCAAATAGCTAAAAATCTAATACTCATGGAAGACTCCTACCTTAATTCCAACATTGAACTCATTCACCAAGAGATCCAAGTGTTAACAGTTGCTATAGTTTCTAATCACTAGGATGTCACTAATTATGCAATTAAATGTAAAGATATTAAAACCTAGCATGGTCTTGAAAACTTATCATGCATCTTCCCTGATCAAATGCTTATTAAACTTGGGCAAAGGCATGTTCCTAACGCTACCAGAAATTAATCTTTCAGCGAGAAACAAAATCCCTTGATAAAAGTCAAAAATCTCTTGGTGAAGAGTTTCATCGAGGGATTTTCAAAAAAAAATTATCCCTTGGAATATATGATATGATGTTGGTGAAAGTCTCCCTCAGAAATTCCTTGATAATTACTGAGGGATCTAAATCTTTCAGCAAGAAATTTTTTTTTGGTGAAATTGTAATCCATTTGCCAAGAACCAACCATTTTTCAAAGGATTCACTAACCAAAATGTACTCAGAAATCCCTCGGTAATTACCAAGGGATTCATCGAGAAAATTTTTCTTGCTAAAAATTGGCTAACTGAATGATTTGTAAGGAATTATCCCTCGCAGATCCCATGGTAATTTTTAAAGTTTGTTAAAAAATTCCTTGGTAATCCCTCGGTAAAATTTTCATTTTACATTATATTTTGCTTACAAATCATTTGGCAAAGCTTTCACCTAAAAGATAATTTTATAAATAATAGCAGCTCTATATACATTATAATTCTTAACACATCAACCATAACTCAATTTTTATAATATAAAATAACACCATAATATATTTAAGCAAATTTTAACATGTCTATTAATCACTGTCGTTGGTAGTCAAAAATAAAATATACTCACTACTATAGCTAGTGATGAATTGGGATCATATCCTTAAGGATCAAGAACAATTATTTTATAAAAGAAATTAAAAAATTATTTATAGATGATTATATTTAGAAGAGTACGTGGTTATTAAAAGATAACAACTAATTAATTAATGAAAATTAAGATAGCAGAAAAAGCAACTCAGTAATCCGAATCCACAATGCATGCAAGTTTTATCTTCTTTTCTTTATGTTGCAATAGCAATAATTTTTATAAATTCAGAATTAGAATAATTTATCTCTTGTCAGGAACGAACCGTATCAGAAGATTATGACACATCCACTTAGAGTAAAACTATCTAATTATTTACAAAATTAGAGGTCTAAACTATCATACTACGATCTATCTCTCTTAGGCACATACCATATCCTGAGATCATGACACATCGATAGAGGGTATAGGCCATGTATGCCAGATCAAAACCTGATCAGAAAAATAACTCAAAAGATATATGCAAGAAGAGCATGATTTTATTGCATAGAAATTAAGAACAAAAAGAAAGACAGCACCTAGCCACAAGCTTCATCATCATCCCAAGTTCAAGGAATCTAGCCACGCATTGTTGCCGCCAGCATTCCCTCCATAATTTTTCTCTTTCAGGCCTAAATACAATGATCTAAATAAAAGAAAAATAAAAGAACTTTGGAGAAAACTCTCCATAAGTTTGTCTAGGGCTTCCTTCCAATCAAAGTTGGAGTCAATCGGGTTCAAAATCGTTTAGATATAGTAAGAAAACTCCTCAACCATCCGTTTTACATTATCTGCCATAGTTTACACTAAGAATCATGCAAAATCACCTCTTTCTCCTTTTCGGGGCAAACAGAGTCCTGATTTAAGTGTCGTTTGCATCGTTGGTCTTCAAAAATCAAGCTCTTTCCATATATAGGCTCCTTTTCTGTAAACATCCATTAAAAGTATCGATTCTTAATAAATTTAAAGTAATTAATATTTATTTTAATGGTTAAATTGGGATAATAAATAGACTTGTCACACCCTCTAACTTAATCATCGTTACTCCCTTAGCAATTTAATTAAGATAAAATCATGTGTCACTAAGATTTTCTTTTTCAAAATTAAATTCAGGCTTAAGGTTGAAAGAAGCTAGCTAGTATCACTAATTAAGTATTGAGTTTTTAAAGTAAATTTTGCAGTCAAAATTATCAGAAACTTTTTTATAGTTCATCCATAGATCTACAGTACTTGTTTGTGATGGCTAACTTAGCATTTTGGTACTAGCTTGTAAGTAACAATGTTATCTTCGCTTATCACTTACTTTAGTTAATTTTTATACAACCTCAAATTAAGCATCTGACCTGAGGTAGCTTTCACACTGCTTGATATATATTTTTTATTTTTTTAATAATATCTTCACACTGCCCACTTTTTGATGCGAACAACAATGCTTACTTAGGCAAAGGTGTCCGGTTACTTGATGAAAAAACCAATGTTTAAACTTGCTATATATATATATATATATATTTATTTATTTATTTATTTATTATTTTTTTATTAGGTAGGTAGCTTTTTTCTTAAATTTAAGTTTCTCTATTAGAGTATATATCAATTACCAATTTTCAATAATAATTGAATCTCCAATTGACCTTACAACTAATACCTAGTTTACCTTGTCAGTGTGCATGTGTAATGAAAGTGCTAATAGCCTTTAGATGACCTAAGTAAGCTGCTAAAAGTCTGACAGCTAGTCTACTCCTTGGCTTGTTATAGTAATTAGCCAATACTTTCTGACTCTATTACCTTTTTCTAGTCAATTTTGCTCAAGAATTTCTTTCATGGCATATGATTTATAATTTTTTTGAAATTTTTAAAAATTGCCAAAGTATTTTCAAAATATTTTTGACAATGGTTTTTCTTACCCTCTAACTTAATTCTTATTATCCTCAATGGAGTAAGAAAGAATAAAACAAGAAAAAAATATCATCTGGACGAGATATGCCTCGTGCAATGTTAGGAGTGACCGTGCGGAGCAGTTTCTTATTCCTAGAAATAAGAATTACAAAAATAAAGGTCATAACATAAAAATTTTGGGTTGCCTCCTAAAAAGTACTAAGTTTAACATCTTCAGCCAGATGTTATGACTCACTTTGAATACCATTGTCAAGGAGTTTGATGATCTCTTTTCTTACTACTTCCTTCATGATTGGTTTAAGTTTTCTTTGGGGTTCTCTTATAGGCTTGGTTTTCTTCCTTAAGTGAATCCTATGTTGAACGATCGAGGGGCTAATCCCATTTATATTAGCCATGGTCCATCCTAACGCTTCTTTATTCTCATTCAATAGTTTCTCTTCTTGTGAGGAGTCTAGGTCGTTTGAAATAATCACAAGCAGGGTTTCTGATGGACCTAGGTATGCATAGTTGAGATGCTTGGGAAGTGGTTTCAATTCTAATTTGGGTGCTTCCTTTATTGATGGTTTGGGTAATGGTTCAGGTACCTTCTCTAGTGGTTCAGTTGGAAATTCTCATCTTGATTTTTCATCAATTATAGCAATCTCATTAATTTGCTCCCCATCTTGGTTTATGCAGATTTCTAGGTCAAGCTCTTCATCACTAAGGTCAATTGGATCATAAATAGTATTCTAAACATAATTTGAGTCGCTCATTTGATGTATATTGATAAGATTGAAAATATTAAGATCAATTGATATATTTCCAAAGGAAAGTTTCATTAATCCATTTCGGCAATTAGTTAGGGCATTAGCTGTGGCCAAAAATGGTCTACCTAAAATCACTGGGATGTGGCTCTTTGGGTTTGTCACCGGTTCAGTTTCTAAAATCATAAAGTCCACCGGGTAGATAAAGTCATCAACTTTGATCAATACATCCTCTACTATTCCCTTGGATACTTTCAAAGAGTGATCTGCTAGTTGTAGGGTTATTTTCGTAGGCTTTAGTTCTTTCAACCCTAGTTGCTCATATATAGAGTATGACAATATATTAACACTTGCCTCTAAGTCTAATAGAGCTCTATTTATGAGGGTGTTCCTCATAATGCATGAAATAGTGGGTAACCTTGGATCTTTATATTTCACTGGCATATGGTTTGATAGGTAAGAGCTCACACTGGCTACCAGAAAAGCTCTTTTGAGCATATTGGTGGTCTTCTTTTTGGTACATAAATACTTAAGGAATTTGGCATAGGCTGGGACCTGTTGGATCATGTCTAGTAAAGGGATGTTCACTTTAACTTGTTTAAAGATCTTCAAAATCTTATCAAATTGGGCTGAATTTCAATTAGACTTAAGTCTATTTGAGAATGGTGCTGCAATCCTAAATTTTGGTTTATCTCCTTCTGACATGGGCTCAGCTGGTGGGTTGGGCATTACATTAGACTCTAATGCTTCAGGTATTTCAGGCTGACCCAGCTCAATAAGTTATTCAAGTGGTGGGACTTCAATAAGTTTTTCAGATTTTAATGTATGAATGACACTTAGTTGGTTAATCTAGGCTCCTTGTTTTGATCTTTGGATGTTTAGGTTCCTAGGGTTAGCTTCGGGCTGACTCGGTAGCTTACCCCATTCTCTTTCATTGAATGCTGTGGCTAGTTGACCTATCTGAGTTTCTAGTTTTGCAATGGATTGTGTGTGTGAGTGAAGGAGTTAAGTATTTATTTCTAGCCTTTCAATGCTTGTAACACCTTCTCTTCAAAAGTAGGATCATGATTATTTGATGGAGGTTGAGGAGCACTTGGATATTGAAAATACAACATGCTTCTGAATTGGGTTTCCTGATGGTTAGGCCTAATTGATATTGGACTGATGATAGGTTGGAATTTTCATAAAAAAATTGGATGATTTCGCCAGCTAGGATTGTAAGTATTCAAATATGGATCATTTCTTTGTCTAGGAGTCATTCGGGTTTGGGCTTGGTGGGCTTGCTCCTGAATAAGTTCAGAAAATTGGTATGCGGCTGGACATTCACCTATAGAATAGGTCAGACTCGAATAAATTATACAAACCTCATGTAATTGAGTAGATAGAAAAAAGGTATTTCCAACTTGTAGAATTTGGTCAAGTTTTTTGGATAGTTCATCAACTTTGATATATATGTCTATAGACTGACCTATGTTGTATATTCTACCTCTCTTAGGTTCTATGGAAAGATCTCTACGGGCAGCATACATGTGGTACAAAAAATTTTACTTAGAGTTTCAAAAGGCTGTCATGCCTCATATTCATTTTTTAGCATAAATGTTCTTCCACATTATGCATCCATCATTTGTCGGTGCCTTTCTGACAATTCATCATAAAATATTGAACTAACTGCCATTTGAGTATTGCATGGTGCAGACATTTCCTAGTTAATTCTTTTAATCTCTCCCACATTTCATGAATCATTTCTCTCTCTAACTGAAAAAAAATGGTTATGGCTTTTATGATTTAATTCATTTGTCCTATAGAAAAGTATTTCTTAAGAAATTTCCTCTAAAGTTGGTCCAAAGTTGAAATTATCATAGTGTCTAGTGAATTTAACCAATACTTGGCTCTATCTTTTAGGGAGAAAGGGAATAACTTAAGCCTAAGTGCCTCATCAAAGAAATTTTGAATCTTGACAATTAAGCAAATTTCCAAGAATTCATCTAAGTGTTTGTAGGGATCTTCATTTGTAAATCCATGGAAAGCTGGTAACATTTGGATTACACTGGATTTAATTTCATATTGGACAGCCTCTACTGGGGGTACTATATGCATGGTGAATATGTATATTATGAAAGGGCGAAGTACTCCTTTAATTGACGTAGTAGATTATTTTCTTGATTAAGATTTATAATGCGTGCTCTATTTGCTCTACAAGTTCTCTATATTTCAGGATTTAAGGATATGAGATTGGGTTGTAACGATCGGCGACTAAGCATACACCCTACCAATACACTCTAAAGTAAACAGTAATTCAGTTCTCTTTTTTTTAACTAATGTAATAGAAGAGAAAGGAGAAGATTCTAAAGAAAATATCCTAAAAGATTCCTATAACTAAGAACAATGAAGAATAATTTAGTTAGGATTTAATAATTATTAGCAATCAAGTTAACAAAGATTAGACTCTCTACTCTAGGCTTAACCTAGATCTAGACAGCTCCTAACTTTCAAGACTGCCTTGAAGCCCTCTAAGTCAAAAATTAGCTGACCAACTAGCTAGTTAAGGGTAAAGTCAGTGGGGATCCTCCCGTTGCTTACTAGGTAAGCGAATGGAAAAATTAAATAACCACTTTTCTTTTCTTTTCTAGACATCAGTTAATCAGTCAATCCTGATCTGGTCCAACTCTTTTGGATGCCTTATCCTATTGAGCTCGAGTTTCTTAGGTTAATTTTAGAGTTAAAGGCTTGGGTTAATGTAAAATGAAGGATGTGGTTTATGGGCCAATGAAGGGTGATCAACTTTCCACCTTATCTTGATTAGGGGTTTGCGCCGTTAAAGTTAATTATGAAAATACTATGCAACAAGCAGATGTCAAGCTCTTTAAGTTATCAAACAAAATTATTCTAATTGCTCTTTTTTTTAGATTTTTGTGATTAAGTTTCTAATTCCTAATAAATTATGAGATGTCAATGAAAAAATTTTAAGTTTTTCAGAAAATAAATTTACCTAAGTTAATTTAAGCATAAAAATAAAATTATTATTATTATTATATATATTATTTCCTTAAATTAATTATATTTTATGAAAAATATCTTAGGGTTTTCTTTTAGGTTCTTTAAGGTAAGTAATTAAAAGAAAAAGTTGATTAGGTTAAAAGTAGATTTGTGATAAGAAGGAAAGTAATTTGTTTATGTCAAAAAATATGAAAATTTAATAATTAAGGTAACTAAAAAAAAGTAATAAACTAAAGAGGGCAATAACCATACAATTTTTTTTACTCCTTTTTTTATATAGAAGCAAAAAAAAATTGAAAATAAGAATAAAATTAAGAGAAAATTTGTGGTAATTTTTTTAAATTTTTTAAATTTTTTGTGAACTAATCGTGCTTGGATCCCGGCAACGGCACCAAAATTTGATCGTTGTCGTTGAAGATCAAAAATAAAACCTACTCACTATTATAGCTAGTGGTGAATCAGGATCATATCTTCGAGGATCAAGGATAATTATTTTATAAAAATAAATAAAAAAATATTTATAGATGATTATATTTAGAAGAGTGGTTATTAAAAGATAATAACTAATTAATTAACAAAATTTAGACGGCAAGAGAAGCAACCCAGGAATCCAAATCCACCATGCACGTAAGTTTTATCTTCTTTTCTTTATGTTGCAATAGCAATAATTTTTGCAAATTCAGAATTAGAATAATTTATCTCTTATCAAGCACGGACCGTATCAGAAGATTATGGTATGTTTGTTTAGAGTAAAACTATCTAATTATTTATAAAGTTAGAGGTCTAAACTATCATACTACGATCTATCTCTGTTAGGCATATACTGTATCCTGAGATCACGGTACGTCGATAGAAGGTATAGACCATTATGCCAAATCAAAATCTTGATCAAAAAAATAACTTAAAATATATATGTTAAAAGAGCATGATTTTATTACATAAAAATTAAGAACAAAAAGAAAGATAGAACCTGGCTACAAGCTTCATCATCATCCCAAGTTAAAGGAATCTAGCCACGCATTGCTGCCGCCAATATCTCCTCCATAATTTTTCTCTTCTAGGCCTAAATACAGTGATCTAAATAAAAGAAAAATAAAAAGAACTTTGAAGAAAACTCTCCTCTAGACTATTGCTTAAGGTCCTCCTCTTATAAAGTTTGTCTAAGGCTTCCTCTCAGTCAAAGTTGGAGTCAATCAGGTTCAAAATCGTTTTAGATATCGTGAGAAAACTCCTTAACCATCCGTTTTACATCACCTAACTTAGTTTGCACCGAGAATCATGCAAAATCACCTCTTTCTTTCCGGGGCAAACAGAGTCCTGATTTGAGTGCTATCTGCATCGTTGGTCTTCAAAAATCAAGCTTTTTTCATTTATAGGCTCCTTTCTATAAACATCTATAAAAAGTATCAATTCTTAATAAATTTAAAGTAATTAATATTTATTTTAATGATTAAATTGAAATAATAAATAGACTTATCATCTATTAAATAAGTTTAACATCCATCAAGATTTCAATCCATAAATAAATAAAAATCTATCAAAACATGAAACATAAAAACTCCAGTTAATTAGTACCTAACATTAAACATACATATAATAAGTTCATAACAAACATCAATCACATGAAGGACCAATTGAAGGGTTAGTAGACTCAGTTCCTTCTTGTGGAGGAGGTAAAGACTACTTAGAGGATGTAAAACCAAGATTAGAAATGAGAGATCACAGCATTTTCCTATGTTGAAGGTTTATCAAAAGTGTCATAATATGCTCCTACGTATTCTCCATAGCTCCTTCGACAACAGAGTTGGTGGTAGGTGCACTTCCTAAAGAACCACCTATTTGAGAAGTAGAGCATGATGTAGAAGTCCTTACAAGTACACTAGATGAATGTGCCTATGACCCAAATCCATAGACCTTGTTTTTAGAAACATCTCCTATGGCTTCCACCCATATAGTAGCATCAAATGAAGGTTGTGATTCGAGCCATACTTTTCTGTAAGACCAGTCTTATATGCCTTTTGCAACCATATATCAGAATAAAATAAATATAAAATTATAAATAAATAAATATATCTATGTCATGAATGATATGCAAATAAAAGAATAATAAATTAATATATTAAAACATATATTAACATAAAGTATATGTATATATATAATTAAAAATATACACTAACTTTCTTGGATTTTGCATCCATAAACTTTTATGTCCCTTTCTTCTTATGGGTGCGCTCAAAAAGTGATGCAATAGTAGGTTCTACACTATTTTCTTGCGTCTACATCAAGTTATTGTATTATAAATATATTATGAATATAAACATCAATAGAAATAAAGAAATACTAAATAAATTACAATTCACCTTTTATGCGTCACAAAAGTAATGGAACCCCTTGAATGCTTGATGATTGAGCCTTCCTTTTGCTTTATTCGATTTTTCTGAGTAGCTTTAGACTTTTGCTGCCACTTATCTTTAAGCCAATGCCTCTGACATAATTCATCCCATATTTCTTATCTCATCCAACTTGGATGAACTTTGTCGATCGTGTCCACAAGTGTGGCTAGTGGATTCCTCTCCCTTAACATATCAACACATTTCTTTTGTGCCTTACTCATCATGCCTGCAAGTAGAGATTTGTTGATACTTACCCAATATTTTTTAATATTATAATCATATGCTGGAGACTATCTATACCTTGCTTATAAAACATATCAAAGGCTTATGCTATTTTATCATAATAACTTTGTTATGAACTAAGTAACAATTTAATATATCACCTCAAATCTGCGTAACAACTCATCTTTGGTTGTTGCTCCATTGAACCCCATAAAGGCCAAGCTTCTTTAAAGCATTGCTTCAGCCAAACACTCATCTGACGTAATACCTCAGGCTCGACAAATATATGCATTAAACATCAAGCAAATTAATCATATGAAATAAAAATAAAAATAGATATCAAATAAAAACATATAAATATAAAACTTACTTACTCATTTCTACTGTGATGAAAACTTTATCTGTTTCAACTGTTGGCTCAGAAGTAGGTTGGTTCGGACCTCTCGTATGTGTAGAGCTAATCAAACCTACACAATCAGGCACATGAGATGAAGGATTGGCAAAGGGCTCCTCCATGGGCACTGATCCATGTTGCTCAAAATGCGGAGATGTGTTAAATAGCATACTGGTAGATCATTGTGGGTATCTTCCAATATCCCCATCATGTTCATCTTGAAGCTATTATCGAGATACATCTCTTCCTCTACCACCCTTTCCACAAAGTCTAGATGCCCCACCACGTGTCATTATCCCTGTTGATATACAAAGGTTAGATGCATATATTAAATATCATGGATATAATTTAAGATTATATATATTTTATAATATAATACAAACCCACAATGTAAACATAGCACAAATAATCAAGATAAATATTTGATAAATTATTATCAAAATTATCCAAAATATAAATTATAAATAATCTACATTACATTGCAACTAAAATTAAATGTAAATAGCAACATTATACAAATCAATCATTATCACTATCAAACAATTCAAACTCATTTTCTTCCTTATTAGACTCATCATTGTCTTCAAATTCATCTTCTTCCTCATCTTTTGCATCCTCTTCTCTCTTCTTCTCTTTATTTCTACCACTGCTTCTTCTAATCTTTGTTGCAACTTACGTATCTCATCATCATTAAACATTTCATACTAAGAGAAATCAACTAGCAAATTTGATATGTCAAGATCTTCATCAGCTTGAACTATAGATAAGTCTGTGATCTCATCCTCTTGATAAATATCAATATCCGGAGATACATTGATATTACTTGTATCCATGGAAGGGATATTAAAGAAATTCCTAGCTTTAGCTTTACACACAGCCCACCAACCATCTGCCTCTCTCTACTCTTGCATGGATAAGTGGTGTAATATACTTATTGTGTCAATACAAAAGGCTCATTGGTATTCAATCATGATTTATAGCACACGTCCACGAGGCCATGATCATGATGCACTCTAATGCCTCTATCAGTATCATACCAATCGCATTTAAATAATACAACCTTGTTTGTAGCACCATAATAAGTTAACTCTAAAATATCAATTAATATGCCATAATAATCACGTTCAAAGTCATTGTAATAACTTCCTTTTACACACCCACACCACTATTCATTGTTTGTTTATTGATGCCATATTCAAGTGTGTGAAATTTGAAACTATTGACAAAATATCCTTTGAAAGTTGTAACTCCTGCATTTGGGCCTTGTGCTATATCCATGATACGTCGATCAATTCCATGCCTCTCACTCTTATTTTCAAGAAAAAATATCACAATCATGTAACTTAATGATCAATAATAAAGAAAACATATTACATAAAGTACATTGTCAACTAATCAAAATTTTTAATCATCTTGCAAACTCTCGCTCATGCAGTCTCTTAACTTCTACATCAGTTATTTAAGGTGAACATGCTCTGACATGCAACTCATATTGACTGTATTTATATTAGTTGCACATAGTTAGTCCAAATAATTTAATACCTTATATATATTATAAATTAAAAATGAAACACTTACTTTATAAACGGTCCAAGCTCTTCACAGTAAGCAATACATAAATATGTGCAGCATCATACTCATCAGTCATTAACCTATAAGATGCAATTATTTTCATCGGTCGTCCAGTATGTGAAAATATAGAAAGACATCCTGAAGGCCTCACATCTCCTCCATCATCATTTCATGGAACTCGAGTTAACCTTGTTTTATACCTCATGCTCAAAATAATATGAGCAAAAAGAGCTAATTTTTTGATAACATAGGCCTTGGATATTGGACCCTTGATAGAAGACATATTTCGTACCATTCTCTTCAAGTATAATATGTACCTAAACAACATAAATTTACTTATATAAGATGAAAATTAACAAATTATATACTAAAAATAAAGAATGGTATACCTCTCAAATAAATACATCCATCTAAATTGATTTGGTCCTCCAACTATTGCTTCATAAGTCAAGTGAACCGGCAAGTGTTCCATGAAATTGAAGAAAGCGAAAGGAAAAATTTTCTCTAACTTACATAAGGTTTCAATAATATTTTTCTCTAAGATTTTCATATGCTTAACCTAAATGACAGTGGAGCAGATATCTCGAAATCAATGACATAATTCGGTTATTGCATTCTATACTGAAGGTGGCACCATATCCCGAAAAGCGATAGAAAACAATCTCTCCATAAGTACGTGGCAATCATGACTCTTTAAGCTATAGAACATACAATCATCAACATTCCTACATCGAAATATATTTGAGACATAGCCATAGGGAAGCTTCAATTCCTTTAACTAGTTACAAATATTTCTTTTTTGTTCAGTGGTCAATGCATAAGAGGCTTTAGGTTTGCAAAACCTGTCATTATATGACTTCAAGTGCAAATGAGGCAACTCCCACAATATACTTCTTTTTACCCAATTATGTTCAACAACAAATCTAGGTAATTTTGTTTAACATGCTATGTGCCAGATGTGATATCTAAAAGCATGCATACTTTGTTTAATATTTCTTTGCTGGATAATAGAGGAGGGGTACATCTCTCTCAACTTGACCACGAGAAAAAGCATTCCGTTGTCTCCTATATTGATGATCAAGAGGTAAAAACTCACGATGATAGTCAAAAAATGATGTCTTGACATCATTTTTTAGGATGAATGCCTTAGTACACTCCATAAAATAAGGACATGATAGTCTCCCATGTGTGCTCCATCCAGATAACAAGCCATATGCAGGGAAGTCACTAATTGTCCATAGAAGTGCTGCTCTCATTTGAAAATTTTGCCTTCTACTCACATTATAAGTGATCACCCCCACTCTCCATAACTATTTCAACTCCTCAATTAGAGGCCTTAGAAATACATCAATATTCTTTCCTGGACTCTTCGGACCTGGTATCACCATGTTTAAAAAGTATACTATCACTTAAGACACATCCATGAAGGTAAATTATATACCATAATCAGAATAGGCCAACATGAATAAGGTGTTGATGGATGTCCAAAAAGATTGAATCCATTAGTACACAATCCCAAACGCACATTTCTTGGATCGGACGCAAAGTTAGGATGGATTCTATCAAAATGCTTCCATGCCTCACTATCACACGGGTGTGCCATAAACCCATCTGCACATCTATTTGAAGCATGCCAAGCCATATGTTGTGCTATTTTGATGACATAAATAACCTTTGAAACCTATCAATTAATGAAAGATATCGTAGTACTTTAAAAGGAACATTCTTTGCCTTTACACAACAATCATTTCTCCTAGATTTCCACCAAGCATGACCACAAATATTGTATTCTATCTTTGCCTTATCTTTTAAATAATATAACATACACATATTACAACACACATCAATCTTTTGATAGCCAAGGCCAAGCTTCCCCATCATTTTTTTTTTGTTCCATAGAAAATGTCTACTAGATTCTTATCTTCTGGTAACAAGCCTTTGATAATCGACAGAAGACAATCATAACAGTTTTCACTCATATTGAATTTAGACTTACAATTTAATTATTATGATATTACTAATAATTTAGCGTGCTTTCGACAACCCTTCCATAATGGCTCATCCGTTGCTCTGAGCAAAGAATAGACTTTCTCAGCATGTGGGACCGAACCTTTCTACTACCAACCTTCTATATGGATTAATATTATATTCTGAAGATTCTCCGACATGACTATAAGTCTCACCAATTGAAGTCCATACAGTATAGAGCTTATCAAAACCTTGATAGTAAAGAAACAAAAGAACTTCATCTCTATCACAAAATTTTAAGTTATGACACTTTGAACGTGGACATCTAATTTTATTTCCATCTACATGATTAGGTTGCAAAAATGCAAATTGAAGGAATCTTTTCACCCTTTCCTTAAATTCATTAGTGACATATCCATTTCTCAACCGATTATACATCCAATAGCGATCTCCTAACATGTTGTATCTTTATACCTATATAAAATTAATACATAGCCATCAATTTTATCAATCTATTTATCAAAAAGAAAAAAGAACATACACTTTTATTAAAAAAAAGGAACTTATATAATGAATAAGAAATAGAAGAGGTAAGGGAAGTATTGGAATTAGGGATAGACTAGCAAGGTAAGAAGCACATACTCACACACTATATTTCATCACATATTTTGTACTAGGAATAAAACATATTATGTTATTAAGCATTGATATGTGAAATATATATAGTATAATAGCAAAAAATTCAAGAGAAAAAATCTTTTTGTTTTAATAAAAGTAAGCATGATATGAGACTGCAACTAATCAAGCTCCCGGTAATCAAGAACAAAGGTGATGAACAGTTATGTCATTGCATCACATGTGAGGAATCTTGTTTGAGTTGCAAGTGCAGTGCATCCCACCATGTAATGGAATGCAGATGCCCAATGATCATGATATTGGAAGGTTGGCCTTCAGCTTATTGGCTTTGTTAGTTTCTGGTGTAAAATGATTGCATATGAATTCTTCTTTCCCTCAACTTTCCCTGAGAATCTCTGGAAGTCATGGTTTCGTAGTGGTTCATGACTTCTTGAATGATTCTATGTGATTTTTAAGTTATTAGCCAGCTTCATTTGCTTTGTTTCTTAGTTCTTTTTCTATTGGATAATCTTTCTGAACTTCTTTCCAGATCAGCAAATTTTGTTTGTTCTTAATATATGATAACTATTAGGAATTTAGGATGTTCCTGTGCCAATAAAATCTTGCGCATGATATTTCTTTTCCTATGCTCCTACCTATATATCCATGGGGATGGGCCATATATCCTTAATGTTTTAAGTATAATATTGCAATAAGATGAACTATTTTTCTCGCCTGATTGCAGGTTGTGGCAAGCTTGTGTTTCTGACTTCTAGTAAATTGCAAGAAATCATTTTAGCAACGAGGACAGACTGATCTCTACTGGTAGCTGAAAACCATTGGACTTAAGGAGAAAGAGAACCCAAGGAGTCACAGATCACCGAAAAATAGAATAAAACAAAACGAAAAACAAAAAAACTAGGACAGAAGGATCTTACAGCAATTTTTCATAGTATTTTTTTTCATTATTTTCTTGGTCTCCAGAGCCTTGATATCGATCGGTTTGGGTTTTTGAGTTTTAAGAGGAAAGATGTTCGGATATTCAGCGTCATGAGACGATCTTCGTGGGATCGCACGGTGCGGATCCACAGGAGCGTGGTTCTTCCTCCACCAAACTGTGAGGGAATGCGCGGCCCTGAAGACGTGAAGTCGTCGTTGGCTTCCCCAATCTAAGTCGTTCGTTCGTTCGTTCGTTCGTTGGCCCCAATCTAAGCCGTTCGTTCGTTGGCTTCATGAAGACCAAAGACGTGAAGAGGTGAACGAATGTGGAGTACGTCTTCGTTCGTTGGCCTCCCCAATCTAAGCCGTTCGTTCGTTGGCTTCATGAAGCCCAAGACGTGAACGAACGTGGAGCGTGTTCGTTCGTTGGCCTCCTCAGTCTAAGCCATGACCTCGAACGAACGTGGAGCGCGTTGGCTTTGGCCTCCCGATCTAACGAACGTGGAGCGTGAAGAGGCTTCCGTGGGAGGGGGAGGGGCGTTCACCAACGAACGAACGTGGAGCATGAATAGGGGGAGGGCGTTCGTTCGTTCGTTGGCTTTGGCCTACCCAATCTAATGAACGGGGGAGGCGTTCGTCCGGGCGTTCCAGCCAGGGAAAGAAAAAAGATTAAAAAAAAAAAAAAAAGCATGAAAGCGACAACAAGGTGTAAGCCCAGGTATTTCTTCAGCGAAAAAATTTTATATGATAAAAAATAAAAAAAATACAGCGGCTCAAGTTCATCTTTTTATTTATTTTTTTTTTTTTAGTATTTTTTAGTGACCCTATATTTAGTGTATTTTTTGTATTTTTTTATATTTTTAATGATAATTAAACCTGACATGGATTACTGATATCACTGCTGGATAGGGTTCAAGTTGGTTGCAAATAAAATATCGGGTTGACTCGTGACCCGACCCAACCCGACCTGACTTAAGCAATTGATGATGGCAGAGGATGGGAAGACGATGATAAAGCTGAGCTCCGATGGGAAGAAGTTCAACGTTGAGAAGTACCTATAAATAAAAATATATATTTTAATAAAATCAAAATTTATAATAACGAAACAAAATTTCATCATTATAAATAGATTTATAATGACGAAATTATTTTCACCATAATACCTATAAATAAAAAATTATATTTTTAGTAAAATCTAAATTTATAACTACAAAACAAAATTGGTTATTATAAATAGCTTTATAGCGATGAAATTTACTGTTCATCGTAATTCCTACAAATAAAAAATATTTTTTTTAAAAAAAATCTAAAGTAGGCATATAATAACATTTTATAATGATAAAAACTATTTGTGTCATGAAAAATATTTATTATGGCGCATAAGTTTGCCATAATAAGTCCAAACAATATTATGGCGAATTTAATTTATTTTTGTCGTTATAAGTAAACATATAGTGGCAAAAAAAATTTATCGTATAGATTTGCCACAAAAAGTTTCCTTTTTTGTAGTGATGGAAAGACGATGATAACGCTGAGGAGCTCCGATGGGAGGAGTTCGATGTTAAGAAGGCGACGACGAAGCAGTCGACAATGATTGAGAATATGATCAAGGATGAATGCTTCGAGGGTGGGATCCCCCACTTAAACATCACCGGTAGGTCTTTGTTAAGATCCTTGAGTATTAAAGAAGTATGCTGACTTCGCAGAGGCAAGCCTTCTGGCCATGATGGTAGGGCCACCACTAAAGAGGACATGGCTGCGTGGGACATTGACTATATCAATAATAAGCAGGATGTTCTCTCTATATCATGTAGGATATAGAGGTTTAATGATATGTAAAAAATAAATAAGATTTTTATCGTTACTTTTAAAGAAAAGAGGTCTTGAATATGAGTTGAATTTAATTTAACAAAAGTTATAGAATAGGATTAATTTGATGGCTACAACCCATGACTCAACTCAACCCGAACTAGATTCGAACCGGATCCATATTTTATGGATTGGGACTGGTTATGGATCTGACCTGACCTGAATGGCCCATTGGGTTAAGAAATTTGATCATGGATCCAACTCAATTTTTTAGTAGATTGAATTTGGGTTCAATATCAAGACTCGATTAAGGAATTGGATCAGGTTGGAATCAAGCATAACCCGGTCTGATCCTACACATTTACAACCCTAGGTCTAAGTGTGAGATTCGTCATATCAGGATAGTTGTTAGACCATCCAAAGATTTAGAGCTTCAATCATTTTATTCTCTAATTATTTATTTGTGTATATATATATATATATATATATATATTTGGAACGCATTCGAGAGGCAAGTTCCAAGCCTGTGGCAAGTTCTGTGCTTATTAAACGGTGCTCTATGGTGCACTTTAGTGGCTAGTTAAATAGTGTTATTTATTGGTTTAATAATAGCATGTGATATGCTACATGCTAGTTCGACGGAGCTCATTTATCGAGGTAAGTCATTTATGAGCTGCGCATCTTTGCTCGTTCGTTGGAAGGGTGGGGAGGTGGTGTGGAGTGAAGGGAGAGGTGGATATAGTTTATTTTTAGTTAGAGAAAGAATAGTGTTTTGATAAGATTTGAATGAGCTAGAGAGAGAGAGGGATGAAGGAATTTTTTGTTTAATTAATGATATTAAAAATCAATACATAATATTAATTTTACCTATGACTTTTATTTTATGCTAGTGAGAGAATCTATAAATGACATATGCTCGGTACAAGATTTTAAAATTACTAAAAATTTCTAAGAAAAAATCTCTCTCTAATATTATTTTTTATTTTTAAAAATATCTTACCTGGATCAATGGATTTATCCCTCGGTAAATCTCTAAGGGATCGAACTTTCCTTACAAATCTCTTACTAAAAATTATTTAAATAATTACTCACTGATCCCTTGCAAATTACCAAAGAATTTTTAAGGAATTTATCAAGAAAAATATATCCCTATCAAATCCCTTAGAGATTTCTTACTGAAACTAGATTTTGAATGTAATTTAAAATCCCTTGAAAATTCTCTTTCTAATCGCTTGGTAATTTTCTGAGGGATATATTCTTTGGTGATGTCCCTTAGTGAAAGGCTGATTTCTGGTAGTGTAATTATGTAAAAATGTAACATCAATAAGATCATCAATGTATAGCACTCTTGGCTTTCTCTGAGTTTCTAAACATATGCATAGCAAGCTACCATATGATCATGTACCTAACTGCTTAGAATGTGGCTTCCATCCATTAATTTAAACACAAGTACTTCTCATGGAAACCCAACATACAAATTGTTTGCCATTAGTGAATGACTTAAGATTGTCTCTCAAGAATTGTATTAGAGAGTTGATGTACAAAACAATACTGACCACATTTCATATTAAGATTAGTCAGATAGTTCGTCCAGGCAACATCAAGTTAGGTGGCTCACATTAAGCATGTACTAATAGTCTTTGCCAAATTCAAGAATTAGTAGAATTCTACAATGGAGTTGTGGGCTACAGTGACCCTTCACACAACTTGGTTTTTGAGTTTAATTCAAAGGAATTTATTTTGAAGGGTCAAGGAAGTGGTTATGTTGGAATGGTGGTTACAATGTTAGGTGGTTTTATAGTTATAATCTTAGTCAATGGTGGAGCTATCGGCAATACAAGAACGATGATCTACGAGGCTACTGAATTAAGGTCATTAGTCTCAAATGACTCGTATCTCTTTCAAAAAGGATGTTTCCATGGTAGAGGTAATAATACTAGCAATAGGGAGTGGATAGTGATTGGAATAGAATGGGAGGTATGGCCATTCACAAATGGCCTCTTAGCACCATCTCCACTTGCTTCTTCTTCAAGGCCTATGACCATGCCACCGTTGTTGGCCATGACATTGTCCCCTTCCACCTCACTCCCCTTCATTGTGATGTCGACATCATTGATGACCTCTACACCCTTGATAAGAAGTTATGGTGGTGCTCATACATATGCTAATGTAGTGCATGAGGGCAATATGATCTTTGTAGGCACGTCGTTTAAAATTTAATCGGAAGGAGGTTCAAGTTAGAAATAGTACTAGAGTATAATTTATTTGGTAGTTTTATGGAAGAGGTCATTGAGAAAGGAAGAGGCTCTTAGTATGAAAGTTTACGACGAAAAGCTAATAGCATAATTAATACATTCTTAAATAAGTAAAAAGGGTATTCTTGAAATAAAAATTGACAGATAGACTCAAAAATTTCTTTGCTTTCAAAATTATTAGTTATATATAATAAATAAGGCATCCAATTATAATAGGAAATTATGAGTCTAAACAATCAATGAAATTGATGAATCACTTTCATTATCATCAGTAATATAAAAAACTTCCATTGGATTGCTATCATTTATACCAAAAACAAACTACCTCCCCAACCATTTAGTCCACTGTGATTTCTCTTAAAATGTGAATGACCGTGAGAACAATAAGTAACAAAACATATGCCACAAGCACAAAGGAGTGGGATGATGATACACAGAAATGAAACAAAGATTGTTGCATTTAGAACCTAAACGGACTATCTAATTTATATAGGTTATAACTTCTCATCTGGCATCCATTTTTAGCATCTAGGGAGCAAAATGAATTTTTCATTGGGTAATAGTCTAAGATAATCTTTTTGCTTCTTTTAGGAAAAGAAAATGGACTAGAAAAGGAATTTAATTTATCTTTGGAGATTAAATCTTGCTAGAATAAATAGAGGTATTATACAATAATTTTATAATTAATTAATTAAAGAAAAATGGATCAAAAACCTTAATTTGAAAATTCTTTTACTTTCTTGTATGTGCATAGCTTTGCAATGAAGAAAAGCAATGCATGTGCCTTCTCAAAATACTTTTTAAGTCTTTATTACTTGCTCTATTTACTTTTCTTCTTTTTTATGAGTAATATGATCATAATATGAGATTAGTAGGATTTGAACCCTAAACCTCCTTTGAGAGGGCAAGTGCCTTAGGAGAGGGTTGCTTCCTAATCTATCTAGTTCATTTGATCTATATGGTTAAAGGTCAATACTCATACAAAATTATGTGTCACTGTACATGGCTATAGTAAGTCCATTTTCCTTTATTTTTAAAAATAAAAAATAAAAAATTTAAAGATGTGATACGATCATGACTTGGTCATGCATGGATATTCTAGTTATATTAAAACACTTGCTGAGGTAAAAAAAAAAAAAACACACACACACACACACAAAGGAAGTAATAGAGAGATGCATGGACACTCCATAATGATATGTACTGGTGTAATGTTCTGTGGAGCCATCAATCTGCCATTCTATTTTATCAAGGTAAATTTGTGCAACTTGATGAGCTACTCTATATCCAGATTTGTTCATGTAACCATAAGGGAGTGGATGGACCGATGAAGTAAACATTCAAATTGGAATGGTCATCTTTATGGATTTCGAGAGAAATATCAAGTCAATGGTTAGAGATGCCAACGGCTTGTTCCGACAGCAGTGACTTGGATCAAGTTCTAATGATTCCAGGGTTTCTAGAAGGCTATGATGCAGTTATATATATATATATATAATGGACTCCAGCTTTGAGCAAGCCTGCCATGCCAACCAACCAACCTGCTGATCATTATAAGTAAATAGTGTGGGCGGTACAATTCCATGTTATTGGACTAGCCAATCAAATCGCTTGGGCATTAATTAGGTCAAATAAATTATAATCTTTGCATTGATTGTTAAAGGACATTTCTCCTGCGCAACACTGTTGCCTAGGCATGGAGTTCAAGCTTGACAACTCCTTCAAAGCATGGATACAAAGACTAAAATTAAGGAGAGACTTCTGGCTTGTTTAATTACCAATGACTTGAAATTGCATTAAAGAAAAACAAGAGCACATTGAAGCTTTCAGGCAGCCAAGTAGGACTACTTCCATGGATATGCTGGCTTCTTTGAAGATTCCAAGAAGCATCAAGTATTAAACGAAAACGTGCTGTACATGATGGTAGAAATGAAACGAAGATCACCTCTCCAATCCAAGTTCATCAGCCATCACTCTCTGATGTTATCGTTGTATTTAATCATATAGATGCTACTTGCACTGGTGGGGCTGGCGGCTTTTGCTAGCTGCAATTGATCACCGAAGGTCTGGTTGTCTGGAGCGGGTCCTTCAAGAGCGACTTGGACAACGATGCTTTCCATCCATCAGGTTACGTACAGCTTTCAATTTTCAATTCCATCAGATGGCTCATGCTGGACAACGAACGAAATTAGGTGTATGATTCTTAAATTCTAGTGAAAAAGATCCTAAATTGAAACAATGTGAATGTATCATCAAATGAAGCTATGCATTACACATGATCTCATGAGCTTACTACTGATTAGTTTTTGCAATAAGGACTGAGCTAGGCAATAACTACTTTGATCTAACAATTAATATATGCATTAATTTGATGAGTCATTGTCTAACACTCTTCGATAGACACGTACTTGGAGTGATGGCACAGCTCTGATTTGATCTGGTTTTTTTTCCTCCAGGATACCCAGCATGAACTCAAGCCAATCAAGCTTGGCCTAGAATGAAACTGTGGACTAAATATTACTTCCATTCATGATATCGTGATGCCAGCCATGAAGCCCAACACACATGGTCCATTTCAACGACTGTTTGGTGCACATGTACGTAGCGGCTGCAAAGGGAGTAATGGTAGCAGTAACGATAGAGAATGATGGTTAATTTACGGAATAGTGAATTATGGTTTATGGAGACTTAACTGTTGCTTTTCACTTGGTTAGGAGAGATTTCGATCCTCACTCCTACAATGATGGAATGGTACTGATTTAGCTTTGGGCATCTGTTTTGAAGGAATGGGGATAGGTTCTCATGCTCCCTTCTGCCAGCTAGCTCTATGAAACATTTATGTACGAAACACCCAATGCAATGTATAGGAGTGATCAGGAGGACTTCTAAAAGCAAGGTTGCAAGTCCTTTCAACCCTTATGCGCTCCTCCTCCCTTACAGCTAAGGCGAGAGAACTTCCTACTGCTATCAAGAACACTCACATGCGAAGTTGGGGCCATGAATCTAGTACCGTACTGCTTTTGAGCATTTATAGCGCTTTAGTAAGGCGCTTTAGTAAGTTTTAATGCTTTTTTCCCTACTAAGAAACATTTTTTCCTCTTACACTTGATTTTCGCATTCTTTTAATGGCTTGCGTCGGCATCAATCGGCAAGATTGTTGGCTTGGGTGCCATGTCAGCATCCGCATAGGGTTTTCAGAGATAAAACTTTTGTAGCTCTGAGACTCTTGATATTTTTTATCCGTTATTAATTATCTATTTTATATGAAGATCAAAAGTATGTTAAGAGAAAGAGAGAACAACGATATGGAGCCTTCGTCTTCCTTTTTTCACAGTGCTACAGCTTAGGAGTATGAATGCACTGAAAACTCTGGTAACCCCTAACTACCGATGATCTGCTGCTTCTGTCGTTGAAATAAGATTTTTTTTGTTTATAATTCCTATAATTAGTATAAATAAACAAATAAACATCAGATAATTTAAAAAAATATAAAAAATATGCCTCAAAATATCACCTGGTACTGTTTCAATATGTTATTTATATGTGTCCTATTTTAGTCAGTAAATATTAAAATGAATTTGTGAAATTGTCCACCCATTAAACTGCCATGCCTTCTCTCTCTCTCTCTCTCTCTAAGGTTGAAAGAGGCTACCTGGCATGTGTTCATGGCATGCATGAGAGTACTTTGGGCTTTTGTTTTCCTTTCGCTGCCTGGGCTGCACGTCGGCCAGAAGCCAGCAAGTAGTCCACCTGGAAATGGAGGAGGGAAAGGTTCAAAGCATCTCGCATGAGGTGCATTAAAGACCTATCTGCTTGTTTCCAAGAAATCACTGCCCCTTTAGTTTCTTTTTTGTTCCCCTTTTTCTGCTGGTGTATTCCAGATTACTGCAAAAAAAAAAAAAAAAAAAAAAAAAATGAAGGAACCAAAGCTCAACCCATTTTCTGATCCACTCCGTATATAAACCTCGTAGCACGTAACGCTCGGCAGATGATTTTCTAACCGGAATCCGGATCCCTCACTCTATTATCTAAAAAGTCAAATCTAACGGCAAGTTTTCTCCTTCATTATCGAGTCTATAGACTAACTCAAATGCAAATCGTATTTTGCTTCAAGGTCACATCATCGATCCCATGGCCTTACCATGGTTACTAGAGCAGCGCAAGGGTTGTGGGGTAGGGGAAAGTCCAAAGGTCGCAAAAAGCCAATCCGACCAAAGGCTTTCGAATGTGAAACCAATTTGGATGAGAGGGGTTGAGATGGCGGTCTCCATCTATCGTCCCTTCCGTACAAGAACTGATCATGACCAGATGCCGAATGTTTGATAAATTCACACCTTGCACTCCAAACGAAAATTTTAGATTTTTTTTTTTTTTGGGCTACATCGATCCTTCTTCGTTTTAGCGCATGTCCGCAGGCCGGCCACGAAAGCCAAGGTCCTACGGGAATACAAAGTCAAACCCAAAACCCCTCTTGTTCCCACCAGTTCACTTCGTGGCACCGCTTAATTTCTCAATTCTCACCCACCCCTTCATCCCCATTGCACACACAGCGAGATGGCGTGGTCCATAGGATGATAAAATTTTGGTGGGGGATCGATCCTCCTCGCTTTTCCTTAATAAAAGAAAAAGAGATGGTCTCCAGGAAATATCCGCCAGATATCATTTTATGGAAGAAACATGCCCACAAACATTAATAAACCATTCAATCAGAAAGCTAAGAAAAAAAAGATGTAATAACTGAACACATTTTCTGGAGTCAGGACATGATATATCCTTCCTTGCCACACATCTCAAGATTACAATTCAGAACTGAACAAGGTTGAAAAATCCTAAAATCTAATCTATGTGACATCATCACCCAAGATACAGAAGCCCTTACAAACTAGAGATAAGATTTCACAAAAGGCCCGATAGATAATAATTATTCTCGAACACCACCGAAGTTAAACTTGTATAACATTGCCTATGTGGATATTTAGAATTTACATTTCCTTTGCATTGATGGGTCTTTTTGTAATCAAAATCAGTACTTCCGAGGCCTACACAGAAAAGAACCAGAAACCCAGTCCAAAAGCACTTGCATGTTTTAGATCAGCTCAGAGTATCAACTACGGGCATGTCAATTAGTTCCACCTCCCCTTGACCAAAACCTTCATCCATTAGCCAGGTTTCAATCAAGGAAAGTGGGGCTTGAGCTTCTGATGAGCTTCGCTTCTCACCTTGGAAGAGGCTTGTATCAGACATCTCAGGCGTCGAGGAGACAAAATTGAGCAACGATTCAAACACATTTAGCGATACACTGCGGTCATTGTTGGCCACGCTGAGTGATTCCTCGCTCGAGGATGAGTCGGTCACAACTGCCTTGTTGATCGAATGTTGTGTAGACTCTGAATTGGCTTGAGCAAAGCTTGGCTTGGGTGGATTCTTCATCCACCCTTCGAGCAATCGAGATATATTTTCAGTACTTGATGCATAGGTGTTGTCGATGATGATGTTGCCAGTTGGCTTGGTTTTGTAAACGAGAGGCGGCCATTTGAGGGCTTTAATTCAGTTAGGCAACTGGGCTGGTCTAAAGACAATGCCTCTCTTAAAGCTTGCTTGGCCGTATGGATGTCAGTTTGGAGCCTCCTCTCCCACAGGCCTTTAGAGAAGGATTGATAACTTGAAAGCCCGCCACTCGTCGGGCTACCATCGCCTGCTTGAACCTTCTTTAGCTTCTTCTTCAGATGGGTGTTCCAGTAGTTCTTGATGTCGTTATCTGTTCTCTCTGGGAGATAAGAAGCTATGGCTGCCCATCTAACACAACAATATGGCCAAGTAAGCCTAGGTCCAAAGAATCTCTTATTATATGATAAGATCGAAGTATCAACTTATTGGTGAACACAATTAGGAAAGCTCATGTCTTAATTAAGATCCTAATTAAAGATTTTGGATATGAATGTTTGGTGGTTTTTTTACCTATTGCCTAGAAGAGCTTGGAGATGGATTATGAGCTTCTCCTCTTGTTCTGTGAAGTTGCCTCGCTTGATCCCTGGCCTGAGGTAATTAGTCCATCTTAGTCTGCAGCTCTTGCTGCATCTCATCAGCCCTGACAAACACGGCAGAATTTAATAAACAAATCACAACATAGTCGAACAAAACTAGCTAGATGCTAAAGACCATCCTTCTAGATCTAGAGTTCTAGACCCTCTAGATCCAAACTAAAGCAAGGCCTCGGTTAGTAACTAACTCACCATGTAGGAGAGATCGAAGGAAAACACAAGAGGATATTAGAACATAGAAGCCACAAAGCTAGACGGTTCATGACTAGTAGTAGGCTGAGAGAGAGAGAGAGAGAGAGAGAGAGCTTCCAATCAAAGGAATTGATTGCTGTACTAAGAAGCTAGATTGGCCTTTTAATTTGGATGTGATGAGAGGGCATCATGTCGAAAGGGCAAGCAGAAGGGAGTGGAAGAGAGGAGGAAGAGCTCACCAGTATTAGTAGGCACGGCCCTCCAGTTCGCGGGACCATGCTCTTGGATGTAGGAGACCAAGATGAGGTCCTCTTCGGGAGTCCACGGCCCTTTCTTCACTCCAACCTTATCACAACAAGGAGGTCTTCCCATGTCCCCTTCTTTCTCCTTGCTCTTCTCTGTATCTATCTAGAAACGACTCAAGGGATATAAATATACAGGAGTTCTTTTCTTTCGTTTTCTTCTCTTCTTCCCCCTGTTTTCTCTCTTCCTGGGAGAAATCAAAGACGAGGGTCCAAGGTAGAGGTTGCCTCTCATATATATAGACGGAAGAGACTTGGGGAAAGGGCGCACTCAGTGGCCGCTGACCCAAAAGAAGTAAAGGAAGAAGAGAAGAGGCTTCGAATAGAGGAAGGAGTCATAAGATTACAGCAAGGAGCATTTACTCCAGAAGGGCTCTTCAGTGGCCCCTTCTCTCTCTCTCTCTCTCTCTCTCTCTCTCTCTCTGCCCCCTGCCTTACAAAACCGCGTGCATTGAATGAGTTTGCACCGGGGGAACCCTAGCATGGAGCTTTACCTTTTGCAAGGCCTCTCGAACTTATCCCAAACTCTACTGCTTAGAAATGAAGTGGAGAGGAATCGAGAGAGACCTGCTGCAGGAACCCTCGAACTCATCCCAAACTCTACTGCTTAGAATAAATGAAGTAGATATATATATAGAGAGAGAGAGAGAGAGAGAAAGAGAGAGCGAGCGAGCTGGCAGAGTCCTAGTTTTTACGTTAAGCGAGGATGTTCTAAAGCATGTCATCATCCCATGGTTGAGTAATATGATGCGATTCCACTACACTGGGGTATGATGTGATGATTCTCGGCGGCTCAGTATATAAATAGTTCATTATTCCTACCATCACTTTGCTCATCTTAACTCAACTCACCTAAACCTTTTTCCAAGGATTGGCTCTGTTTCCTGCTCCCTTCATTCTACTATTCAGATCTAATATATTAAATTATAAATAAATATTATTATTTTTATAATTTTATTTATTAATATTTTATATTTTATAATTTTATTACATGATATTAATTAAATAATTATTGATAAGATAAGTGAAATGGTTTCTTTTTCAAATAAATCGACGCTGATTTTGAATCATTTCTACTGTCATAAAGGACAATAGAACAAGGCCAAAATTTAAAATTTGTATTTTTTGAACACAAATAATATTAAGTTCTTTGAAAATTTTTCGGACACTGAGCGTTATATCATGATTTTTGTTTTTAAAATCCATTACAGTTTAATGTGCCAATGTACGCATGCATGTACGTTGTGGACTGGATTAATGCATCGTATTAATTCATCTAATTCATAGATCGTTAGTCAATTCATCTATACCACTGAACTCAATTATTTTTTCTCTACTATCACAATGGGCTTATAATCCTGTCCCTAGGTGACTCCAAACCATGCTTTCTCATGAGTAAAGTAACCAACAATTTTAGCACCAGATATACTTTGAAACATTCTTTTTCTAAAAAATCTTCAAGTATTGTTAAATTTTAATTTTTAAAAATATAAATAATGATATTTATATACTGAACACTTAGGATCCTGATCTATAATTACTGTCAACATGCAATCAATACATTAATTATTAATGTATATAAAGATAAGATATATCAATAATTATTTGATATATTGTCAAATATTATTATTTGCATGTTGGTGTCAAGCCTTAGGTCGCCAAGGATAGCAGAAACCTTGACTCATAACTTGATTTTAGAATTATAAATTTGGGATGAGTGAGGACTAGAGGCCTCGATCATCCTTATTCTATTTGTATTATTATATTTTTACACTAATTATTTAAAAATTACTCTCCAATGAAGATGAAACTGTAAAAGAAAAGGTTTTGATATTGAAATTGATCATACATAGCTTTTTCAAAGCCTAATTGAGTCTAACAACTTAATCCAAGTTTTGAGTAACTCAGCCAAACTTGCCGAATCAAGTTGACTAAACTGATTTTTGAGTTGACTAGATGTTCAAGTTGATCTACATGATACTACCAATAGCCTAGGTACATATAATTCTAAAATTTAAAACAAATCAAATTAAATTTTGTATATTTTCTTGTATAATAAGTTTTGAGTCATTTGGGTCACTTATTACTTGACTTGATTTAATCTGATACAAAAAAATTTAGGTCATTTTCGGTTCGGATAAAAGAAAACAAAGGTGGGTTAAGGTCAACTTCACCAATCAAGCCAAATTTTTGTTACTTCTAAACTCATTTGTTAAACTAGTCACATCAAGTTAAATATGTTTAAAAGTTAAGTAGATTTTTAATGTATTAAATGAGTTTAAAGTAGGTTAAGCAGGTAGGTTGAACAGGTTAAATAGATTTTAAACATGTTAAATAAGTTTTAAATAGGTTGGGTCATGATTTGACCTAATTATTAAATGAATCAAAATAAATTAAATAGATTAGAGGTCTAAAGTTGAATTTGACCATTTAATAATTGATATAGATACCTTGACTTATTTATTGGGCAAAATGCTACACCAAAAGCTGTTATAGGTTGGATTGATGGGTCAGGTCATCAATTGATATAGTCCTTCCTTGGAGCATTTGGAGCATTTATATTATAATAGTAGAAATCATTAGATTGCTTACATAGTTAATATTTTAATATTTTATTTTTTTACTATGCAATACAGTTGATGCTAATGAAACGGGATAAATAATGAAAATAAAAATATATTTTTTAAGTTAAATATTATTAAAAAAAATCAACATTAATAGCTTTGAACACTCTTAAAGAGGAGATAAAAGTATAGTATTAAGCATAACTTTACTTTTTTTATTTGTAAGATTAAGTATATTTTTCATATTTATTCATTTTGTTCTATAATTGATAATTTAACATTGATATTTATTTAATTTTTAAAATATATTTTTATGAACTATTACCTAATTATAATATTTATAAGTTTATAACTATTATTCTATTAATATCTAATTATGCTGTAAATTTATGTCTAAATTCTTCAACATTTAGAGTAACAAATGAGTAAATAAAAAAAAAACTAAACTAATCATTCATAAATCACTTAAAAAGAATAAGAAAAAAGAATGTACATTGAATTCTTAAAAAGAAAAATTAAACTAATCCAAAATATTTCATGAATTTGCCCTAACATATTTATTTAAGGTTGACATTTAGCTTCAAATAACTTTAACTCAAAATAACCCGGCATGAAATGATCTGATCCAGTCAAATCGGTTGTCATCTCTAAATGAGTTACATGGATTAGATCAATTTTTCTCTTTAATAAAAAGCAAGATTCAAATATAAACTTATGATCCGATTATTAAATACGTTGAGATCGATTTGACAACGTTTTGACCCAACAAGTATTTGATCTGGTCTATATATGACCCATCCTGGATTGCCACTCTCTTTTCTCTTTGTATGGAGGAAACCATGAGGGAAGGATCCCACCCCATAACATTTGTTAGAGTCAAAGTTGGATTGCCACTCCTATCTGTGAACAAAACCACTTTTCAATTTTCATATATTTATCAAAATACCATCTCAAATAATAGCCATCTTTTGTTTTGGGAAAGCTTTTCCTCTTGTCCGTATGCAAGTACTTTATAACTCAACATTGAAATAGTTTTAACCATCACAGAACTCATGATTCCCAAGCCTCGATCTTTTATAAACTTCCATGCGTTATAGGCTAAAATTTGTTAGGTAATATTTGATAAAAAAATAGCTATCTCTGAATAAGTGTATGAGATAGAGTTTATTCAGGAGATAGTTGAAGAATAACCAGTTTTTTTATAATAATAATTTTACCCTCAAAGAATAAGTTTAGAAAAAAAGTTACTCATTCATTCTCTAGAGAATAAGTTCAGAGGGTAACCCATGGGTTCCCCTTTAGTTAACTTTTTTTTCAGCTATCCTTCGTAGTTAGCTTTTAAGAATAAGAGAGGATATCCAAGATATCCCCCTTATTCCCTATTTTAAACACACCCTTAGTGAGGTTACTAAAGAACATCTTATGAGCAAGACCTTTAGTTACACCACTTGGTATGCTGCATGGATTTTAAAGCTTCAACTTTTTTTTCACCCAGCCCATGGGTGCCTCCATTGGTGTTGTTGAACTAAAAATTAAGAAAAATAGTGGAAGAGAAGGAGTTTTCTTAGCGATCTTCACTCCGTTTCAAATTCTCTAACCTCCCCTCTACCATCTACCATCTCTTCAATTCCAAGCTTTCCAATGCCAATCTCAAGCATCCTTGTTCTTTTATCTTTCTCCTTTTTTCTTGATGAAACCTTGTGGTTAATAAGAGCTTCATCGGCCAAAATCTAATCATACTACTTTCCTCTTATTTCTTCTCTTCTCCCTTTGTGGAACTTGGCAGTCAATGTACCACCATCGATCCCTAATACAAACTTCTTGGTGTACTCATACATTCCTAGTATATACTTCATTGATGCACACAAATTATTTTCATGATACATGCCTTGCAGTATCGATACATACCTCAAAGTGAAGTAATTCATAATCTAAATCATTATTTTTCTAATATGATGTGTCGAAGTAACACACGTAAGCATACACACTCGAAACAATTCATTAATACATTTAGTGCCTTATCAACTTTATTTTATTAACATTCATAAAATCAAAGTAATGCATAGTGATGACGCTCGATCACCCCTTCTGGACATCGAGAACGGAGGCTCTTCTTCTTCACCGAATCGCCTGCAAAGAAGTCCGAGATCGGAGAGGGTTCTCCGATGGGACCCTCAGACGCCCAAGTCAGTGACAGAGGTCACAGCAGAGAAGGAGCTCGAGAGAGCTCTTAAGGAGGAAGAGGTCTCAGAAGGATCAGGTAGTTCCTTTGAGAGTTAGGGCATCGAGTGTGTAAATATGCGTTATAATGCCTTACCCGATTCTCGACGTAGTTTACCCTTTTATAGGGGATGACGTTGGCACGATCACGTGGGTCTGCGTCCCATCAGCCGACGGGGCCGTTGGATTATCGGATCTGGTGCTATCGGGCGGCGCATGTTGGCACTGCGGAGCGCATCGGCGCTGTCGGGTGGCGCGCTTCGGGCGCTGTCGGGCGGCGCGCGTCAGAGGAACGGATTCTTAAGCTGCTAGGACTAATCTAGCGGAAACCGGGGGTCCCGTCTTATCGGGGCCGAGCTGGGTCGACCTGAGATGGCTGGGGCCTATCCCGCCGGCAAGGCAGTACCAGGGTGGGGCCAAATCGGCGGGACTGAAGACGTCGGGGCCGAGTCGGGCCGGCCTGGGATGGCCTTGGCCGACTCGGTGGGACTGGAGATGCCGGGGCCGAGTCAGGCCGGCTTGGGATGGCCTTGGCCGACTCGGCGGGACTGAAGACGCCGGGCCGAGTTGGGCCGGCCTGGGATGGCCTTGGCCAACTCGGCGGGACTGGAGACGTCGGGCCGAGTCGGAATGTGCTGGGGCCGGCTAGCTAGAAGACGCCGTGGCCGGCTAGCAACGTGCCGGGGCCGGCTAGCTGGAGACGCCATGGCCGGCTAGCAATGTGCCTGGGCCGGCTAGCTTGAAGAGGTCGTGGCCGGCTGGCAACGTGCCGGGGACGGCTAGCTTGGAGACGCCGGGGCCGGCTAGCAATGTGCCAGGGCCGGCTAGCTTGGAGACGCCAGGGCTGGCTAGCAATGTGTCGGGGCCGGCTAGCTTGGAGAGGCCGGCCTTGGCAGGTGTCGACTAGCAATGTGCCGGGGCCGGCTAGCTTGGAGAGGCCGGCCTTGGCGGGTGTCGGCCTTTGGTGTGCCGGCCTTGTGGGGCCGGCGCTAGAGCCTGTCGTCCGGTGTCGGCCCTTGGGTGTGCTGGCCTTGTGGGGCCGGCGCTAAAGCCTGTCGTCCTTTGGCCAGCGATGGATGCTGGCGGTGGAGGCCGATGCCGAAAGCTGACGCTGGAGGCCGACGTTGGAAGCCGACGCTGGAGGCCGACGCTGGAAGCCGACGCTGGAGCCGACGCTGAAGCCGACGTTGGAGGCCGATGCTGAAGCCGATGCTGGAGCCGTCGTTGGAGTCCGTCAGCCTTTGGCTAGCGTTGGAGGCCGTCGCTGGAGGCCGTCGCTGGAGGCCATCGCTGGCGGCCGTCGCTGGAGGCCGTCGCTGGCGTTAGAGTCTGGGCCTTTGGGGCTGTCCAAAAATTTTATTTTCCATGGGGTCAACTGGCCCCATCAAATGCCCCCCACACTCCTTGAGCTTGCGTGCCCCGCGTTGGCTAAGCGAAGGGAGTGTAGGACTTTTACCTTGGCACCTTGCGCCGCTTTGGATGGACGTCTGTGTGCCTTCTTTGGCCAGCTGAGGGTGGCCAATAATCCTTCCCCAGCGTGAGGATCGGGAGTGAACCCCGGAGGGTGACCTGAGAGCGGGGCGTCGTCAGGTTCCTTTTGAACCGGCTTGGGGGTTTGTGTTCCGCCCAAGTGGCGACTCAGCCGGATACGGAGCCTTTAGGGCCTTAACCAACTCGAGGGCACCGCCGTGCCGGGGCCGAGTGGTGTCCCGTGGGCCATGATGCCAGTGAGCTCCTTTTGAACCAGCCTGGGGGTTTGTGTTCCGCCCAAGTGGCGACTCAGCCGGGTACGGAGCCTTTAGGGTCTTAACCAACTGGGGGCACCGTCGTGCCGGAGCCGAGTGGTTTTCCATGAGCCGCGATGCCAGTGAGCTCCTTTTGAACCAGCCTGGGGGTTTGTGTTCCGCTCGAGTGGCGACTCAGTCGGGTACGGAGCCTTTAGGGTCTTAACCAACTCGGGGGCACCGCCGTGCCAGAGCCAAGCGGTGTCCCATGGGCCGCGATGCCAGTGAGCTCCTTTTGAACCAGCCTGGGGGTTTGTGTTCTGCCCAAGCGGCGACTCAGCCGGGTACGGAGCCTTTAGGGCCTTAACCAACTCGGAGGCACCGCCGTGCCGGGGCCGAGTGGTGTCCCGTGGGTCGCAATGCCAGTGAGCTCCTTTTGAACCAGCCTGGGGGTTTATGTTCCGCCCAAGTGGCGACTCAGCCGGGTACGAAGCCTTAGGGTCTTAACCAACTCGGGGGCACTGCCGTGCTGGGGCTGAGTGGTGTTCCGTGGGCCGCAATGCCAGTGAGCTCCTTTTGAACCAGCCTGGGGTTTGTGTTCCGCCCAAGTGGCGACTCAGCTGGGTACGGAGCCTTTAGGGTCTTAACCAACTCGGGGGCACCGCCGTGCCGAAGCCGAGTGGTGTCCCGTGGGCCGCGATGCCAGTGAGCTCCTTTCGAACCAACCTGGGGGTTTGTGTTCCGCCCAAGCGGTGACTCATCCGGGTACGGAGCCTTTAGGGACCCCAACTCGGGGGCACCGCCGTAACGGAGCCGAGTGGTGTCCCATGGGCCGCGATGCCGGAGCTCCTTTTGAACCAGCTTGGGGGTTTGTGTTCCGCCCAAGTGGCGACTCAACCGGGTACGGAGCCTTTAGGGTCTTAACCAACTTGGGGGCACTGCCGTGCCGGGGCCGAGTGGTGTCCCATGGGCCGCGATGCCAGTGAGCTCCTTTTGAACCAGCCTGGGGGTTTGTGTTCTGCCCAAGTGGCGACTCAGCCGGGTACGGAGCCTTTAGGGTCTTAACCAACTCGGGGACACCGCCGTGCCAGGGCCGAGTGGTGTCCATGGGCCGCGATGCCAGTGAGCTCCTTTTGAACCAGCCTGGGGGTTTGTGTTCCGCCTAAGTGGCGACTCAGCCGGGTATAGAGCCTTTAGAGTCTTAACCAACTCGGGGGCACCACCGTGCCGAGCCGAGTGGTGTCCCGTGGGCCGCGATGCCAGTGAGCTCCTTTTGAGGGACTTGTGCAAGGGAAGACAAACTGTGTCGCCAGAAAGGACCTTTTCTTATTGCCTATGCCTGGGAGTACATTATTGATAATATCGGCGGAGGTTGTCCGCATTCCAGGTACGTGGAATGGGCTTCCCGTCAAGCTCTTCTAGTTTGTATGCCCCCCGGTGGAACGCCTCGGCGACATGGTAGGGACCTTCCCAGTTGGGGGATAGCTTGCCCCCCTCGGTAGGCTTTGATACCTCGGCCTTTCGTAGCACCAAGTCTCCGCGGCAAAAAACCTTGGGACGAACCCGGGCGTTGTAGTACTTGGCCGCTCGCTGGCGAAAGGTCGCCATGCGCAGTCTCGCTCTGTCATGCACCTCGTCGATGAAGTCTAGGTTGGCCCGAATCAGTGCGGGGTTGTCTTCCTCACTGAAGGACTCCACACGTGGACTGGGCAATCCGATCTCGACGGGGATGACGGCCTCGGATCCGAAGGAGAGGCTGAAAGGAGTTTCGCCCGTCGGGGCTCTGGGCGTTGTGTGGTAGGCCCATATCACACTGGGGAGCTCTTCTACCCAGCGTCCTTTGGAGCCGTCTAGGCGAGTCCTGAGCCCTCTGAGGATGGTGCGGTTCATGACCTCAGCCCCCCGTTGGTCTGGGGGTGGCCGACGGAGGTGAATCGGTGGTGAATGCCTAGCTCCTCGCAGAAGGCTTTGAATGCCTCGTTGTTGAACTGGCGACCGTTGTCCGTGACGAGGGTGTGAGGCAAGCCAAAGCGGCATATGATCGACTTCCAGAAGAAAGCCTTAACTTTGCTCTCCGTGATTTTGGCCAACGCCTCGACCTCGACCCACTTGGTGAAGTAGTCGATGGCGACCAACAAGAATCGCTGCCTGAAGCTGGGGGGAACGGTCCAAGGATGTCCATTCCCCACTGGGCGAAGGGCCACGGAGCCGAGAGTGGGCTCAGCGGGCAGGCGGCTGACGCTGGATGTGCGCGTGGCGCTGGCAGCCGTCACCTTTGAACTAGCTTGGCCGCGTCCTCCTTCATAGTGAGCCAGAAGTACCCCTGACGGAGAGCCTTCTGGGCCAAGGATCTGCCCCCCAGATGATTCCCGCAAATGCCCTCGTGGATTTCTCTGAGGATGTAGTCGGCGGGGGGCCTACGCACTTAAGCAACGGGTAGGAGAATGACCTTCTGTATAGGCGCCCGTCGAGGAGGATGAACTTGGAGGCCCTCCACTTGAGCAATCTGGCTTCGTTGCGGTCGTCAGGGAGGGTGCCGTCGGTGAGGTAGCGGACATAGGCGTCCATCCATGTAGGTTCGGGGTGAGCGGGAGGACTTCCTCCCCGCCCTCTACACTGGGCCTTTCTAGATATTCGATGTAGGCGTCCCTTGTCAGGCCGTCGGCGGAGGTAGCCAGTCGAGAGAGGATGTCGGCCTTTGCGTTTTCGCTTCGGGGGATGTAACTGATGCTGAAGTAGGCAATGAGGAGGTCAAGAGTTGAACCTTTTTCAGATATTGCGCCATAACGGGTCGCGCGCCTCATACTCTCCGTTGATTTGCCCGGAGACGAGTTGCGAGTCCGTGTAGGCTCTGAGGTGCTTTGCTCCAACCTCCTGGGCTAATCTTAACCCGGCCAGCAGGGCTTCGTACTCCGCTTGGTTGTTGGTGGCTTCAAAAAGAAATCTCAGGGCGCACTCGGTTCTTTCTCCTTCCGGCCCGGCAAGAATGAGGCCGGCGCCACTCCCTTGAGAATTCGATGCGCCGTCCACGTGGAGGATCCAGGTCTCTCCATCATCCCTCGGCTCGGGCCTGGGCTGCTCCCCAGGACCTCCTTGAGATCTTCTTCCGCCCAAGTGCACTCGACCAGGAAGTCGGCCAGGACTTGGGACTTCAAGGCCGGTCGTGCTTGGAAAGAGATGTCGAATCCCCTAGCTTGATGGCCCATTTGGCGAGTCGACCCGAAGTATCCGGACGGGCCAGGATGGCTCGGAGAGGTTGGTCCGTGAGCACCACGATAGGATGGGCTTGGAAATACGGGCGAAGACGCCGGGCAGAAACTATCAAGGCGAAAATGACTTTCTCTGTTTTGGAATACCTGACCTCGGCGTCGTGCAGGACCTTGCTCACGTAGTAGACTGGCCTTTGGGTTCCGTCAGCGTCAAGGCGCACCAGGACTGAGCTGACGGCTTCTGAGGAGGCGGCTAAGTAAAGGAAAAGACTCTCCCCGTCTCTCGGCTTGGAGAGGAGCGGTGGGGAGGACAGGAACGCCTTTAAGCCGTCGAAAGCTTCCTGGCAGTCGTCCGTCCATGCAAAACCGTTCACCTTCCGCAGGGCCTTGAAGAAAGGCAAGCACCTCTCTGCCGATCTGGAGAGGAAACGACTCAGAGCCGCTATCCTTCCCGTTAGCCGTTGCACTTCCTTCTTGTTGGACGGCGGCCTCATGTCAAGTATGGCACTGATCTTCTCTGGGTTCGCCTCGATTCCGCGCTGGGTCACCATAAAGCCCAGAAATTTACCTGCCGTGACCCCAAAAGCGCACTTCTTAGGGTTCAGCTTGACTTGGAAGCGACGGAGGTTGTTAAAAGTTTCTTCCAGGTCGAGATGTGGTCGGCGGCACGGGTGCTCTTCGTCAGCATGTCGTCCACATAGACTTCCATGTTCCGGCCGAGCTGGTCCTGGAACACCTTGTTCATCAGCCTTTGATAGGTCGCTCCCGCATTCTTGAGGCCGAAAGGCATCACCTTGTAACAGTAAATGCCTTTCTCTGTCACGAAGGAGGTGTGCTCCTCGTCGCTGGGTCCATCCTTATCTGGTTGTATCCGGAGAAGGCGTCCATGAAGCTGAGAAGCTCGTGACCAGAGGTGGAATCGACCAGCTGGTCAATTCTTGGCAAGGGAAAGCTGTCTTTTGGGCACGCCTTGTTGAGGTCGGTGAAGTCTATACATATCCTCCAGCTCCCGTTTGCCTTGCGCACCATGACTACGTTGGCCAGCCAGCTTGGGTAGTGCGCCTCCCGGATGTGGCCGGCGCTGATCAGCTTGTTGACTTCTTCATCAATCGCCCTTTGTCGGTCGGGGGCAAAGCTCCTCTTCTTTTGACGGATTGGACGGTGGCGCGGGTCGATGTTGAGCTTGTGGTGATGACCTCCGGAGGGATGCCGGGCATGTCAGACGCTGACCAGGCGAATACGTCCGAGTTAGCCCGCAGGAAAGCTAAGAGGCGCTCCCGGTCTTCCAGGGAAGGAGTCCGCCCACACGGACGGTCCTTGCTGGGTCATCGTTGAGAGGGAAAGTCAGGAGGTGCTCGGCGGGCTCCCCTCCTTTGGCGGAATCTCTAGGGTCGATGCCTCCAGGGCCGGGTCGGCCTCCAAAGGGCTTGACGCCGCATGATAGCAAGGTAAGACCGGGCTTATCTCCCCACGCATTTCTCCAACTCCCTCGCTGGTGGGGAACTGCACCAGTAGACGTCGGGTGGAGATAACCGCGTCCAAAAGATTCAGGCCGGGACGCCCAAGAATGGCGTTGTATGCCAAAGGGACCCTCACGACTAGGAATTTCATGATCACGGTGCTTTGGCATGGCGGGGTTCCGGCCGTCACAGGCAAGGATATTTCCCCTCAACCCTCACAGAATCTCCGGTGAATCCGACTAGCGGGGTCGCCACGGGCTGAAGGGAGTCAACAGATAAACCCATCCGAACAAAGGCGTCGTAAGTAAGGATGTCAGCTGAGCTGCCACTATCAACTAAAATCCTTTTTACAGGGTGTTTGGCGATCGTCATAGCGACGACTACGCCTTCATTGTTTACATTTTCCATTACAGCAGTCTCCCCCGGGGCATTACATTATTTGGAGCATCCTCCCCCCTCGGCCGCTTGGACGCAGAGGCTGACCCCCAGGACACCATCCCGATCCGCTCCGTGGGAGTGTTGTCGACGGCGGCTTGAGCTGGTGGAGGCCCCATGATGGCCGGCAGCGGCTGTGGCGTCTTCTGGACGTACTTGCCGAGGTAGCCCCGTTGGATGAGCTCCTCGATGGCCCGCTTCAAGCTGTAGCAGCTGTCGGTGTCGTGGCCGTAGTCCCGGTGGAATCGACAGTAGCGGCTTCTGTCGCGGGATACACCTTTCTTCATGGGGGAGGACGTTGAAGGTAGGGCTCGCCCTCGATCTCCATCAGGATGTGGGATCGAGGGGCAAGGAGAGGAGTGAGCTTACTCTCGTCGGGGACAGGGCTTCGGCGCCTGTTGTCGGACCGGCGAGGTGGGTCGGATCGGCGATGTCGAGGAGGTCCGCTCGGCTCAGGGCGAGCGGATTTGTGGCTGGAGCCCTTCGAAGACTCCCGGCGGTGAGGTCGGCTTCATCTGCCCGGATGTACTTCTGGGCCCGGAGGAGGAGGTCGGAGTAAGAGCTCGGGGGCTTCTTGTCCAGGAGAAGGTGAAGCGGGACGGAAGGAGTCCCCGCTTCAGCGCCAGGGTGGCCACCGCATCATCGAGATGGTAGACCTCGAGGGCGGCGGTTTTGAATCGGGACACAAAGTCCCGCAGGGACTCTCCTTCCTTCTGGCGGACGGAGAAGAGGCTGTCCGCCACCCTTGGGATCCGGCGGCAGGCGTCAAAGTGGGCCAGGAATGCCCTCTCCAGCTCCCGGAAGGAGTCTATGCTGTGGGGGGACAGGCGTGAATGCCACGCACGGGCGGCCTTCCGCAGGTTGCAGGGAAGGCCTTGCAGAGAAGGGCGTCTGAGGCGCCCTGGACTTGCATCATGGCCTTGTAGCTCTCGAGGTGGTCGAGAGGGTCGGTCGTACCATCGTACGGGTCCACCTGGGGGAAGCGGAACCTGGAGGGAACCGGTTCCTCCAGTATGCGCGGGTGTAAGGAGGACGAGTGTCGAACTCTTCCTCCGGCTGATGGTTGATCTTCCTGGCGAGCTCGTCGAGGCGCCGGTTGTACTCCTCCAGGCGTTCCTCCGCCTGGCGGTTGATCGTCGGGCCCTCCGAGATGGCTCGGAGGAAAGAAGAAGAGGAGGCAGAAGATGGAGACGGAGTCGGGACTTCCGCCTGGGTTCCTCGTGATGATGTGGCTTGGGAGGAAGCTCGCTGGGGCCGTGGTCAGGGGACCGTGGCCGCTTGGAGGGCTCGCGCGAGGCTTCCTAGGGGAAGCTTGACGTCGGCCGGTCCCCCGGCGGGGAGAGCCTCCCCTCGCCGACTGCTGACTGGCGGGGGAGCGTCTGGTGCTGGGTGGCCACGGACTGCTGCTGCTGGAGCCCGTGGACCATGGCGGTGAGATTCTGAACTTGCTGGGAGAGGGTTGCCAGCTGCTCCGCCGTTTGGACAGCGGCGTCCGGCGGCGGGCTGGCAACCGGAGGGTGGTAGCAGGGGGATTGGCCTCCTGCTGTCTAGCTGGCGGGGGGAGCCCGCCGGGCAGCTGACGGAGGCATCCTGGGCTCGTATCACCACCATGGCTTCTGGAGAAGAGAGGGATGAAGATGTAGCTCAGGAGAACGTTCGCTACTTTTTCTTATGCCCCCTACCTGGCGCGCCAATCTGATGACGCTCAATCACCTCTCCTGGACGTCGGGAACGGAGGCTCTTCTTCTTCACCGGTTACCTGCAAAGAAGTCCCGACCGGAGAGGGTTCTCCGGTGGGACCCTCCGACGCCCAAGTTAGTGACAGAGGTCACAGCAGAGAAGGAGCTCGAGAGAGCTCTTGAGGAGGGAGAGGTCTCAGAAGGATCAGGTAGTTCCTTTGAGAGTTAGGGCATCGAGTGTGTAAAATATGCGTTATAATGCCTTACCTTCTCGACGTAGTTTACCCTTTTATAGGGGATGACGCTGGCATCACGTGGGTCTGCGTCCCATCAACCGGCGGGGCCGTTGGATTGTCGGATCTGGTGCTATCGGGCGGCGCATGTTGGCGATGCGGCGCGCATCGGCGCTGTCGGGCGGCGCGCGTCGGGTGCTATCGGGCGCGTCAGAGAACGGATTCTTAAGCTGCTGGGGCTGATCTGGCGGGAACCAGGGGTCCCGTCTTGTCGGGGCCGAGCTGGGTCGACCTGAGATGGCTGGGGCCTATCCCACCGGCAAGGCAGTGCCGGGGTGGGGCCGAATCGGCGGGACTGGAGACGCCGGGGCCGAGTCGGGCCGGCCTGGGATGGCCTTGGCCGACTCGGCGGGACTGGAGACGCCGGGGCCGATTCGGAATGTGCTGGGGCCGGCTAGCTCGGAGACGTCGTAGCCGGCTAGCAACGTGCCGGGGCTGGCTAGCTTGGAAACGCCGTGGCCGGCTAGCAATGTACCTGGGCCGGCTAGCTTGGAGAGGCCGTGGCCGGCTGGCAACGTGCCGGGGACGGTTAGCTTGGAGACGCCGGGGCCGGCTAGCAATGTGCCGGGGCCGGCTAACTTGGAGAGGCCGGCCTTGGCGGGTGTCGGCTAGCAATGTGCCGGGGCCGGCTAGCTTGGAGAGACCGGCCTTGGCAGGTGTCGACATTTGGTGTGCCGGCCTTGTGGGGCCGACGCTAGAGCCTGTCGTCCGGTATCGGCCCTTGGGTGTGCCGGCCTTGTGGGGCCGGCGCTAAAGCCTGTCGTCCTTTGGCCAGCGATGGATGCTGGCGGTGGAGGCCGATGCCGGAAGCCGACGCTGGAGGCCGACGCTGAAAGCCGACGCTGGAAGCTGACGCTGGAAGCCGACGCTGGAGCCGACGCTGAAGCCGACGTTGGAGGCCGACGCTGAAGCCGATGCTGGAGCCGTCGTTGGAGTTTGTTGGCCTTTGGCTAGCGTTGGGGCTGTCGCTGGAGGCCGTCGCTGGCGGCCATCGCTGGAGGCCGTCGCTGGCATTAGAGTCTGGGCCTTTGGGGCCGTCCAAAATTTTATTTTCCATGGGGTCAACTGGCCCCATCACATAGCTGTACTATTATTTGCCAATATGAAGTACCAAGCAATAAACACTTGAGCCTCTTTGAAATCTCATCCATGGCAATTCAACTTTGGATATCTCTTCGAGACCCCAATAACGAGTTCAGCTTATGAAAATTATTTAAGTAATTCAAAATTTAAAACTTTAATTAAATATAATTTCTAATTTTAAATAGTATAAGTTTAAAGGATTCTTAGATAATCTTTTATTTTTCTCTATATCTCTCTCCCCTCTTATTGAATATGGACACATCTCTAAATATTCTTACATGATATCATGAAGAAGCGCATTATCTTGTAATCTAATCTGAAAGAAAAGAAGCAAAACATTTCATTCCTAATGCATCAGATGATGTGAAATACTTTAAGTATCTCTTATAAAGAGATGTGTGATGCATTCCTACATAAGATATCAAAAAGGCTACTTATGAAAAGAAGCAACACATCCTATCAAACTAATATGATAAAATGATGCATCTTAACATATCTATTAGATAGATTAAATCCAAGAGATTAACTCTGGGTGATTGGATGAATGAGATAAATGGATGTGTTCGATTAGAATATACCTAAACATTCGATTATGTATGCCCCTTTGCATCTGTAATTAAGGGATCAGGATATCATTCTCATCAAAAAAAAAAAAAAAAAGCAATCCAAAAATCAATCCAATGCAATTAAAAGCCATTAACTTTTTTGGATTAGGATAATAGAGTGTATCCTTTAAGCACTGAGAAGAGGAGATTAAGTCTGCATAAAGAGAGATTTTTTATTTTGCTGATTTTATTCATATCTAGATTTGACTGGTTCAAATCCGCTTGATTATCCTTTCTTAGAGTATGCTTCAAGAAAAACATGCAGTGGTTCATTATCTTAAGAGTAAATTGCCACAAGTTATTTACACCTTAATAAGATGAATTCTATTCTAAAAAGGGCATCATCTATAGCGCACCTTGAATTATGTAATATTATTCTTAATTATTATTTATTTTAATGAATACATAGAAAACTTCTAAAAAAGAGACCATAATTTTTTTTTCTAAAGATTTAGGGCCTCAAGGTTTGGTCAGGGGAGAAGAAGGGCTACAGAAAATAGATGATGAAAGAGAAACGGGGCTCTTAATAGTGCATTCAACACATTCAACAAGGTGTGATCCGAATGGAAAAGAGGAGAAAATAAAGAGATTCTAATGCTATTCTTTTTTAACATCAATATTTGTTTCTCTTCTTGCTTTTAGATCTATGTTTATGGTATGCATGTTAACATATATATAGTAAGCTCTATAGATTATGACCACTGGTGATATAACAACCAAAGATCTCTCTCAAAAAGATCAGACAGAAGATATTATTTAGCCTTCTTGAATCTATATAGCCTCTCATATATCTTTTCATTTCATTCTCTTGCTTGTTAAATTAAGGTTTCATATCCAAAATATACTTAATTCAATCATAGAGGTATAAAGCTTATCCATACTAATTTTTTTTTATTACAATTTAAGTTCTTATCTTAAAAAATTAGTTAATAAAATATTATTTAAAATTTTTAATTTTAAATAAGCATTCAATATTTTTTTTTAACACAAGTGAACATGAGCATGCATGAACTCTCTTAGGAGAAGCCATATGAAGAAATTGTGTACTAATTTTTTTCAATTAGTTTTGCTAGCTTCGGGTTTTTTTTTTCTTTCTTTGGTACAAGTGGGTGATCATACTATTCTAATACGAATCAAATCCGAAATATCAAAAAATAAGATTTATTTTAGTACCATAGGGCAGGGTTTTCCCTGCTTCCAACTCCAGCAGCCAGAGTGATGGGCAATAAAAGTGGCTATTCAGTCAGCCGTAGAGTTGGCTTTCCGATAGATATGATGAATCTGGACTCTGTGAGCATCCTGAATGGCAGTCCAGATATTGTGAAGCAAAGGGTTTATTGGCGGGTGATCGCAAAAATTTCGTCTGAGCCATCGTATGACAGTAAGAGAGTCTCTCTCGATAAAGAGGCTGCTAGTTCGAAGGATACGAGTGGCATAGAAGATGCCAGCCAAACGACATAAAGCTTGGTCATAGAAATAGAAGAGTCAAAAAGGCCGAGTCCTTTCGCCGCCAACATAGCTCAATCAGATTTATGGATATAACAAAAGTTGAACCTGCAAGTCTACCCCAAACACTCTCATCAAAGTTGATTTTGACAAATCCTAGAAATGAAAGCTTTTAAGAGATGAAAATCATATGCCGATGTGCTGCCGAGATAGTAGGGAAGCCTCAAAGGTTAGAACTGTCAAAATTAAAAGTAGAATAATGAAGTGCATGCTTAGCAGATAAAGAATAAGCTTTTCTTGCTATCATGAGAGGAGACTGCTAGTTTGGTTGAATGTTTATCTAAATAAAAAAAAGGCACTGTAGAAAAAATAATATAAAATATTTAACGGTATATTTTAGCCAAGTCAAGAGGTCACACGTATTTGTACTCCCTCTCACATGTATCGGATCTTTTTTGGCCTTGGGTAGCATGTGACTGAGACTGATAGATTTAACGTCGAGTCATATCACCTTGTTGTCATTTCCTATCATGTAAGATAAAAGCATTAATAAAATATTTAAGAGAGGGTAACATCACGGGAATCAACTTTGGGAGAGATTTTTTTTTTTTTTTTTCAGAGCAAGAAGAGCGGTAGAGCAAGAAAATGACGTTTACGTGGAGGTTCACGGAAGCCCTACCGAGAACTATTTTTAGTTGTTTAGCTTTTTACCGACAGGCTAATTAATATTCAATTCGTAATATAAATATTTTTTTAATTTTTTAATTTTTTAATATATAATAATTATGTTTGATGATAATTATATTTGATAAAAAGATAAAAGGACTAAATGTTATATGGATGGTTCACATGGATCAACCGTTAAAGTTCAATCTATATTAAAGAATTCGAAGCCCCAGATTGCCCTTAATAATATTTGAATTTGCTTGCCTAATAATAAATACAAATTTAAGGCACAAGCACAAGGTTGGTTAAATTAAAAGGATTGGCCTGGTATGTTTATAAATCCCAAGTACATAGAATGATATTTGCATTTAAATTTTGTCACATTAAAAATTTAGGATTAAATTATGCTTTCATCTCAATATTATCATATGTTTACCTTGAGGAAAAAATTGTCACATTGCTTTGAAAGTCTGCTTTGTATGTCGAATATCAAAGACATGATGAACCTTCTCTTACTTTGAATTCAATTAAAGATATGATGAATGGCATTTACAAATTATCAAAAAAAAACTTAATCTTGTAATTATCTACGTACCTTTCAACACCATTCATTATTTTCTTTTCAATCTTTATGGACACTTTCAATAGCCATCATCATTGTTACATCATTCTTATTATAACTACAAGCCCTGCGCTATTCTTGCATGACATTTTTTCTTTGATTTTGCCATCTGTCTATTCTCGTCATTGTTTGCCCTCCATCAACGTTCGCGTTGCCATTTGCTTGATCACCATAGGTTCTCATCGTGGCTATAAATATAAAAATTAACATTAATCTTCTGCCTAGCATAGTAAATCATAAAATTATCAAATGTTGAAACATAAGTCATCATATGATTATCTAGTCATGACAAAATCAAAATTAAAAAAAAAAATAGTGACTTCTTCCAGGGAATAGCTTTATCACTCTCCTAATGTTATTTCTTTTCAAGTAGCCTAATACTGTTTACACTACAACCAGATTGATGAATGCAATTAATAGACTAATCAGTGGTAGGTTTCTGAAAGAGATGGACTGAAAAATAGTACGGTAGTAAGAGGTTTTATCTTTGATATTGAAAAAATAAACCAAGTACTAGAACGCTAGCTGACTGCCAAGGGAACAAAGACGGACAAGCCAAGTTACTCTTACTCTTATCAACCAAGGTACTTAAAGGTGCTGGCTAAACGCCAAGAAAGTACAAACCAAGTGCCAGCTTGTAGATGAAGTATAGGCTGAGCACTAAATTGTTAGTTGAAAAACTTGATCCATAGGTCCAAGAACTTGGTCTATCTAAGTACTAATTACGACGCATTAGGGATCACGTAAGTACTAGAAAATGACTGCTGAAAGATTTCTCAGCCAAACGGAGACTTAGCACATCAATACATAAGCCATGCATTAAGGGGAAGGTGAGTACCAAAGGGATGTTAGGCAGCAAACTGAGAGGGTGGAAGCCATCTATCTGCTTATGATTGAGGTACCAACCTAGGTATATAGCACAGCGGTTGGTCAACAGTTCACTATTTAACACATGGAAAAAGTGGAAGAAAAAGTGATCGTCTTGTACTATAACAGTGAACCGTGGAGCATAAATCAGAGATAAGACTTAGAAGTAGAAAGTGATACGTATTCTATAAGTTTGCAACTACTAGCCTTAATAGTGCAGAAATGTTCCTTTCGGTACCATTAAATAATGAATCTTTTCTTTTTATCTTTCCTTTCCTTCTTCTTCTTAGTCTGCAATAATTTCTTAGCACCATATTTTTTGTTGTAGCCTTCGGTCTAAAGCAGGCAACATCTTAGAGGCAAAAGGCCTCGAAGCTTCAACGCAGTAGGACTTGCATCATATTTATCATTTTTAATTAAAAAAAATTGATGGCACATCCACACATTCATCCATGCTTGTCTCTCTTAACTTACTGAGAAAAAAAAAAAAAAAAAGGGCCAGCACTCAATAGACTAGCCCGCTCCATATATATATAGTCTAATAATAAATTTCTATAAGTATCCCACGTAGATTGCTGATGCTGATTGATTATAATATAATATGATACTTCTAATATGATGGTGAAGAGTGGATCGTCCTCTTTCTAACCTTGGAGCATAGCACGCATTCGGCCAGCCCCAAGTCGTGTGGAGATGCGGAAGCGAGATGATATCCCTGCTGAAATTTCTGCAGCAGAATTTTGGATCTTGATCTTAGTAATCTTCCCAGATTGATTAGCAACTAGGATTTTCCTTGGTTTCTTGCGCCCCAAGATTGTAAGAGAGGGTCGTGGCCTCTCTTCTTCCTCACGTGAACCTTCAGATCTGATCCAGAGAATCAAGAGACGCTGCCCAAGGAGAAGGTACTGCTAGGTTTCTTCCTTCTTCTTCCTTGAGAGAGGCGGCTCCAAGAAGATGGCTAGGGCAGAGATGACAGCAATAAAACCCTAGAAACCTAGGGCATCTATATGTGAGAAAGAGAGGAGGAGGAAGAGAAGGGATAGCTTATTCTAGGGAGAAAAGGGTTTCTTTCATTTTTTCTATAATCATCATCGTTACATGACTATATATAACCCGTCCCCATGATGGCCACCAAAATAAAACCAACACCACACATGAACCGGTGCCTTATTATATGGATAATAAACCCTAAAAAAACTCCTTTGGACCAATCCACACCTTGGGCCCAAACCTAGCCCAATGATAGACTAGCCCCCTCAAGACCCAACAACCTGGGCCTTAACCCTGTGGAGCCTACAAACCTCCACCCTAGGATTTAAGCTTTGGAGTACCACACCAGGCTCTACAGATGGCAGCTGTGGTGTTGTCGATTTGGTATTAAAGATAACAATTGGGACAAGAGCAAGTTCTCTTATCATAATCAATAGCAGCATGTATATCTAGCTACATTGATTTAACCATAAATATTTAAACCATAAACTTATGTAGCTTGCAGGCACGAGTACACAAACAGGTTCCCAACCTCGTTGCCGACCTACATGATGACTTAAAGTGAACATTTTTATATAGATTTTTAGGTAAATTGATCAGCATCCAAAGTTTTGATATTTGAAGTGCAGCAAATTATTCTTGAAAAACTTATTTATTCTCAATTTTCAGAATAAAAGTTAATAAGAGGGTTGCCAATCTTTGATTTTCATGTCATATTTGGTTTCCGTACGTTCTTTTTCATTGAAAACAACTTTTCAAAAAAAAAAAAGCTCTGATTTTTCATATTATGTTGAAACTTTTAATCTGGTCAATAGGAAGCCTCATTTTCAAAAGCACTAACTTTTTTGCTGCAAGTAAAGTGGCATTCCATGGTATGAATGAAAAAGTTCTTTCCTTTAAAAAAGAAAAACCTATTTATCATTTGAGATATAAGTTCTTAAGAATAAATGATTACTATAAAAATTTGATCCTTAATTTCCATTCTAAATAGTCTCTATGACCGTCATTTTTCTGTTGTTCAGGCGCACACACATTCTCTCTATATATATTTATAGAATAATTAGTCTTCCAAACTTAACTACAATCTTAAATCATCACCACCTTTCAAGCACTTTGATGATATAATTAGTCAAATGATGAAGGGAAATGAACCATGCTGTTTGAAAGCATGTCACCCTCGACTCGTGAACCATGCGGTTTGACTATTGAAGTCGATGCCTTCTCGTTGCCTGAAGGCAAAAAGTATGATGCATGCATCCTGTGCCACTCTTTGTCATGAGGGTTTTCTAGCATGAAACGGACCTTCAGGATTGTTGAAAACGTAATCCAATCCATGCCAAGTCCCTTTTCATCTTCTGGAGATACGTAAGGCGTTGTGGTACCAATTGGAAGTCTAGTTTTCTATCAATGTTTATATGAACCACCTACATGAGTAATGCGTTTGGATCCTTTTTATTATTTTTATTATGGAGAAAGAGTTAGTTGAAGCAAATTAAATGCCTCGAGCTGTTAGTTTGAAGCAAATTAAATGGCCCTCACTTTGCTTTCTCCCATCAAAAAATGGTCATTATACAATGATTTCAAAGCCCCTAATTATAGCATATAAAATAGCAAAATTAGAGTAACAGCAATTGTTTGTCATTATATATATATATATATATATATAGAGTAACAGCAATTGTTGTCATTATATATATATATATATATATATATAGAGAGAAGAGAGAGAGAGAGAGAGAGAAATGAATTTGACAATCTTCGAATATAGCCAATTATTCTTTCTATCTTTGGATTCAGTGACTTCTTTCTATCTTTGGATTCAACTTCCAAATGTGTGAATTTATGATGGCAAAGACAATTAGATTTAGATTTAATCATATTTGAATGTAATCAAATCTTATATATATATATATATATGTATGTATGTAGGTATGTATGTATACATACACATCTGTATATGTATGTATGTATGTGTATGTTAAAGCATTTAACCATAAAAAAAAATTGAATATCTATGCCAATTGAAAACATAGGTGTTTGTTTTATTGAGCAATGTATGAAACAAATAAGAGAAAATAACATCAACGTCTTTTGCAATGACAAGATTAAATAACATCCATCATAAAAATCATTATCTTATACTAAAACATAACTACGTACAGCAGTAAAGGTTATTATTTTAGTTAAAATGGCAAGTAACAGTTTCTGAGGGATCCATTTGTGAATACTGGTGTTGGTGATGGTAACTTTGACACCGAGCCTTTTTTTTTTTTTTTTCATTTTATTTGATGTGGAGTTAGTGAGGGAATCCTCTCCAATTCAATGCACACATAACGTACGTCTCTCGCTGTGAAATCAAAAGGTTGAATGATAAAATTGGAAACTCAGGTTACAGCTAAAACTTGAACAAGTAGAACAGTGAGATCCATTCGACTTTAATAATGGTCGCATCCAATTTGGACAAACAAGATATTGAAATCCTTGTTACTTGAATGAGCCAGGGACATGTCTATGGCTCTTATGAAAATAAAATATTTGCAAAGTTTATAAAACATTAAACAATTTTAATAATTCAGCAAGACCAGTAAATTCATGCATTAGCTAGACTAAGGGTGGCAATCGAGTTTGATCGAATCTGAGGCAGGTTGATCGTAAAAATCACTAACCTAAATTTTATTAATTTATTAAACAAATCAAAGTTTTAAATCTAAACATAACATGTTAATAAATAGATAATCCAATCTAATCCCCTTAACCTACTTAATCTGTTAATCAATAATAAAAGATTAGATGTCAATCTATTTAAAATATATTTAATTTATTTAACTTGTTAACTAGTAATATAAATAAATTGGATAAGTGGGTCAACCCGAATAGGTCCAACCAAATTATTTACTTGAACGAGTTAAATGATACTGAACCTAAATTCGACCCATTTAATATAGATGTACCAACTTGCTTACAATCTAAACCTGTTTAATCTAAAACTAAGCCTGTTTATGATAGATGGGATATGGCTTGACTAAATAGGTTGGATCCATTTTTGCCACCTTAAGCTAGACAACCCCAAAGAGATTTAGATGGGATTCAAGTTCAAGATCCATTTGATTAGGTAACCTATTTCTAAAAACCATAACTTCTGTTAGGGAGTTGATTTTTAATGTTTCACGACACATCTAAACATCTGTTCAATAAGCATTATGAGATGGCAAGTCACCTTAAGACTTGATGATTCTAAACTAGGTTTGTTTGGCATCTTGAAATACATAGTCAAATTCAAATAAATCGCATTTAGCATGAACATACCTCATAATTTGAGAAGATTTTGTTAATATGACAAAAAATAAAGTTGATATTGACTTTGAGATACAGTATTATGGCAAAGTGTATGAAATTGTTCTCTTTTAAGAAAAATCTTATTCAAATTAAAAGATTTCAACTTAATTACTATGAAAGTCCTATAGAGTAGTTATACATTAAGTAGATCATCATAGGTAAATAGAATGGATTCCTTGAGCCCTCTGTTATAAGGTTGATGTGATGCATTTACCCTAATACATTAAGATTGATATGCAGTCCTGACCAATGTAAGATCTTTAAAGTTGGGGTTGTTGGGGAGCGCGGAATACCCCAAGATCACGGCTATAGCGTATATGAGTAATACAAAAATCTTTTACCGTTCTAATCTATGAGTAAAAGATTATACCTTCAGACTTGAACGTTGGAACACTTCGATTGATTGCTCGACCTCAACCTTTTAGCCTTCCACCGTATTTCCGAAATACCTTCCTTCTCTCACAAGATGGTGGGATCTCTCGGTCGACCTAGGGTTTCTTGTTTTTCTTTTTTCTCAAAAACGTTAACCCTAGCAACCAACTGAGAGGGTATTTATAGGGCTACAATAGGGACCAAATAGGCAAATATGAAAAGGACTTCCCACATAATTAAATCTCCTAATCCTATTCCGGGTTAGGATTCAATTACGTAAATTATAATTCATTCCACTAAAGAATTATAATTGTACTCCTAATCACATTTGAATTTATATTTTCGAGCCTTAATATTAATACTTATTATCTCCCCACGTTAAGATTACAGATATCCACCAATTAAATTTAAATACTGACAATATAATTTAATTGGCTGTTATTATCCTTGAGACTTATCCACTTAACTTATTTGATGTATCGGATTCAAAATCCACTTGCAAGATTTGATACAATTAAAACTTATAAGCTTTCTCAAGGGGATATCATCAATCCAAATTAACAGGACGTGGATTCCTTTAACTATTAATATTCACCATATATATAATGTTATTGCCCAACCCACTGAGTTTATTGACTCATAGAATCTCACTCTATGTGTAATCAAAGCAATAATCACTACATACACGTGTCTAGAAATAGAATTCAGATTAAGAGCATAAGTAATCATAATATTCATGAGTTTTAAATTATTTTATAAAGTCAGTATAAAATAATCAACTCAACTGGGTCCTGTTCAATACACACAAAGTGTACTAGCACAAATAGTTAGAATAAACCATTCCCCGTAGTCAGACAGACCTACTAAAAATTTGTGCTACAGTTCTACTGATGGTGTGTCCAATTCCATCTAAAACTGTGAACAATAAACTTGTATTCCAAAAGAACCGATGATCTAGTCTTCTATGTGTAAGCCGTACTCTACACACTAGATCAAATACTCTTTGTAAATACTAGACACATGCACATATATAGTAAATGGCACACATTGCTCAAAATAAATTCTCATTAAAAATGTAAAGACATAACATAAAGCATATCTTTTAGTCTATATCTCTATCAGGGGTATGCTGCGTATAAGATTAAAAAAAATAAAAAGTTATTCCTATATTTTTTATTTCTTTTAAGGATATTTGATATAAAGTAATTTTTTAAAAAAAATTCTCTTTTTTCACTTTCTAAATTATTAACTTAGGAGTGATATATTAACAAAATTAAAGCAAAATTTATTCATGGAGTGAAGAAAAGTTAGAATGTTTTCATTATTCTCTTTAATCTCATCTCTTTTATGTTAATGATATTAAAAAATATTAATAATATTTTATTTTTTGTACATTAGAACCTATTTGGAGTAGCTATTAATCAATAATATCTTATATAACTGCTAAAAAATAATCACTTAAGGGCATCTGGCAACAAATCTAAATAGAATCTTAATTTGTTCCAAAATATAGCTATGAGTTATATTGATAATATTTTATCATTTATACATAAATATAATTAAACATAATTAATAAAAAATTTGTGCTTGAAATTTTAAATTAAAAAATATTATTTGTTGTAACTTTTTCTAGAAGCCACCTGCTTCATCACGGACATTCAATTGATAAAGAAAAGGTTTTATTTGAGAAAGATTAAAGGATGCTTTTGGAATATTCTTTGTGCCTCTATGCAGGACAATCATGATATCCATCTTTTGGATTGGGACACTATCTGTTTGCCGACCTCAGAGGGGGGGCTTGGGATCTAGTGCCTCACTGTCAGGAAAGAGACTTTGATTACTAGGTATGCTATTCGATTTTTGCTTGATCCGCACTGCATGTCAAGCTCTTTTATGCGTACCAGATACGAAGACTGGACTCCTTTTCATAGATTTTCAGCCTACTCGTGAATATTCTTTCTTTTAGAAAGAGGTTTGCCTGTATGCTTCGATTATTCTGAACAACATCTCGTGAATGATTGGTGATGGTTCCTTTGTTAATTTGTTCAGGATGCATGAATTGCAGACCTTCTCCTGTCTTGATGGCCTACATTTATTAGCACTGATGTTCCCAGCAGAATGAGAGTTGTTGATTTGATTACTCAGGACCACTCCGTCTGGCATAATTCCTTAGTGTCATATTTATTCGGTGAGGAGCTCTCTCATCGTATTCTTACTATTCCTCTTATTCCGATTACACCTCCGATACCAGATTATGAAAAGATCCTGTATTTCTAGTGCTCTCATTAGAGACCTCATTGAGCTTTATAGGCCACAGCCTTAGTGCATGATATATGGATACGGCATGGATTTGGCAGCTTCCTATTCATCTCAGGATTCGGCTCTTTATTTAGAAACTTGCATGGGACTGTCTTCCTACCTGCTCTCTGGGAAGGGTCTGACTATCCTATCTACTTACCCTTTATGCGGTCTGAAGGAGGAGACTGCTGACCATGCTATCTTCACCTATATCAGAGCAAGACAGATATGGAAGATTTTGGGTTACCAACCTTGGGAGGATGGTTCTGATCCTCAGCGTATATCTTTCCTGGGCTTTATTCGTTGGGATAATCGGAGGGGTATCCATCAGTAGGGCATTACTTGGGCCCACTTAGCTTATCAGATCTGATCATCTCGAAACCTATTATTTTTACTAACGAGATTGTACCTTCCCACATGATAGTCAGGATAGCTATCTTTTTATCTATTGAGTACAACTCTATCATACAGCTCTTGATTCTGACAGTCCTGACCTCTGAGGCTTCCCTACTGTCTCGGCAGCGCACTGACATACGATCTTCATCTCTTGGGGGCTCTACCTTCAGGATTTATCAAAATCAACTTTGATGAGCGTGTTCGGTGTAGATTTGTAGGTTCGGCTTTTGTTATTCATGGATTTGATGGAGTTATGTTGGCGGCAGGGGGATTCGGCCTTCTCAACTCCTCTGTTCCTCTTGTAGAGCTTTATGCTGCTTGGGCTAGCATCTCCTATATATGCCACTTGTATCCTTGGTGCCCACAGTCTTTTTATTGAGAAAAATCTTTTACTGTCATTTGATAGCTCTGACAGGACTCATGCCACCATCTACCAATCAACCCCTTGATCTACGATATCCGGTCTACTTTTCAGGATGCTTACAGAGTCCAGATTCGGTATGTCTACCAGGAAGCTAACTCAGTGGCAGACTAGATTGCCATCTGGATGGCCTATCACTTGGTTTCTGAAGCTGAAGCAGGGAGACCCTTGTCCAATTGTACTTAAAATTTTATTTGCTGATATATTGGAAGTAGGGAGACCCTTGTCCAATTATACTTAAAATTTTATTTTCTGATATATTGGATTTGACTTGCATTAGAATGGTGTGATTACCTATCTGTACAAAAAAAAAAAAAAAAAAAAGATTGGGATGGAAGAAGCTACGTGCGTGAGGCCTACCTTAGATTTAGGGTTCTTGGTCTCTTCTCAAACAAGTAGCAAAATTATCGGCCGAAGGGACAAACTAATGTGGCCCATATCTCGCCGTGTGAGTTGCGTCATCACCCATGTTATCCACAATCTCTCTCTCTCTCTCTCTCTCTCTCTCTCTCTCTCTTCTTTATATTATCTCATGGTTTTTTCTAAAATCCTTGCCTAGTTTACAATTGGAAATGAGTCGTCGCATTCATGCTTCAGCCAAGAGACTTGCATTTCTCCCCATGGGCCATTCCAACGTAGACCTGATATTCATGTCATCGTACCTATCAGTTATTACAATACCAGTGTTTCCACAGTGACTTTCATCAATCTTTGTGTCCTGATAAACCTAACTTAGCAACCATATGGTAGACAAGACCTATCTTAGAAATTTTCACTCCCCACGTGTGGCATAACACACACAGAAAGAGAGAGAGAGAGAGAGAGAGAGAGAGTTCATGCATGAAGTTTGATATTTGAAATGGTACACCTCTTAAATTGTCGACCAAGAAGCAATCAACAATTGTTAGCATGAGCTAATATCGTACAAGCATGCTTTTCATGTGTGTAGGAGACTAGTTGAATGGTGTCATGATGATCCGGCCAACCTCAGCGAACATTCAGCTTAATTAGCTGTTAGCATCTGTTAAACATTAAGCCTTGGACCTTCCGCCCACTTTTACACCAAGATATATAGGTGCAAAATATTATTACCCATTGCTTGTCAAAACATTGATACTACTAGCCCAAGTTATCAGGTTGGTGAGGAGTCTTAGTTATCACTCAATCAATCACCAACTTAATGATGTCCAGAAGCGAGAAACGGCAATGTAAGAAACCACCATATATAAGAGGCCTAGATCTCAGCAATCAAAACCAGGGGATATACCTCGCATCACACATGTGGTGATGAAGCAGTGGGTGTAAACTAGACCCAGCCTCGAGTAAGGTCCAATTTGATTCAGCAAGAAGCCGCATTGGATCCGCACCCACAAAGCCATGACAATCATGTCTTGAAATTTATAGCTGATTGATGATGCGTTGCATTAAGATTAAGAACTTATCGTCCGAAGATTGGGACCATGATGAGCAGGTCTCATGAGCTTGTGTTGGTACCGAACCATTCTTGAATAGACCTATTTTATCATATATATGGTTAGTAGACCATAAATTAGTCAATGAGCAAGCATTGTTATTCTTCATCTGCATTTCCGAGCTCATATATATGGTAGATTAAGCCTACCCAAGAAGAGCTTTTCTCATAGGCTTGTTTGTTGATAAAGGCTGATATAGGTGTGTATGACTGTGAGGTATAGCTGGTCAATAGTGATAAAGGCCAGTCACATGAGACTATGTAAATGATGGGGCCTTGTGTTAGGTCGGCAGATGGACAGGTTGACTTGTTCCATACTTCTGTTTTATTAGTTTTGTCTGTACATACTACTGTTGAGATAGGTCACAAGGTCAGGGGGGTTGGTGGGAAAAAGGGATGGATATTAGGTTGGCAATAATTTGTAAGATATGTCTAGGGCCCTGAGTTAATTGTTATTAGTCTTGTCTTTAGTCATGGCATCTGCATCTAAATTATTTGATAATATCAAATGTTATATGGATTACCATCAAGAAATTATAATCTTGAATTGAAATTTGATTTTTTTTTTTTTTTTAAATCTCGTTGCTCCTTTGGAATTGGCATTGTGAAGCATGGAGGTGCAAGCCATAATGATATTTGTGAATTAATATGGAATGCTTGATGAATTGAGAATCTAATATGGATAGGTGAAGTAAGAAATAGTGACTATAATTATTATTAATTATTCTTTGTCCTTCACTAGCAAATGAGTATTAATGAGTAATGGGTACAGCATGGACAAGGGTGTGGACGTCCACACAATACTCATTGACGAGTTTATGACTTTGAATCTAGCTTGGAGGGTTTTGTGCAAAGAAAAATCTTGCTGCACCGAAGAAAAAAAAAAATTGCTGCACTGCCTTTCAATGCAGCAAACATGTATTGGTCATACATATTGACCGCTTGTGCATGCCGATGCGTGTAATGTGCATATGAAGTGGGCCACATCATGTGCATCAGCATGCGCGGACGATCAATCCATACAATCAATGTGTACTTCCTGCACTGAAGGATAATGCAGCAAGTCTTTTCCCTGTACAAATGATGAAAGAGTTAATGGGCTTTTTTTATCCATGAACCTAGCATGGGCTAGTGCAACTTAGTACAATATGTGTGTGTGTATATATATATATACAACTTAGTACAATATGTGTGTGTGTATATATATATATATCAAGAAACTAAGGGAAAAAATAAGGCTATCTAAATTTATTCAAAGAAAGAAAAAGAAATTATATAGAGGAGAAAGAATATATACACAGGCATATATGTACTTGTTTGTGGGTGTAAGATAAAATATATACCAAAGAAAAGAATGTTGGCACAGATTGTGGCTACCTAATTGATAAGACTGAGTCTAGAGTTACATTTATGTCCTTAAGATAATTTTATCCGGCAACGGTGCTTACGGTTTATATGACGATTGTCTTACAGGATACAATAGTCTCCTTTTAATGAATGCAGCACTACAATTCACCAAAAATTTCAAACCAAGAATGCTTCTCTCTTTTCTATGCATTATAGTTATACTTCCTTAGAGAGCATGCAAATGCCTAAGAGAGGAAATGAATTGCAATTGAATTAATTAAAATGCAAATGTCTAGGTCCTATTATAGCCTTTAAGTACCTTTTGGAAGCAACCCTATGGTTTTAATTTTAATTTGAATTGATTTGATCGGATTAATCAAAAGATGTGAGGGTAAGGGCTTATCACCCTTGATATGCCTATTCATCTTCGTGATATTCAGATCATATGATCTGATAAGCCTTTTCATGATCCAAAAAGTCATAAGCCATTTCCACTGTCAGATAAGTCATAGCACGGCTTTGATACGTCGTTTCACGATTGAATGATCGTCTTATCACCAACAACATGATCGGATGGCGCCTTATCACCAATGGTCCATGGGTGATCATATTGACCGATCAACCGATGGTCAACAGTTCAACGGTCTTTTCATCAACGGCTGCGATCAATCCAAGCCATGATCAATCGATCAACACCGCTTTGATCAATCACATCGATCCATCATTGATCTCGGCCCCTCATCTTAATCCGATCAGTTTCCATCATCGGATCCTATGATCAAGAAAAAATTTAAAGCCCCTCAAGCTTCTCGCAACGATGCGCACGTGCAAAGTACAAAGTACAAAGCGCCCATTGCGCCCTTCGCGTGCATGTGTGCAGGGATGATGCTATGCATCACCCTTAAGCTCTCCACTTATGGTGAGCCTAAGGAACTTAAGCATGAAGGAAGAGGTTTCCATATAAGTGAACCTTCCTTTCTTAATTTTTTTAATGTGGGACTAAATGTCCCTCAATTTCTCATTCACACACATATGGGGTAATGGGCTTTCAAGGCCCATTTGGGTATTTAGGCCTTTTGGCCCATTACCAACAATCCCCATATGAATGAAATTGGAATTAGATCAAAGATCATCAAAGATCAGCAAAGTGATCCCCCACATAAAAGGATTTTAATGCAAATGAATATGCAGACACTAAAGAGAGTATAGTGGGATGAAGTTGTATCAGGATAGGTAGCTTGTGGCTTTGAACCTTCCTTAGTGAGTTGTTATCGAGTTTACTTGCTAAAAAGTGAACATGATGTCTTGAACCTTTCAGCGTTTTGTGTAAACCAAAACAATAACAATCACACAACTTCTTCCCGAGCATTCTTTGGTTCTTGTGGTTGTGTTCATTTTGGCCCTGAATCCTGGTTTCATGAGTGCTTTAGAGAATTAAACCTTAAAATCTCATAGAATTGGCCCAGTTCACACTCACATAGGTGATTCTTATTAAGAGATCCTGCTATACCCCACATGATTTTTATGTCCAAGAATCATTAAAAGCAATGCTTATCCTAGTACCTTTAGCAGGTAGCACTAATTATTATAGGAATGAGTAGGATTGGACATCCTTAGTGCTATGCAAGTCTCTTCATAATTTAGTTGTCCCTTTTGAACCTAGATCTTGGGATCTCCAGTCAGCTAGGTTGGGTATCCACTATGAAGATTTTTTCGGTTATAGGTTTTAAACCCATTCCCCTCGATAAACAGTTTACTTGATCTCTTGGTAACCTCTTTGTCAATGGATTCGCTAGGTTTTTCTTTGACTGAATATAGTCAATAGAAATTACACAAATTTCAAGTAACTGCTTAATGGTATTATGTCTACGACGTATATGTCTAGACTTACCATTATACATCTTATT